>CANJKZ010000715.1:2230000-2620000 GCA_947471745.1 Closterium sp. Naga37s-1 | reverse complement strand
GGGATGGGATGGGATGGGATGGGATGGGATGGGATGGGATGGGATGGGATGGGATGGGATGGGATGGGATGGGATGGATGGGATGGGATGGGATAGATGGGATGGGATGGATAGGATGGGAGGGATGGGATGGGATGGGATGGGATGGGATGGGAATGGTCGCACAGCATAAGCTACGACTCCCCATCACCACTCAGAGCTCCCATCACCACTCACAGCTCCCATCACCACTCACAGCTCCCATCACCACTCACAGCTCCCATCACCACTCACAGCTCCCATCACCACTCACAACTCCCATCACCACTCACAGCTCCCATCACCACTCACAGCTCCCATCACCACTCACAGCTCCCATCACCACTCACAACTCCCTCAGCTGCTTAAGGCTGCTGACTGCCGCTGGAATGGAGCCTGAGAGATTGTTTTGGACGAGCTTCCTGAAGCATGGCGATGGTTGGGCGTGGGCAGAGAGGGGAAGGGGAGGCACTGAATGCAGGGACGTGCAAGGTATGCAAGGAGGGAGTTCATGATTAAGAGGAGTGAATGGAAAGTGGGCTGCTGAACTTGAGCAGTGCAGAGTTCTTACGTTCACCACTTCACCAAAGTGGATTCAAGAAGCGCTTATGCTTGGATCCAAGCGTTCTTGTCTGAGGCGCCTCAGTCGTCTGTTGAGGCGCCCTCAAAAATGTTCTCCACTTATATAAAAATGGATTCAAGAAGTGCTTATGCTTGCATCCAAGCATTCTCCTGCAACATGGTGTCTTATGACACTGGGAAGTTCACAGGTGACCACTTCACAGTGCGAGGTTCACAGGTGACTGGAAAGCATGTAATGTTGTGGTAATTTCCTGCCGATACCTAGAGATGGGAAGCTTAGGGCGTAGGAGAACGGGAGAGAGGTAGGTGGAGGGAGAATAGGCGCACAGGGTGGTGAGTGCGGAGAGGTTGCCTATGGAGGCCGGAATGGTGCCACTCAGACCGTTGCCTTCCAGCCATCTGCCATGTCGTCGCATGGGATGGCATGGGATGGCATGAAAGCCGTGGGATGGCATGGGATGGCATGAATTGGCATGGGACTGAAGCTGAGTGAGTACAGCATGTGTGGCAGCTCAGGGAAAAACAGGTGGATCCAAAGCACTGAGTAGTCAAAACAATGAGCCATGTCGCTGGAAAAGCTCCAAAGGAATGAAATTAGGAATGCTTGCACACAAAATCCATTGCAAAGGCACATGAAACTTGTGAAAAAGGACAGGAAACAGTACCAACACAGTCCTTCTCAAGATTCACAATGTGCAATGCTTTTTTAGTCCGGTTGACCTATAAGGTGAGTTGTGAAATCGAGCAACAATTGTTTGCAGGTATCATAATGCACAAATATTGCAACTTCAATCCAAAGCAAGGCATGTCAGCAGCTGCACACATGAACCAGTTTGAAATCGGTTGCTTTATTTCGGGCAGCGTTCGTCCTTACATGAGTTTCAGGTTGGTGAGAGCTCCAATTGACTCAGGTATGGGCCCTGAGAGCATTTGCTCCCCAAGGCATCTGCGACCACATGCGGCACAGTGCGGTGAAGTGTGGTACAGATAGGAACGGTGACGTTGAACGGTGGAGGTTGGGTGCGGGAAGGTTGGGGGAAGGTTGATAGCACATGGCCTCGCATGCATTGGCAGTGCTTGCAGCACCAGCAGTGCATGTGTCAGCAGTGCATGTGTCAGCAGTGCATGTGTCAGCAGTGCATGTGTCAGCAGTGCATGTGTCAGCAGTGAATCTGCCAGCAGTGCATGTGTCAGCAGTGCATGTGTCAGCAGTGCATGTGTCAGCAGTGCATGTGTCTGCACTCAGTCATTCAGCCACTCATCCACACAAGCACTCCTATCAGGCTATCACACCTGGTCATCCCACAGCACCTTGCATGCTGGCCCCATCACCACTCACAACTCCCCATCACCACTCACAACTCCCGTAGCTGCTTGAGGTTGCTAATTGCGTCTGGAATGGAGCCTGAAAAGCTGTTTCCAGAAATAGTCCTTGTATATGGAGAGGGTGGGTAGATAGAAGCAGGGAGCAGGGCGGGGCAGAGAGGGTGGGAAGAAGCAGGGAGCAAGGCGGGGCAGAGAGGGTGGGTAGACGCAGGGAGCAAGGCGGGGCAGAGAGGGTGGGGGAACCATTGGAGAAAGAAGGCCGGGCGGGAAGGCATGGGTAAGAGAATGGAAGGGGGTAGATGGAAAGGGTTTGGGAGGAGTGCGGATTTGTGAACTTTGAGTTGTATTCTACTTCAAAAATCAGAGCGTCCTGAAGCGAACCAATGTGGTATAATAAGGGCATCAGAGGACTACATCAAAATTCCAAAGAAGGTAGGTAATTTAGGAGTAAGGTGGCAAGGGCACGGATTTAATGGAAAATGGTGTTCGATTGGGCGTTGTGCATGGCATGGCAGGGCATGGGAGATGGTGCATGGCAGATGGTGCATGGCAGATGGTGCATGGCAGATGGTGCATGGCAGATGGTGCATGGCAGATGGTGCATGGCAGATGGTGCATGGCAGATGGTGCATGGCAGATGGTGCATGGCAGATGGTGCATGGCAGATGGTGCATGGCAGATGGTGCATGGCAGATGGTGCATGGCAGATGGTGCATGGCAGATGGTGCATGGCAGATGGTGCATGGCAGATGGTGCATGGCAGATGGTGCATGGGAGATGGTGCATGGCAGATGGTGCATGGCAGATGGTGCATGGCAGATGGTGCATGGCAGATGGTGCATGGCAGATGGTGCATGGCAGATGGTGCATGGCAGATGGTGCATGGCAGATGGTGCATGGCAGATGGTGCATGGCAGATGGTGCATGGCAGATGGTGCATGGCAGATGGTGCATGGCAGATGGTGCATGGCAGATGGTGCATGGCAGATGGTGCATGGCAGATGGTGCATGGCAGATGGTGCATGGCAGATGGTGCATGGCAGATGGTGCATGGCAGATGGTGCATGGCAGATGGTGCATGGCAGATGGTGCATGGCAGATGGTGCATGGCAGATGGTGCATGGCAGATGGTGCATGGCAGATGGTGCATGGCAGATGGTGCATGGCAGATGGTGCATGGCAGATGGTGCATGGCAGATGGTGCATGGCAGATGGTGCATGGCAGATGGTGCATGGCAGATGGTGCATGGCAGATGGTGCATGGCAGATGGTGCATGGCAGATGGTGCATGGCAGATGGTGCATGGCAGATGGTGCATGGCAGATGGTGCATGGCAGATGGTGCATGGCAGATGGTGCATGGCAGATGGTGCATGGCAGATGGTGCATGGCAGATGGTGCATGGCAGATGGTGCATGGCAGATGGTGCATGGCAGATGGTGCATGGCAGATGGTGCATGGCAGATGGTGCATGGCAGATGGTGCATGGCAGATGGTGCATGGCAGATGGTGCATGGCAGATGGTGCATGGCAGATGGTGCATGGCAGATGGTGCATGGCAGATGGTGCATGGCAGATGGTGCATGGCAGATGGTGCATGGCAGATGGTGCATGGCAGATGGTGCATGGCAGATGGTGCATGGCAGATGGTGCATGGCAGATGGTGCATGGCAGATGGTGCATGGCAGATGGTGCATGGCAGATGGTGCATGGCAGATGGTGCATGGCAGATGGTGCATGGCAGATGGTGCATGGCAGATGGTGCATGGCAGATGGTGCATGGCAGATGGTGCATGGCAGATGGTGCATGGCAGATGGTGCATGGCAGATGGTGCATGGCAGATGGTGCATGGCAGATGGTGCATGGCAGATGGTGCATGGCAGATGGTGCATGGCAGATGGTGCATGGCAGATGGTGCATGGCAGATGGTGCATGGCAGATGGTGCATGGCAGATGGTGCATGGCAGATGGTGCATGGCAGATGGTGCATGGCAGATGGTGCATGGCAGATGGTGCATGGCAGATGGTGCATGGCAGATGGTGCATGGCAGATGGTGCATGGCAGATGGTGCATGGCAGATGGTGCATGGCAGATGGTGCATGGCAGATGGTGCATGGCAGATGGTGCATGGCAGATGGTGCATGGCAGATGGTGCATGGCAGATGGTGCATGGCAGATGGTGCATGGCAGATGGTGCATGGCAGATGGTGCATGGCAGATGGTGCATGGCAGATGGTGCATGGCAGATGGTGCATGGCAGATGGTGCATGGCAGATGGTGCATGGCAGATGGTGCATGGCAGATGGTGCATGGCAGATGGTGCATGGCAGATGGTGCATGGCAGATGGTGCATGGCAGATGGTGCATGGCAGATGGTGCATGGCAGATGGTGCATGGCAGATGGTGCATGGCAGATGGTGCATGGCAGATGGTGCATGGCAGATGGTGCATGGCAGATGGTGCATGGCAGATGGTGCATGGCAGATGGTGCATGGCAGATGGTGCATGGCAGATGGTGCATGGCAGATGGTGCATGGCAGATGGTGCATGGCAGATGGTGCATGGCAGATGGTGCATGGCAGATGGTGCATGGCAGATGGTGCATGGCAGATGGTGCATGGCAGATGGTGCATGGCAGATGGTGCATGGCAGATGGTGCATGGCAGATGGTGCATGGCAGATGGTGCATGGCAGATGGTGCATGGCAGATGGTGCATGGCAGATGGTGCATGGCAGATGGTGCATGGCAGATGGTGCATGGCAGATGGTGCATGGCAGATGGTGCATGGCAGATGGTGCATGGCAGATGGTGCATGGCAGATGGTGCATGGCAGATGGTGCATGGCAGATGGTGCATGGCAGATGGTGCATGGCAGATGGTGCATGGCAGATGGTGCATGGCAGATGGTGCATGGCAGATGGTGCATGGCATGCATGGCAGATGGTGCATGGCAGATGGTGCATGGCAGATGGTGCATGGCAGATGGTGCATGGCAGATGGTGCATGGCAGATGGTGCATGGCAGATGGTGCATGGCAGATGGTGCATGGCAGATGGTGCATGGCAGATGGTGCATGGCAGATGGTGCATGGCAGATGGTGCATGGCAGATGGTGCATGGCAGATGGTGCATGGCAGATGGTGCATGGCAGATGGTGCATGGCAGATGGTGCATGGCAGATGGTGCATGGCAGATGGTGCATGGCAGATGGTGCATGGCAGATGGTGCATGGCAGATGGTGCATGGCAGATGGTGCATGGCAGCACGCACAATGAAGTCAAGTCTGTGAGGCTGAAGATCCACCCAGGCAGCTTCCCAGACAGTTGATGATGGTTGGCCACGTGCCTGATGATGCGAGCAGCCAAGAGAGAGGGAGCCGTCAAGAGAGAGGGAGCCGTCAGGAGAGAGGGAGCCGTCAAGAGAGAGGGAGCCGTCAAGAGGGGAGGAGCAGTAAAGAGGGGAGGAGCAGCCAAGAAATAGGGAAGTTGTGGGGAAGGGGGTAGGATGGCCAAGGTGGAAATGAATGAAGAGCGAGGAGTACAAAGGAGGGGAGGAAGCATGGCAAGAGGGGGGAGCTTGGCAAGAGGGGGGAGCATGGCAAGAGGGGGGAGCATGGCAAGAGGGGGGAGCATGGCAAGAGGGGGGAGCATGGCAAGAGGGGGGAGCATGGCAAGAGGGGGGAGCATGGCAAGAGGGGGGAGCATGGCAAGAGGGGGGAGCATGGCAAGAGGGGGGAGCATGGCAAGAGGGGGGAGCATGGCAAGAGGGGGGAGCATGGCAAGAGGGGGGAGCATGGCAAGAGGGGGGAGCATGGCAAGAGGGGGGAGCATGGCAAGAGGGGGGAGCATGGCAAGAGGGGGGAGCATGGCAAGAGGGGGGAGCATGGCAAGAGGGGGGAGCATGGCAAGAGGGGGGAGCATGGCAAGAGGGGGGAGCATGGCAAGAGGGGGGAGCATGGCAAGAGGGGGGAGCATGGCAAGAGGGGGGAGCATGGCAAGAGGGGGGAGCATGGCAAGAGGGGGGAGCATGGCAAGAGGGGGGAGCATGGCAAGAGGGGGGAGCATGGCAAGAGGGGGGAGCATGGCAAGAGGGGGGAGCATGGCAAGAGGGGGGAGCATGGCAAGAGGGGGGAGCATGGCAAGAGGGGGGAGCATGGCAAGAGGGGGGAGCATGGCAAGAGGGGGGAGCATGGCAAGAGGGGGGAGCATGGCAAGAGGGGGGAGCATGGCAAGAGGGGGGAGCATGGCAAGAGGGGGGAGCATGGCAAGAGGGGGGAGCATGGCAAGAGGGGGGAGCATGGCAAGAGGGGGGAGCATGGCAAGAGGGGGGAGCATGGCAAGAGGGGGGAGCATGGCAAGAGGGGGGAGCATGGCAAGAGGGGGGAGCATGGCAAGAGGGGGGAGCATGGCAAGAGGGGGGAGCATGGCAAGAGGGGGGAGCATGGCAAGAGGGGGGAGCATGGCAAGAGGGGGGAGCATGGCAAGAGGGGGGAGCATGGCAAGAGGGGGAGCATGGCAAGAGGGGGGAGCATGGCAAGAGGGGGGAGCATGGCAAGAGGGGGGAGCATGGCAAAAGAAAGAAAGGAGCATGGCAAGAGGGGGGAGCATGGCAAAAGAAAGAAAGGAGCATGGCAAGAGGGGGGAGCATGGCAAAAGAAAGAAAGGAGCATGGCAAGAGGGGGGAGCATGGCAAAAGAAAGAAAGGAGCATGGCAAGAGGGGGGAGCATGGCAAAAGAAAGAAAGGAGCATGGCAAGAGGGGGGAGCATGGCAAAAGAAAGAAAGGAGCATGGCAAGAGGGGGGAGCATGGCAAAAGAAAGAAAGGAGCATGGCAAGAGGGGGGAGCATGGCAAAAGAAAGAAAGGAGCATGGCAAGAGGGGGGAGCATGGCAAAAGAAAGAAAGGAGCATGGCAAGAGGGGGGAGCATGGCAAAAGAAAGAAAGGAGCATGGCAAGAGGGGGGAGCATGGCAAAAGAAAGAAAGGAGCATGGCAAGAGGGGGGAGCATGGCAAAAGAAAGAAAGGAGCATGGCAAGAGGGGGGAGCATGGCAAAAGAAAGAAAGGAGCATGGCAAGAGGGGGGAGCATGGCAAAAGAAAGAAAGGAGCATGGCAAGAGGGGGGAGCATGGCAAAAGAAAGAAAGGAGCATGGCAAGAGGGGGGAGCATGGCAAAAGAAAGAAAGGAGCATGGCAAGAGGGGGGAGCATGGCAAAAGAAAGAAAGGAGCATGGCAAGAGGGGGGAGCATGGCAAAAGAAAGAAAGGAGCATGGCAAGAGGGGGGAGCATGGCAAAAGAAAGGAGCATTGCAAGAGGGGGGAGCATGGCAAAAGAAAGAAAGGAGCATGGCAAGAGGGGGGAGCATGGCAAAAGAAAGAAAGGAGCATGGCAAGAGGGGGGAGCATGGCAAAAGAAAGAAAGGAGCATGGCAAGAGGGGGGAGCATGGCAAAAGAAAGAAAGGAGCATGGCAAGAGGGGGGAGCATGGCAAAAGAAAGAAAGGAGCATGGCAAGAGGGGGGAGCATGGCAAAAGAAAGAAAGGAGCATGGCAAGAGGGGGGAGCATGGCAAAAGAAAGAAAGGAGCATGGCAAGAGGGGGGAGCATGGCAAAAGAAAGAAAGGAGCATGGCAAGAGGGGGGAGCATGGCAAAAGAAAGAAAGGAGCATGGCAAGAGGGGGGAGCATGGCAAAAGAAAGAAAGGAGCATGGCAAGAGGGGGGAGCATGGCAAAAGAAAGAAAGGAGCATGGCAAGAGGGGGGAGCATGGCAAAAGAAAGAAAGGAGCATGGCAAGAGGGGGGAGCATGGCAAAAGAAAGAAAGGAGCATGGCAAGAGGGGGGAGCATGGCAAAAGAAAGAAAGGAGCATGGCAAGAGGGGGGAGCATGGCAAAAGAAAGAAAGGAGCATGGCAAGAGGGGGGAGCATGGCAAAAGAAAGAAAGGAGCATGGCAAGAGGGGGGAGCATGGCAAAAGAAAGAAAGGAGCATGGCAAGAGGGGGGAGCATGGCAAAAGAAAGAAAGGACCATGGCAAGAGGGGGGAGCATGGCAAAAGAAAGAAAGGAGCATGGCAAGAGGGGGGAGCATGGCAAAAGAAAGAAAGGAGCATGGCAAGAGGGGGGAGCATGGCAAAAGAAAGAAAGGAGCATGGCAAGAGGGGGGAGCATGGCAAAAGAAAGAAAGGAGCATGGCAAGAGGGGGCAGCATGGCAAAAGAAAGAAAGGAGCATGGCAAGAGGGGGGAGCATGGCAAAAGAAAGAAAGGAGCATGGCAAGAGGGGGGAGCATGGCAAAAGAAAGAAAGGAGCATGGCAAGAGGGGGGAGCATGGCAAAAGAAAGAAAGGAGCATGGCAAGAGGGGGGAGCATGGCAAAAGAAAGAAAGGAGCATGGCAAGAGGGGGGAGCATGGCAAAAGAAAGAAAGGAGCATGGCAAGAGGGGGGAGCATGGCAAAAGAAAGAAAGGAGCATGGCAAGAGGGGGGAGCATGGCAAAAGAAAGAAAGGAGCATGGCAAGAGGGGGGAGCATGGCAAAAGAAAGAAAGGAGCATGGCAAGAGGGGGGAGCATGGCAAAAGAAAGAAAGGAGCATGGCAAGAGGGGGGAGCATGGCAAAAGAAAGAAAGGAGCATGGCAAGAGGGGGGAGCATGGCAAAAGAAAGAAAGGAGCATGGCAAGAGGGGGGAGCATGGCAAAAGAAAGAAAGGAGCATGGCAAGAGGGGGGAGCATGGCAAAAGAAAGAAAGGAGCATGGCAAGAGGGGGGAGCATGGCAAAAGAAAGAAAGGAGCATGGCAAGAGGGGGGAGCATGGCAAAAGAAAGAAAGGAGCATGGCAAGAGGGGGGAGCATGGCAAAAGAAAGAAAGGAGCATGGCAAGAGGGGGGAGCATGGCAAAAGAAAGAAAGGAGCATGGCAAGAGGGGGGAGCATGGCAAAAGAAAGAAAGGAGCATGGCAAGAGGGGGCAGCATGGCAAAAGAAAGAAAGGAGCATGGCAAGAGGGGGGAGCATGGCAAAAGAAAGAAAGGAGCATGGCAAGAGGGGGGAGCATGGCAAAAGAAAGAAAGGAGCATGGCAAGAGGGGGGAGCATGGCAAAAGAAAGAAAGGAGCATGGCAAGAGGGGGGAGCATGGCAAAAGAAAGAAAGGAGCATGGCAAGAGGGGGGAGCATGGCAAAAGAAAGAAAGGAGCATGGCAAGAGGGGGGAGCATGGCAAAAGAAAGAAAGGAGCATGGCAAGAGGGGGGAGCATGGCAAAAGAAAGAAAGGAGCATGGCAAGAGGGGGGAGCATGGCAAAAGAAAGAAAGGAGCATGGCAAGAGGGGGGAGCATGGCAAAAGAAAGAAAGGAGCATGGCAAGAGGGGGGAGCATGGCAAAAGAAAGAAAGGAGCATGGCAAGAGGGGGCAGCATGGCAAAAGAAAGAAAGGAGCATGGCAAGAGGGGGGAGCATGGCAAAAGAAAGAAAGGAGCATGGCAAGAGGGGGGAGCATGGCAAAAGAAAGAAAGGAGCATGGCAAGAGGGGGGAGCATGGCAAAAGAAAGAAAGGAGCATGGCAAGAGGGGGGAGCATGGCAAAAGAAAGAAAGGAGCATGGCAAGAGGGGGGAGCATGGCAAAAGAAAGAAAGGAGCATGGCAAGAGGGGGGAGCATGGCAAAAGAAAGAAAGGAGCATGGCAAGAGGGGGGAGCATGGCAAAATAAAGAAAGGAGCATGGCAAGAGGGGGGAGCATGGCAAAAGAAAGAAAGGAGCATGGCAAGAGGGGGGAGCATGGCAAAAGAAAGAAAGGAGCATGGCAAGAGGGGGGAGCATGGCAAAAGAAAGAAAGGAGCATGGCAAGAGGGGGGAGCATGGCAAAAGAAAGAAAGGAGCATGGCAAGAGGGGGGGGCATGGCAAAAGAAAGAAAGGAGCATGGCAAGAGGGGGGAGCATGGCAAAAGAAAGAAAGGAGCACGGCAAGAGGGGGGAGCATGGCAAAAGAAAGAAAGGAGCATGGCAAGAGGGGGGAGCATGGCAAAAGAAAGAAAGGAGCATGGCAAGAGGGGGGAGCATGGCAAAAGAAAGAAAGGAGCATGGCAAGAGGGGGGAGCATGGCAAAAGAAAGAAAGGAGCATGGCAAGAGGGGGGAGCATGGCAAAAGAAAGAAAGGAGCATGGCAAGAGGGGGGAGCATGGCAAAAGAAAGAAAGGAGCATGGCAAGAGGGGGGAGCATGGCAAAAGAAAGAAAGGAGCATGGCAAGAGGGGGGAGCATGGCAAAAGAAAGAAAGGAGCATGGCAAGAGGGGGGAGCATGGCAAAAGAAAGAAAGGAGCATGGCAAGAGGGGGGAGCATGGCAAAAGAAAGAAAGGAGCATGGCAAGAGGGGGGAGCATGGCAAAAGAAAGAAAGGAGCATGGCAAGAGGGGGGAGCATGGCAAAAGAAAGAAAGGAGCATGGCAAGAGGGGGGAGCATGGCAAAAGAAAGAAAGGAGCATGGCAAGAGGGGGGAGCATGGCAAAAGAAAGAAAGGAGCATGGCAAGAGGGGGGAGCATGGCAAAAGAAAGAAAGGAGCATGGCAAGAGGGGGGAGCATGGCTGCAAGCTGTACACAACACTTCACCTTCAGGCTTCGCACATCAAGATGGGGTACCATCACCTGCCATCCCATGCCATCACGTGCCATTTGATGCCATCACATGCCATCACATGCCGTCACATGCCATCACATGCCATCACATGCCATCACATTCCACCACATGCCATCACATGCCATCCTGCCATCACATGCCATCCTGCCATCACATGCCATCCTGCCATCACGTGCCCCTCACCCAGCCTCACAAAGACTGCAGGTTGTGCAGCTGGGAGAGCTCGTCTGGTAGCGAGGGGAGTAGAAGGGCTTTGGACAAATGCCTGAATGCACCATGCGTCCACCATGCGTGGATCATCCACCATGCATGCACCATACAACCAGCCATGCATAAACCATCTATGCACCATCCATTATGCATGCATCATCCATGCGCCATGTATGCACCATGCATGCACCATGTATGCAGCTTCCATGCACCATCCATGCATCATCCATGCACCATCCATGCATGCACCATCCATGCACCATGAATGTGGAGGGTTTAGCAACATCAGTGGGCGCTGCAGGGCAGAGAGGTCTGTTGACCAGAGGCTGAAGGAAAGAAACGAGTGGCAGGAGATAGAATGGAGTAGGGAGCTGCACGCAGTGCAGGTGGGAGCAAAGAGTTCATGGCAATGGGGTGTGAGAGGAAAGATGGGGTGTGAGGGGAAAGATGGGGTGTGAGGGGAAAGATGGGGTGTGAGGGGGAAGATGGGGTGTGACGGGTCATATGGGATATGAGGGGTGACATGGGATATGAGGGATGACATGGGATATGAGGGGTGACATGGGATATGAGGGGTGACATGGGATATGAGGGGTGACATGGGACGAGGGGGCAGATGTACATGGTGTCGACGCAGAGTCGGGTGGAAGAACAACTCTGCAACCCTCATCTTGTTGCATAACTTACACTCATTCTCACCTCACTCACTCACTTACCACCTCACCCCCTCACCCTCCCACCCAGAAATTCGCTTCGCATACCCACCCAACCAGCCTCCCAGCACCCAGCCACTCACCCACTCACTCCTCCCCCACCTGCTGCATCCCCTCCCCGAGTGCACTCACAGGCGAGTGAGCTGCTGCAGATGTCCCAAGGGAAAGGTGTTTCTGCCTAGGGTATCCGGGGGCAACCAAGGGAAAGGATTGCAGTACCTCAACTCACTGCAGCCAGAGAGGCAGCACACGCAAAGATGGGAGAGGCGGTAAGAACGTGGGTGGGTGGATGGATTGGAGTTCATAGGAGTAAGAGGGAAAGGATCGACACAGGGGTAGGGGCAGAATCGTAGTGAAACGGAGGAAACATGAGGAGAGGTACCACAGAGGGTGATGTGGGTGAGACAAGATAAGAGAATAGAAGAGACGGCAGGCAAGACAAAGGAAGCTGTTTTCAGTCAAGCAAATGCAAAGCAAGTCAGTCACATGCAAGTCAGTGCAGGCAAAGACATGTCTGTCCAAGTGATGATTAGTGAGTAATGTACCAGCGAGGACAATGATTTCATCACAAGTAAGGACGAATCATTAAAAGCAAGGACAATTCGTTACAAGCCAATTCATTACAAGCAACAACAATTCATTACAAGCAACGACAATTCATTACAAGCAACGACAATTCATTACAAGCAACGACAATTCATTACAAGCAACGACAATTTATTACAAGCAACGACAATTCATTACAAGCAACGACAATTCATTACAAGCAACGACGATTCATTGGGGTGAATTGGGCCATGGGGGAGAGTTAGTGAGATAGCAGCAGTCTCACAGGTCTTTGAGATAGGGCAATGCGAGGAGAGCAGGGGTCAGTGGGCCGACGCGGGCGCACTGGTCAATGGAGCTGTGGGAAGAGAAGGATGGAATGGATGGAGGGAGAAGGATGGAATGGAAGGAGGGGGAGGAATGGCATGGAAGGAGGGGGAAGAATTGAAGTCGACTCAAATACGGGCTTTATAGAGTCGAAGGAAATGGAATCAGAGGTCACGGCATGCCATCCATGCTTGCTACGCAATGCAGGTTGTACATTCCAATGGCATGCTTGCAATGCAATGGCATGCTTGCAATGCAATGGCATGCTTGCAATGCAATGGCATGCTTGCAATGCAATAGCATGCTTGCAATGCAATGGCATGCTTGCAATGCAATGGCATGCTTGCAATGCAATGGCATGCTTGCAATGCAATAGCATGCTTGCGGAGATAACTACTACAACGGGAGCTAGACTACGGGCTAGGCACGGGTGCTCGTGTGATCTCTGCGTTCGTTGGTCCTTAGTCGTTTTCCTAGTGCACACACTGCTTGCTAGTTCACGGGGCAAGTTGGCAAGAGTTTCACTAGAGAAAGTTGACAACAATGGTACAATGAAGTTGGCATGGCAAGACTACATCAGAGCTAGCATTCAGGTCGGTCGACTGCCAGCGCAGCATGGTCGACCGCGTTCCAGCACGACTTGGTCGACCGCGCTCCAGTAGTGCAAAGTCGACGGCGTGCCAACGTCGCAGGTTGACGGCGTGCCAGCGCTGCTCACGCAGAACAGCAGCGCACCCGCTTCGCAGGTGCTCGCAGAGGATTGGCGGGCTGCGCCTTATCACTTGCACAACGCACGCACCAAGTCAGCCTCGTGCTGACGACTGCATCTGATCAGCCACGTCGACCTCGGGATACCACCACCGAGGTCGGACTCGCCAACTTCGCCTGGGCGACTGTCGCACTCCTCCGCAGAACCTCGTCACCCAGGTAACCTGGTCGACCGGGCAACCACGTCGACCAGCTGCTCCCGTTCGTGCCCGTCGACCTCCCAAGTCGACGGCCACCTCCAAGTCGACCTCACCAGAACGACCACGCCCCTGGTCGACCAGCTCCAGGTCGACGTCACTTCTGGTCGACCAGCTCCACGTCGACCAGCAGTCCTGGTCGACCAGCTTCATGTCGACCAGCGCAGTTTACGGCCGACCACTCAAGTCGGCTACCCGAGTCGGCGTCACGAAGTTGACGCCCAGCGACTCGACGCCCAACTGCTCGGCGTCCTGAGTCGAGGTCGACGTCGGCCCCTCCGGCGTCAACCACCAGGTCAGGTCGACCACCAGCAGGTCGACCAGCAGGCCTGGTCGACCAACCATCAGGTCGACCAGCAGTCCGTCAGCCGACCACCGAAGTCGGCTGCCCCAAGTTGACGTCACCAAGTCGACGTCCTCCGCAGGTCGACTTCCCAGGTCGACCTCCCTGAAGTCGGCGCCACCCTGAAGTCGGCGCCCGTGCAGTGGCCCCCGTGCAGGTCGACCTCCTCGTCAACCAGCTCGCCCACTGCTGCAGGTCGGCTGCTCCCCTCACACCCGACCACGAAGTCGGCTCCGCCCAAGCGAGGACGGGGCCAACACACAACTCCCGTTGACAATGCTTGCAATGCAATGGCATGCTTGCAATGCAATGGCATGTTTGCAATGCAATGGCATGCTTGCAATGCAATGGCAAGCTTGCAATGCAATGGCATGCTTGCAATGCAATGACATGCTTGCAATGCAATGGCATGCTTGCAATGCAATGGCAAGCTTGCAATGCAATGGCATGCTTGCAATGCAATGGCATGCTTGCAATGCAATGGCATGCTTACAGTGCAATGGCATGCTTACAGTGCAATGGCATGCTTGCAATGCAATGGCATGCTTGCAATGCAATGGCATGCTCGCAATGCAATGGCATGCTCGCAATGCAATGGCATGCTCGCAATGCAATGGCATGCTCGCAATGCAATGGCATGCTTGCAATGCAATGGCATGCTTGCAATGCAATGGCATGCTTGCAATGCAATGGCATGCTTGCAATGCAATGGCATGCTTGCAATGCAATGGCATGCTTGCAATGCAATGGCATGCTTGCAATGCAATGGTATGCTCACAGTGCAATGGCATGCTTACAGTGCAATGGCATGCTTACAGTGCAATGGCATGCTTGCAATGCAACGGCATGCTTGCAATGCAATGGCATGCTCGCAATGCAATGGCATGCTCGCAATGCAATGGCATGCTTGCAATGCAATGGCATGCTTGCACTGCAATGCTTGCAATGCAATGGCATGCTTGCAATGCAATGCTTGCAATGCAATGGCATGCTTGCAATGCAATGGCATGCTTGCAATGCAACGGCATGCTTGCAATGCAACGGCATGCTTGCAATGCAACGGCATGCTTGCAATGCAACGGCATGCTTGCAATGCAACGGCATGCTTGTAATGCAACGGCATGCTTGCAATGCAACGGCATGCTTGCAATGCAACGGCATGCTTGCAATGCAACGGCATGCTTGCAATGCAACGGCATGCTTGCAATGCAACGGCATGCTTGCAATGCAACGGCATGCTTGCAATGCAATGGCATGCTTGCAGTGCAATGGCATGCTTGCAGTGCAATGGCATGCTTGCAGTGCAATGACATGCTTACAGTGCAATGACATGCTTACAGTGCAATGACATGCTTACAGTGCAATGACATGCTTACAGTGCAATGTCATGCTTACAGTGCAATGACATGCTTGCAGTGCAATGACATGCTTACAGTGCAATGTCATGCTATAAAAGCAATGACATGCTTACAGTGCAATGACATGCCTACAGTGCAATGACATGCTTACAGTGCAATGACATGTTTTTAGTGCAATGACATGCTTTCAGTGAAATGACATGCTTTTAATGCAACGATATGCTTACAGTGCAACGACATGCTTACAGTGCAATGACATGCTTACTGTGCGATGACATGCTTACAGTGCAATGACATGCTTACAGTGCGATGACATGCTTACAGTGCGATGACATGCTTACACTGCGATGACATGCTTACAGTGCAATGACATGCTTACAGCGCAATGACGTGCTTACAGTGTGATCACATGCTTACAGTGCGATGACATGCCTACAGTGCGATCACATGCTTACAGCGCAATGACATGCTTACAGTGCGATCACATGCTTACAGTGCAATGACATGCCCATTGACATCACACTCCACGGAATCCATGTTGTTGCAATCCCTGCCTCTGCTCCATGTGCTCGTACCCGGCGCATCCTTCCGAGCTAGATTCTCCAAAGCTTCCACTGCCATCCATCAATGTTATCCATCCATGCCATCCATCCATCCATGATCCATCCATCCATCCATGATTCATCCATCCATGCCATGCCATCCATCTATCCATGGCATCCATCCATCCATGGCATGATGCCTCTCACCCATGCCATGCCATAGACGTGTTGGGAAGATACCAAGGGAGAGGCGCGAGAAACAGGGAGAGGAAGAAGGATCGAGGAGTGGATGGCAGGAGGGAAAGCTGCAAGCAGCAGTGATGGGTAGTTGCCGGTACAGACTTCATGTTGTGCTTGCTGAATAGGTGGAGGGAAATTTGTGTGTCCAGCACGGCTTACTCTCAGCGTCCAGCACGGGTGCAGCACGAACGAGCCGCGATATGCAGCAGCACGCCACCACCAGCGCCACCACCGCGGCCGCTCTCGGCACCACGACGTCTCCGCGCTTTCCCATCGCGGCCCACATCGATTGTTCCGCGTGCGTTTGCCGGTGTGCTCGCCGCACGCGCTGCCCGTCGCCCGAACCCTACGCGCACGCGCCTTGCCGGAACCGCGTGATCTGGCGACGGCTCTGTCGCGTCGCGCCTTTCACGAGTTCGTGAGTCCGGTTTGTCTTGTGCGCGTTGCAGCGCGGGAAATCGAGACGTTTGAGCAAAAGAGAAAGTCGACTCCAGCTGCTATCAAATGGCTAGTAACACGGAAATTTACTCTCGTCTATGTCTACGCGGGGTAATTTCCCGATGCAAGGGGTGATATGCAACGTCAACCAGCTTGCAAGGTTGGTTGGTGTGGTCTCTGAAAAATCGGTAGATGTCAAAAGTTCGACCATGTCAACCGCTTTTTCACCCGCCGTTAAACATATAGAAACATCTCGGATTTGTGCAAAACGCTCTGCACCGCACAGACTGTCGGCGTGCTTTAAATCAAAGCGGGAGGAAATTGAAGACTTTGGCTGACCTGACGAGTGGTTGGAGGAGGGAGGTGGGGGAGTCGTGACGGTTCAGAGAGTTAATCTCAGAGGCGTTAAAGCCCACTTCCGTGAATCCTCGGCGACGGTTACCAGGTGCTCGAACACAAAACCGAGCAATGTCGATTTGCAGACATTGTTCAGACACTAGACGATTGTGTTGTCACGAAACTGCGAATCACGAATCTTCACGAAAAGGATTGCATGAGCCGCTTCTTCACCAAGCCGCTTGGTCGTCCAACTGTACCTTTCGGCGGGAACACATGGTTGCACATCCTGCAATTCATTCGCTCCACAGCGAGCACTCGCGAGCATCGCTAAATTGGTAACTATCGCATTGAGTGACCAAACGCTGCCGAGCGGGAGAGTCGAGGTACCACAGCAGGGTTCTTGGTTGCCTCATCTCAAAAAGTTGACGACCGAAATCTAACCCAACATCGACTTCGAAGTCACCTTCGTGTAGTCGCTCGAGGGTCGTAGGGTAAGTCAGGTTGGGGTCACTCAAATTTGACCCTCGACTAACCCGGCGACCAACTCGAAGGTGACTTTGAGTTCGTTACTGTTCATCCGAGGCGCGAATCAGTATTAAGTGACCCGTTACATTAACAATACACTGGACGTGCTACACCTTTTTGTTTTAGAATCCGTTAATTTATAATAAAGCTGTTACAATGCATACAGCAGCAGTTCTAAAACCTTCAAACAGGGATTAAATAATGTTGTACTTCTTAATAATTCAGGGTATACTATATATCCAGGGGCAGCAACATGTGGATACATTCATGCAACAATTTGACTAGCACCAATCACTATCTCTCCAGCCTATTGCTCATCAACACCCTAAAAGCACAGGCGTGTCATTCCCACATGACATGGGTGTGGTTTTGCAACCACATCTGCATTTCGAGTATCACCTGCCACATCTCAGAAAGAAGCACAAGTAGGAAATAATGAAGCAACGCAGATTGATGCTAGTAATGTAAACAAATATGAAATATATGTACTTACGACTTTTGCAGTACGAACCGTTACTGCAAATGTCGCCAACGCAAAGAGCCAATGTCGATTAATCGCCTGCAACAATAGCACACACGAACGCGAGCCCCAACATGTTGGAGTGTGAAGGGAATTATACTTAGCATTCCCGTAGGTGCAGCAGTATCGCACCTGACTCTGTCGAAGCAGCAACTACCGCAATATCGGATCAGCCCGTAACAAGGGCAGGAAGGTCAACAGTCGCAAGAGTCAACTGTCGCGACTGTTGACCATCTGGACCGACGCTTGACTCACCATCGAGGAATGGCAACAGGCGTAACCGTACAGGTTACATGCAGCGACTCGGTAACAAGAAAGGCAGTACAACAGTCAGAGTCACTGTAGAAATGCCTGTAAAACAGTTATAATAAGGGAATGTACCCCTTAGAGTACATGGCTAGACTAGGACTATTTATATTCCTTGTACTCTATCTTTTAATCAACTTGGTCATTTACATTCACTATGATCTGAGTTCTTACAAGACTTCCGCTACCAACTCTACCAAAGCACTTCCTATCCTATCCAAGATCCTTACTTTAACACAACACACTAAGAAAAAAATGACGCGAAACGATGATGTGAAAATGACCCTGTTCGGGCATCAGTATTAAAGTTAGAGCATGCAGTTGCTGCAAGACCGCTTCACGAGCCCCTGATTATCTCGGCATCAGCCCGCGAAAGCATGTAATCACGACACAGAGGGAAATTACGACAGACTCACCGTCTGCGCCTACATCGCAAAAACCCGCCGGTTTTTGCGCAAGCGCCACACCCACCCAGTTACGAGGGGCCCACCGTCTGCGCCTGTCTGCGTTAGGTGCAGCTCCACTCACCCAGTTGCGCTCGCCGACGGCACTCGCGCCGTGTGATGCTCGTCAGCCATTGTAATGAAAATAGCACAAAAAAGGAAATTAGTGATTACGGGCCGATCACACTAAGGCATTGGCTGAAAAAACAACTGCACGACGTCGCGAATGGTAACTTGTTAACGATGGTTTAGGCTATACACGAAAGGCAGCATCAGCGCGACGACACACTATCCATTCGCACTTCCTGTCTGACGGAAATAGCATCCTAACTGCTGAGTTTTCAGACAGGCAGACACAAAAGTGGAGCTGCTAAAAGCAATAAAAATCGACGTTGCACAGCAAGGGGCGTTCCTAATGGCAACAACAGAGTTGTCGTGGTTTTGGACGATTCTAAACGGTTTTGCAACGGTAGTGGGGTTGGGCGAGATTTGCAGAAAGGGTTGGAGCGGGTAGTAGGGGACTAGGATTTCGTGGTTGTGTGCGCTTCTGTGCACCTGAAGTCTCGAAGGCACGTGTGCATATTTAGGCGCAGCTGGCAGATTACAACAACCTGAACCAGACAGGTGGCGCAAAAGTACTGCCTTAGACTCATTGAGTTGGCAGTTTTTAGCCTAGTGCTACGCCACCTGTATAAGTCTCGCCAGTTTGTGGCTCCCTTGCGCGTAATATCCTCCTCTGATTTCGTGTGTTCATGTTTTGCGATGCTAGGGTGTAATGTGTAACTTTGTTTCGCTACCCGTTCGCTCTTGGTGACGCGACGGGTGCTACGCAAGTCGTGCGAACTGATTGCGTTGTTAGAATGAGAACGAGAATGGATGAACTATGAAATGAAGTGAGTACAAATATGAAACCCTAATTGGTTGTACCCCCTATGGGATACCCCACTATAGCCTACATAACAGCATAAGCTACAATGTTCTGACACACCCCCATAGGCAAAGTGGGGGAGAACAAGGGGTCACAAGACCAGTCAAGCAAAGCAAAGCAAAGGAAAGCTCAGGGTGGATCACAAAGTCACCACACAGTCCGAGCACAGGGTCAAGGCCACACGGCCAGTTCACATGCAAGAGTACACACATATATATAAAGCTAGACAAGCAAGAGCAGGTATATATATATGTGAGAGTACAAGCAAGGTCAAGAGGAGAGCAAGTGAGGCAAGACGGGCACAAGACCCAGCTGAGTGCAGAAGCGCTGATGATCACAAGGCGGAAGTGCCTTGGTGAAGACATCAGCAGTGTTGGCCTCAGAGGCCACGTACGCAAGCCGCAACTGTCCACGTTGCTGTAGCTCACGAGCAAGGAAGTAGCGGAGAGCAATGTGCTTTGTTCTGTGCTCCAGTCGCTGCTCTCGACACAAGGCCAGCATGGCCTTGTTGTCTACGTACAGGACTGGAGGAGAACGAGGCGGCTCTCCAAGGTCGGTCAGCAGGTAGGTGAGCCAGCGAAGCTCCTGTGCAGCCATGGCCCCGGCGTAGATCTCAGCCTCACAACTCGAGCCAAGAACAGAAGACGAGCGAGTAGCCCGCCACGAAACAGAGCCGGAACCAAGGCTGAAGGTGTAACCCTGTGACGACCGCTGCGTAGCCTGGTTGTCAGCCCAAGAAGCGTCCGCGTGCCCAGTGAGGACCACTGGACTCCGCCCTCCAAGCACTAGCCCCATGCCCGACGTACTGCACAAGTAGCGCAACACCCTCTTCGCTGCAGCCATGTGCTCTGGTCTGTGTCTCCCAGGAGCAACATAGCGTGCAAGAATGCTAAGAGGGTATGCAAGGTCAGGTCGTGTGCAGGTCATCAGGTACATGAGGCAGCCAACAAGCTCTGGGTACGGGCCACTCGACTCTACGGACTCATCCGAAGGCAGAGCTGAGAGCGAGTGGCGAGTAGACAGAGGAGTGGCCTGAGGCGAGGAGTACGTGAAGCCGAAGCGCTGAAGGACCTGCTGCACCATGTGTGACTGAGTCAGGGTAATGATGCGGCGTGCTCTGTCTCGGGTGATCTGCAAGCCAAGGTAGCTGCGCAGTTCACCCAGGTCTGTGCACGTGTGTCTCTTCTGCAGCTCGGACTTCACGTAGGCGAGTCCAGCAGTGTCAGCTGTGGCAAAGACCAAGTCGTCGACGTACACGAGGATGTAGAACGGCGGCAGAGAGGTGTCGGTGCGTAGAAACAGCGACGGGTCGGCAGTAGAAGGAGCAAACCCAAGAGCCGCAAGCGTAGTCCTCAGTGTGTCGTGCCACTCACGTGGCGCCTGGCGGAGACCGTAGACTGGACGCCGGAGACTCCACTGGGTACCAGGAGGGAAAGACCCAGTGAAGCCAGGTGGGCGACGCAGCCAGATCTCCTCGTGCAGGCTGCCCTGCAAGAAAGCTGTGCTGAAGTCAAGAGAGTGCAGCTCGTAGTCACGGTGAGCAGCAACGTGCAGCAGTACCCGAAGAGTGGTCATCTTCGGGGTGGGGGAGAAGGTCTGAAAGTAGTCAACTCCCTGCCGCTGACTGAAGCCACGAGCCACGTAACGCGCCTTGAAGACAGGCGGAGAACCCGGCGGCCGCTTCACCCTGAAGATCCACATGCCACTGACGATGTTCGCCCCAGGAGGGGGGACAGCGTCAACGTAGGTGCCTGTGGACTTCCAGGAAGCCATCTCTGCATCCATAGCTGCCTGCCACTGAGAGGAGTAGGGACCCTCTATCGCCTCCGCGTAAGAGCGCGGAGTCGGGATGTCAAGTGCATCCGGGTCTCCCTCAGGGGTAAGCAGTACGGACACGAGATGAGGTGAGGCAGCTGCCAGACACTGGAACTCCTCCTGCCTGTCCTCAAGGACGTCCGTGCCAAGGGCACACTCACCCCCGACAGACGGAGGACAGACAGACTCAGACTCAGCGACAAGACTAGCAGCGTAGTCTAAGCGACAGCGAGCAGCAAAGTCGACGAGCTCAGTAACGAGAGCAGACGCAGCAGTAGACTCGAAAGAAGGGTCAGTGACAACAGTAGCAAGGAGACGCGTGACAGTAGGACTGGCAGCACGAAGAGAGTCCGACTCCGGGTCGGCAAGAGCAGGAAGAGAGGACTCAGGAGGAGAAGGCAAAGGGGCATGCAGAGGAGCCGTGGACGGACGCAGAGACATCCGGTGCGTGCCAGGGACAGGAGGAGGACGCTGACGCGAACCGCGACCACTAGTGCGAGCAGCACGGACAGGCGACGCAGGGCGAGACGCAGGCTCACGACGCTCAGCCAGACCTCCAGTAGGACCAGTGTAGGGAGAAGGAGCAGGCAAAGGGGAGGTAGGCTGCAACTGTAGCTGGGACGAGACAGGCTGTGGACACTCTAAGGGAGGAGGAGGACCAGTAGAAGGTGGAAGACCAAGAACCTGCTGCAGGAGTGGAACGAAGTACGGTCGAGGCCGCGCGGCGACGCTAGAAGCAGCAGGGACAGCACCAGAACCCTCAGTAGGAGCACCCGCTCCAGCAGCACCACCAGTAGCTCCAGAACCTCCAGCAGCACCAGGAGCACCCCCAGTAGGACTGCCAGCGGTAGTCTCAGCGCCAACACCCTCAGCAGCACCAGCTCCAGTGCACCCAGGACGAGCACCTCCGGGACCCGCGACCGCAGCACCCTCAGCAGCCGAAGGACCTCCAGCACCAGCAGCACGCCTCCAGCGCCGGGCAAACCACTCACGCAGCTCCTGTGGCGAAAGTGGCTCCCGGCGAGACGAAGCACTCGGAGAACCTCCAGGCGGAGCACCTCCAGGCTCAGCACCCCCAGGCGTAGCACCCCTAGGCTCAGCACCCCCAGACGTAGCACCCCTAGGCTCAGCACCCCCAGGCTCAGCACCCCTAGGCTCAGCACCCCCAGGCTCAGCACCCCCAGGCTCAGCACCCCCAGGCTCAGCACCCCTAGGCTCAGCACCCCCAGGCTCAGCACCCCTAGGCTCAGCACCCCTAGGCTCAGCACCCCCAGACGTAGCACCCCCAGGCCCAGCACCCCTAGGCTCCGCACCCCCAGGTACAGCACCCCCAGCCTCAGCACCCTCAGCAGCACCAGAGTCACCAGTGACCTCGACAGGCTCGACTGCGTCTACCTGGGACACACCTGAAGGGGCAGGACCCTGAGGGGGGAGGGGGTCTACCTGGGGGGGACCTGGTACCAGGAAGAGTGGGGGTGGGGGGAGGGACGGAGTGCGGTAGGGGAAGAGGCGGTAGTAGGGGACCGACTCGTCAAACGTGACGTCCTGGGAGGACAGAACACGGCGAGAGGTGGGGTGGTAAAACTGCCACCCAGGCGCGTCAGGGGGGAACCCCAGGAAGACGCAAGGAGCAGCACGAGGGGATAGTTTGTCCGCAGACAGGTCGCGGACAAACGCCCGAGATCCCCAGACCCGGAACGCCGACGCATCGCCAACCTTCCCCGTCCACAGCAAGGCTGGGGAGGTCTCCGGCCTGGAGACCCTGGGGTGGAGGTTGATCTGATGCGCCGCGTACCTCACCGCAAACGGCCACAGAAAATGGGGGGCAGCCGCATGCATCATAGACGTACGAGCGACGTCCATGACCATGCCAATGCGGCGCTCAGCAATCCCATTTTGCTGCGGTGAGTCCGGAAGCGTGAAGGTCTGACGGATGCCCCGTGCACGACAGTAGGCACGCAGAAGGCCAGAGGAGAACTCTCCGCCTCTGTCCGAGTGCAGACGCAGAACAGGAAAGTCCGAGCCGAAGCTCTGCCTGAGCTGGAGACGAGCTGCGCGGATCCAGTCGATCAGCACCTCAGTGACATCACCCTTGCTGCGCAAGGGGAAGACTGTGGTGTAACGCGAGTAGTCGTCAACAACGAGCAGGAAGTAGCGCTCGTGACCCTGTCCACGGACGCGGGCTGGGCCCCACACGTCCATGTGAAGTGTCTGCAACGGGGCCTCTGTCGAAGGAAACTGGGAGGAGTGAGGGGCAGCACGCTGCCGCCCCTCGACACAGGGGACACAGGCAGGGCCAGGGCCCTGAGGAAGGGGAGGGAGGGACCGGGGGAGACCGGACACAAGAAGACGGGAGGCCATACCTCTGAGCCGAAGCAGAGAGGGGTGGCCAAGGCGGTGGTGCCAGAGGAGAGTCTCGTGAGACAGGAGACGACACGAACAGGGGGCAGACTCAGGACCAGACCTGGACGCCGCAGCAAACACCTGACCCGACGTAACTACCCTACCAGACTCAGCAACTGGAGGAGACGCAGTGGTCAGAGTGTACAGGCTCGACCCCGGCTGACGGGTGAACGTAGCCAGGTGTCGGCCTGTGCCAGCCTCTGTACAGTGGGTCACTCGCTGACGTGCAGGAGTGAACTGGTGGACACCCGCATCCTGTAGGTCAGCACCACTCACCAGGTTCGTCGAGAACGAGGGGAGGTAGAGACCAGACAGGGTGCCAGAGGGAGCCGCCGGACACGGGAGGACTGTGGAGAAACGAGACAGGACCGGACCCCCAGAGGGGTCAGCCAGAGACACCGCAACCGGCCGACTAAGCGGCGTGAGTGTGGTGCGGTCCCGAAAGAAGGAGCGAGACGCCCCAGAGTCAAGAGTGAAGGTGAGAGAGGCCGAAGCCGACGCGGTACCTGAGAGAGCAGACTCACCAGTACCTGAGGACGCAGACACACCAGCACCTGGAGCAGCAGCGTCGTAAGCACCTAGGGCAGCAGCCTCACCAGTACCTAGAGCAACAGTCTCAATGCCCGGATCGGGCTGGAAACACCGATAACAGTCACCCTCATCACTAATAGACACAGCATACATGGCAGAGAGAATAGCATCAAAGTCCAGATCAAAGATGGCAACCCCCGCCCTAGACAGCTCGTCCCAGCGAGGGATCTCGGAGACCTCCGGGAACTGGTGACGCCATGCGTCCGTCAGGCGGCCAAAGCAGCGCGGAGTGGGGTGCGCACCCCCACAGTGCTCACCCGCACGGTCGCCGGTGCGCAGGACGTAGGTACACGGACCAAAACCCCCACCCCGCTGGCGTGCAGTGTACCACTCACGGAGCTGCTGAGGGGACAGGGTCGCACGACCACGCTGCTGCTGCTGGCGCGAGCCACCACCGGAGCCACTCCTCTGCAAAGACCCGCGACCAGCTCCACCGCCACCCCCACCGCCTCCACCGCCTCCGCTGCCTCCACTGCCGCCGCCGCCTCCACCGCCTCCTCCACCGCCGCCTCCTCCGCCACCTCCGCTACCACCGCCACCGCCGCCGCGGCCTCCGCCTCCACTGCCGCCACCGAACCCCCCACCCCCACCTCCACCTCCACCGCTACCCCCACTCCCCCCACTGCCTCCACCTCCACCTCCACCGCCCGCTCCTCCAGCTCCCTTGCCCCCCTTGCCCTTGCCAGGGCGGCGTCTCCCGCTAGGGGCAGACGCCGCACCGACCGACTCAAGACCAAGAAGGTCGGCCGAAGCAGCAGAGGCAACAGAGGGCAGCAGGGGGGAGGGAGAACACCCCTCAAAGATGGGGGTGCGCGGGTCACCTCGAGAGGCTCCTACAGCGACTATGCTCTTTTCTATCGCGAGGAGGGCCTTCTCGAGGAGGTCTACAGTGAGTGTGGTGGGACAGACTGAGAGAAAGTGGTCCCTGACTACTCGAAGGGAGTCAGGGAGGCGAGTGACTAGGAAGTACAGAGTGATGTACATGAGGGGGGGGTTCGCGGTGCAGAAGTCAGCAGGAAGTGCAGCGCGGTAGCGAGTGTCACTAGTGCGGAGGTGCGTAATGAGGTCAGCAACGGTGGGAAAAGAAGCAAGGTCAGGGAAGAGGTACGGCAGCATGAGACGGCTCAGTGCAGCAGTGGAAGGGGAGGAGTAGCGCGCGACTACAGCGGCGTACAAGGTCTGAGCACTCTTGTACTGACTAAAGTGCGCACGCTCGGAGGTAGGGAGGTGGCGACGCACAGCAAGACGTGCAGCAGCATCGCGCGTGGCCCACTGGGAGCGAACAGTGGCGTCAGCATCAGCAGCAGGGGCAGGGGAAGCGCCAGAGGTGAGGTCAAAGAGAGAGAGGCCGTCCGCCCTATCGCACTGTAAGAACAGCTGTAGGTCATCTACCCAGACCTCAAAGTCAATGGCCCGACCCTCAGCGTCAAAAGTGAGGACACTAGGGGTAGCCATGACAGCAGTAGACCAGCAGTGCAAGGAGTAGGGGAAGAGCACGCAGTGGCAGAGGGTCTGTGCTCACCGGACAGGGCTGCTCGGGCGGCTCGGCTGCAGGGCGGCTCGGCCGCTGGGCGGCTCGGCGGCTGGGCGGCTCGGCAGCTGGGCGGCTCGGCGGCTGGGCGGTCGGCTGCACGGCGGCTCGACTGGTGGGCGGCCGGGCGGCTCGGCTGCAGCGCGGCTCGGCGGCGGGGCGGCTCGGCTGCTCTGCTGCTGGGCGGCTCGGCTGCGCTGCTGTTGGGCGGCTCGGCTGGGCCGCTGACGTAGGGCGGCGGGGCCGCTGAAGAAGGACGGCGGGGCCGCTGGGTAGTGAGGCGGCGGGGCCGCGAAGACGGGCGGCGGGGCCGCTGCAGAGAAGCGGCGGGGCCGCAGTGAAGGGCGGCGGGGCCGCAACGAGAGAGGCGGCGGGGCCGCAGCGAGAGAAGCGGCGGGGCCGCGAAGTCGGGCGGCGGGGCCGCTGAGTAGGGCGGCGGGGCCGCAGTGAGAGGCGGCGGGGCCGCAGCGAGAGAGGCGGCGGGGCCGCGAAGACGGGCGGCAGGGCCGCTGAGACGGGTGGCGGGGCCGCAGTGAGTGGCGGCGGGGCCGCAGCGAGAGATGGCGGCGGGGCCGCGAAGACGGGCGGCGGGGCCGCAACGAGAGAGGCGGCGGGGCCGCAGAAAAGGGGCGGCGACGGGCCGTAGGCAGCGCGAAGCCGCAGGTAAGGGCGGCGACGGGCCGGGGCGGCTCGAAGCCGCAGGTAGAGGCGGCGCGAAGCCGCGGGAAGGGCGGCGACGGGCCTGGGCGGCGCAAAGCCGCAGGTAGGGGCGGCGCGAAGCCGCCGGTGAGGGCGGCGCAAAGCCGCGGGTAAGGGCGGCGACGGGCCGGGAAAAGGGCGGCGCGCCGCAGCCGCTAGGGCGGCTCGACGCGACCGTAAGGGCGGCGCGACGGGCCGCTAGGTGCGACTCGACGGGCCGCTAAAAAAAAAAAAAAAAAAGGCAGGCGCGACTCGAGGCGCGCTTCGGTGGGCCCAAGGAACAGTCCCTAGGAGGGGACCTGCTCTGATTCCATGTTAGAATGAGAACGAGAATGGATGAACTATGAAATGAAGTGAGTACAAATATGAAACCCTAATTGGTTGTACCCCCTATGGGATACCCCACTATAGCCTACATAACAGCATAAGCTACAATGTTCTGACATGCGTAACCCGATTCAACAAGAGGAAATTTGATTTACGTTATAGACCTAAAGAGTACATCGAATTCAACTGCGTCTTTTGCATCCCATACATCTGGTTAATAATTCATAAATCCAAGTAAGTATCCTGGTTATTATTGTGATACACTGGTAATGATCTTCTTAATAGAAAACTTACCCTTTAAGAAAATAACGATCTCATTGTTAAAATACATGGTAATCATTTACTTAATGGAAAACTTACCCTTTTATAAAGGTAATAGCAAAAACCAATATCCTCGTAATAACACGTCTGAAAATACATCCAAGTGCGTTTTCGAATATTCGGATTGAAAAAAACCTATTGAGCCCTATTCGTATTTGTTTTTTATATCCAATATGTGTTACCGAATTGTTTACTGTTTAGGGTTATTTTATCTATTGGGGCGTTTGTTTTCCGAAAGCATGCGATTCGTCAATGTCTCATTTCGATGCGACTCGGGCCATTTCGACGTACGATTGGCCAATGTTAGCTCTCGATGCGACCCGACCCATTCACGAAATTCTATTGGTCAATTTTATTTGCGATGGCGGTTCGGCCTCATCTCGTTGGTCAGGTTGGGGTTACTTTCGGGTAAAGGGCGTTTTTTTCGCGCGAAATCGAAGACCCGATGGTCATTTGACCTGCCAGTCACTTTGGGGTGAGGTTCAGGTAACTTGTAAGTCACCTCGAGGATCCCAAATTCGGGTGGTGAGCCTTGGGTCGTCCCAATTTTGGCGAGGCTCGACCAGATCTGGGCCCAGTTCGGTAGGCATTATGGCCATTTTCGCCATTATGGGCATTTCCAGAAACAACTTCGAAACTGGACTGTAGCTGCAGTGCACCTTCGGAAAAATGGTATGAGTGTTCGTTTGGCATTAATTGGGTGTAGATTGATGGCATCAATCGAGATTCCGGGTTTCGCAGAAGGTGTTGGAAAGTTGCCTTCATGGATCGCGTCCTTATATGATTGGCTGGCATATTTGACCAGTCACTTTTGATTGCCCTGAATCACTATACCCCGCATGGTGCGGGGCCTCGAGGCCGCATTGTGCGGCGGATCAGAAAATGGGCACTTTGCCAGAGAAACTGGGTTCGTGGAAGATTCGGGCACTTGAAAACGCCTGCAAAAAAAAGGGTGTTCGGGAGGCATTCCATTATTGTCTGGCTCGGTGATGATCCGCTTATATCGAGCCAAGATAACCCTTCACGCGCTTATCAAAGAAGGTTCCAGGGTGATCGGTTTACTGTAGCCCATCCGCCGAGGCCCTTTTTTTAATGCCTACCGAATTGGGCCCTGATCAGTTGATCCACTTCGTACATAGTTAATCCGTTATAGCATTATCAGTCAGGGCCCTGGAGTCATCATGGAGCCTCGCGCACACATTCACCGCCTCTCTGACGATCTTCTCATTCGAATCCTGTGGCACACCGCGAATCCGGGCACCCGCACAGTCGAAAGCGACGCTCTGTGGACCTCCCTGGGACCCAAGCCGAGGTACCTTCATCCCCACCGCGCACCTAGCCTCAATAACCGGCTATTCCAGTCGCGCTTCACGCACCATCCTCTCTCCGCAAACTCCGCGGGTTACCATCTCCTCGTCACGTCGGTCTGCCGTCGTTGGAGGCGACTCGCGCAGCTGTCCGTCTCCACCATTTCCCTCAGACAAGACCTCGACGTTCCTCTCGAATTCCTCGCGACGGCTGTCGCTTGCTTCCCGAATCTGACCCGTCTGCGTCTGTGCGACGCCAGCGTGACGACTATCAACGACGATTTCCTGGATCGCCTCGCGTCGTCGTGCCCTGAGCTGACGTCTCTCGTCGTGGGAGAGAGAATCGCATTCAAAAACTACGGCATGCGCAAGGACAGCCATCCCGTAACCGAATCCGGAGTGGATCGATTTTTCCAGTTTTGTACGCAGCTGAAGCAGATTTCGCTCTTCTGCCTCCAGGAAGACATGGATCTACCGGCTTCCTTTTTCAGACTCGAGAACTTGAACTCCCTCACATTAACACTTCCGTCAATTCTCGAATCGCCTCATCTCGCAAGCCTTTCAACTCTGACATCTCTCCGAATCGCCTCGTGTTACGTCAACTCGAAGTCATTGGCGGGTCTCCTTCGCCTTTCGAGCATCTCTAGCCTTTCGCTCTCAGATAGAATCGATATCCCCCCCCCGCGATCAGCCCGCTGTTGCTCGCATCCTCCCAGAGCTGCCGCTGTTGACGTTGAAATGTAGCCTAACGATTCCGTCAGATCGACTGTGTAGCCGTCTCGAGCGGCTGCTGATTACCAACTCCGACCAGCTTGAGCAGCTTCCCGAAAACATTGCGGAGCTTCTCCCGTGCCTTCGCGAGCTGAGTATTAGCAGCTGCAAAAACTTTTCACATCTGCCCGACAAGTTCACCTGCCTCAGCGCTTTGGAAAGCCTGAAGTTTTCCTCCTGCTCCTCGTTCTTGAGCCTACCTGAGAATTTTGGACGGCTGGCAGCGCTCAAGACTTTGGTGCTGGAGTTTCTGCCACTCGAGAATCTTCCTGACTCATCTCAGCAGCCGATTCTTCCGAGTTCCTTGACAAGCTTGACGATTTTAACTTGCCGCAGTCTCTCCACCCTGCCCGAGAATTTCGGGCAGCTTCCTGCCCTCAGAACACTGGTATTACGGAATCTCGCGCCTTCCAGATTCTTTCAGCCTACTCACATCCCTGGAGACCCTATTAATACTCGACTGCGAGGAGTTTCAGCAGCTGCCAGCAGGGTTCGGCAGCCTCACAACCCTCACCACTGTCTGCCTCGTAAGGCTGCAGCAGCTAATCCTTCCAGAAGACATTGGCGCGCTGCTGCGGCTGCATACTTTTCTGCTGGTCGGCAACTCTCAGAAACAGCCACTCCTGTCAGAAGTAGCAGTACAAAGTTTAGAAACAGAAAAGAGGGGGTTTCACTAGCAGCAGTTGGGATACATATAGCAAACCCTAACTGGGTTGTACCCGCTATAGAGCACCCCACTACAGGCTAGATAATAACATTCTGACACACCCCCATAGCCAAAGTGGGGTGTAATCAGCACAATGAGCAGGCATAGCAGGAGTTCACAATAATAAGCAAAGCTAGAGGTAATCACACCGGGCAAGTGAGGAGGAGGAGGAACTGTGAAAGGAGAGAAGATGGGAGGCAACGACTGAAGCTGCAGAGGCACGGGCACAGGAGCGGCTGACTCAGTGGCTACCGAAGCAAGGGCGACGGACTACTGGAGTGACTGGCTCCGCGGCTAAGACGAGCGGCAGGAGCAACGGACCCATTGGCGACTGGTGCAACAGGCTCACTGGCTACCGAAGCAAGGGCGACGGACTACAGGCGCTGCAGGCGACACGACAGCTACCTCCACACAACCTCCTCCAACTGACCCACACCCTTGACACACACCCCCTGCTGAACCCCTAACTCCACTCCCACGTCACCCCCGTAGCGCCATTCCCCTCGGCTCCCACACCTCCACCCCCCTCAGCAGCAGCTGCAGCAGTGGGAGACGAACAAGGAGGTGGGGAGAGGGAAGGGGAGTACCCACACCGCGCACCCCCATGCTCGCCACCCCACACCCCCCACCACCGCGGAACGCACGGCGGCACGGGAGGAATGGGCAGCACGGGCGGGGGGGGGGGGGGGGGGGGGGGGGGGAGGGGGGGGGGGGAACGGTACAGGAGGGGCCGCGCGTCTCTCCTCAGGGCGCCAAAACGGACGGGCGGGGGGGGCGCGCGCGGCTCCCCAGGGCGCCGTGACGGACGGGCGGGGGGCGCGCGCGGCTCCCCAGGGCGCCGCGACAAGAAGGGCGGGGGCCGCGCGTGCTCCCCAGGGCGCCGCGACGAGCAGGGCGGGGGCCGCGCGCGGGTCCCCAAGGCCGCGCGACGGGCAAACGGGCCGCGCGCGGCCTGCAGGCCCGCGCACGGCCTGCAGGGCGACGCGACGGGAAGGGCGGGGGGCTGCGCGCGGGTCCCCCACGGTAGGAAACCGCCGAGCGCCCCGAGCGCACGGCGGGCAGAAAACCGCCGCGCGCCCCGAGCGCACGGCAGGAAGAAGGCGTCGCACGCCACGGGGCGTGCAACAGACAGAGTAGCAGCGGAAGCAGTTAGGTGGTGGGCCCACCCACAGGATCGACCCAAGGGGGTCGACCTGCTCTGAAACCATGTCAGAAGTAGCAGTACAAAGTTTAGAAACAGAAAAGAGGGGGTTTCACTAGCAGCAGTTGGGATACATATAGCAAACCCTAACTGGGTTGTACCCGCTATAGAGCACCCCACTACAGGCTAGATAATAACATTCTGACAACTCCCACCCTCGTTCACCCAGCTAAAATCGCTAACCAGGCTTGAGCTGAATCATTCCGAGATTGAGATCCTTCCGGAGGGCATGGGGAATCTCAGCAGCTTAAAGCAGCTCCACGTCGCCTCATGCAATCGGTTACGCGACCTGCCCGCATCACTTTCAGCCCTGGATTGTCTCCGAATCCTGACCGTTCATTCGTGTCGATGGCTCTCCTGGCCTCAGATGCGTCTGGACCGACTCACGAGGCTCAAACACCTGGAGATTGTCGAGTGCCTGTTGCAGCCTGAATCCGTCCAATATCTTCCGCCGTTTCTTGAGCAGCCAAGTCTAGCGAGCAGGAACGACACTGCGCCTCTGCTGAAAATCCGGATGCTTCCAGAGCTGAGAAATCTGAAGCTATCTCGGGTTCATATCGACCAATCACTGGAATTCAGCAAGAGCTTGTTGCTTCTGAAAGATTTGGAGCTGGTGTTGGAAAACTCTGCAACCGAGCCTCCATTCCCGCTGACGTGCCTTCCCCAGCTGCGCACCTTGGCCATCTATCGTGCTGCCAAGATTCCTAGTCTTCCAGAGAGTATCGGCGCAAACTTAAACCAGCTGAGGGTGCTGCTGATACACGGAGCTGAGGAACTGGTTCAGCTGCCAGAGAGCATCACGCAGCTTCAGCAGCTGACGTTGTTGGAGGTTCACGAGTGCATGCTCACGCACATTCCGGAGGCCTTAACCAGGCTGCGCAAGCTGAGTATATCAGACTGCAATGGGTTGAAACGGCTCCCTGCTTCTCTCACCTGCCTTGCGTGCCTGACTGAGCTGAATCTTGCATCCAGCCTCATCACCTCGCTTCCTCCCCATTTTGTCCGGCTGGCTGGACTGAGGCGGCTTATCTTGGATGGGTGTTGGCGGTTGAGGGAGCTACCTCGGGATATGGCTGAGTTGAAGATGCTGCGGTACCTGGGCGTTAAGGGGTGCAGGCAGTTGCTGGATCGTGATGGCTATGTAGAGCCTCGTAGCATATATAAGAATAACGCAATGCTTCGAGTAGGCCTTTAATGTACTGTATCATGATGATTTGCCATCATTGAGGGGGTTTTCTATTACCGGTACCGTAAAAGCACATGATAATACTGTATTTGTGGATTCGATGAGCACACTGACAAAATATGCTGGCGGGAAAATATGTCACAAGTAACCATCATGGGACTCGATAACGTGAATGGTAAAAAAGTAACGCGTACGGTCACTGGATCGGGTTTGCTGACGGGTTTGGTAAGTGGTGGGGTCACGGATTCAGTCACCAACACATGTAACTCCCGCCAAAAAATCCTGAAACTCTACAAAATTCCCGCTCGCGCCCAACCAATCAGCTAACTTAAAAAAACTGAAACCCAATCGGAATCGGATGCGGTTTGGGAACGGATCAACCCTAAACACATGTCGAATTGTGTTTAGGGTTGATTCATTCGAAAATGCATCCAGATTCGTTTTGGGTATTATCTTTTTGGGCGGGAGTTTCATCTGTGACCATTCGCGTTTTTTTTTACAAGTTGATAGTGACTGATTCCGTGAAACGTATTATCAGTCGCGTGAAAACACCCTTTGCAGTGACCGTACCCTTTATTTTCTTACCAAAAATGTTATCGAGTCCCATGATGGTTACGAATGGCATATTTTCCCTATGCTGGCATGCTGCTGACAAGCCTTCCTGTTCATGTGTAGCTCCTACAGCTTGGACTCAAATACTTCGTGGAATGGATTTGTTCTAGACACTTCAAATGACCCACGGGCCTCTCTCAGCCCAGCCCACCCATTGCAGGCAGGGCTCATGTTAGCAGACTAATTTAGTATGTTGGTCTTGGTTTCAGGCACGAAATGTATAGTTCATATGTTGCGGAAGACTTTAGCTCAGGGGCCATATGAGAGCCCAGACAAGTGCTATATCGTTATATGTTTTTTCAGGAGACTTATAGCAATTAGTCTGATCAAGCAGAAATCGCGTATTGTTTCATATGGAAAAGACAAAATGGCCCAGTTGGCCATTGGAGCAGCGATGTGTTGCATGTCTGATCACGCGTAATGGTTTTTGCGTGTGGGCACGGGGGTCAATTTCGGATTCTTCCTGCCAGCGCATTCTGCATCTGACTCAGTTTCTGTCACACATCTGTCGTGTAGCTGTTGTCGGCGCCGCTGCCAGGCTGTTTCCCCCTCCCTCGTGTTGGTGCAACCCTACGGTTTGCACTCGGCTTGTTGTCCGTGTGCGTGAATGTGTGTGTGTATGGAATGGTATGAGGGCATGGGATAATATATATTTCATGCTTATAATTGTGTGTGAATGTTGAGTCATGATGTCGAGTGTGTGTGTGTCGAGTCAATAGCGAGTTATCGCTAGACGCGTGTTACGCGGTCGTTTGTGTCTCGCGCGCGGTTTCTATTTTGTCGTGCGCGGTTTCTATTTTGTCCTGTGTCGAACGTTCGGCGTGTCGCAGGTGTGTGCAGCAGACCCATCAAGAACTCAAGGATGAGTTTGTGATGAAGAGCCCGAGCCTTGGTGTCAAGCCTCAAGTGATTTCGAAGCTCGCCAAAAAGGGTACACCTCAAGATATTGAAGATAGTTACATTACTTTGTGTAGTGTAACATTTCACTTGGTGTAGGCCCTAGTGAAGGGTAGTTTCGAGACCCTTCGTGGTTGGGGACAGTGTGGCACTGTTCCACATCACTGTACCTCGGCTCTTGGGGTTTGTAGGAGCTGGGAGTCATTCCCAACTCGTAACTCTTCCTATCTTGTGTTCTAAGACTATAGTGGCTGCCATAGTACCGTTCGTTCAAACCGACGCTGTGTCGTCAATTATTTATCAAATCGTGCAATCTAAATTGCTAATTGTAGACGACGTGAAGACGCTCCAGATCCAATTTGAATCAGGTCATTTGCAGCTGTGAGCAGAACGCTATCAACGTTTGAAGCCGCTGTGCAGAAATCCGTCTGTGCTCTCTATCTTTCGTTTTAGGCACATTCAAGCCTATTGTGACTATAACACCTCGCTGGCAGAGTGCAAGGACAGTCGGTGCACAACAAATAAAGCATGCACCCGCCATTGCACTTTCGTGAAACCCTCGTGAGAGAGGCGCGGTTCGAGACAAGATGGTCCCTACCCCTCCTTTCTTCTCTAAGCCTTTCTCTGACAACCGTCCTCTCTGCCTTTCAATCCGTGACGTGACGCCTAGCCCGTGGCTTAGCTCTCTCTCCTTAGCTTGGTCCCGTCCCGTCTAGAGTGGCTTTCACGTTACTGCCTCATGTGACTCACCACACCACACAATGCTATCCGAACATGGCGCCCTCGCCTCAACCGACAGCGCTAAACGTGATTCACCCGCGGTACCAGAGGAGCCCCGGGTATCTGCGTTAGATTTCTTAACGCGTAAAGCTCCGGCCGCGATTCCTGTGACCACAACTGCCGCAGTAGAGACGCCTCCGCGTGTAATTCCTCCCCCCAACGTCATTTTATCCTGCAACAAAGAGCCTCTTATCCCCTCGCCATCCACCTCAGATGCGGCAGAGACCGCGACCCAGCCTAGCACGGCTGTAGCTGAGTCTTCGCCGCCGCCCGTTTCGGCATCTGTGGCTACCACTCTACCTGCGATCTCTGTTTCTCATATTAGAGTAGGGAACGGCAAATACAAACAGCGTATTCTGAGTTTTGCCCGTCCCACTCCAGGTGTCAGCCCAACTACCGTCCCCCGCTTTAGCACACCTCGTTTAGGCCCATCAAAACCCGCCGCCGCTGACGAGGACGACAAGTATCCCCGCGTCCTCACCGTCGAGCAGTGGCAGGAGAAGGCGAAGGAGAAATGGCTCAAGCACTTCCCGTGGCTCATAATCTCGCAGACCTCATGGGGTCAACCCTGTATGAGGTGCTCAATCTGCATGGTGCACGGAGACCCCAGCTACCAGTACGGCCGCGACGGGGAGGGTGGGCTCGACATTCAACGACAGACGATGCGGAAACACCAACATTCAATCAAGCATGAGGCGTCAGTGGACCGCCAACAGCTACGAGACGGCAAGAATGCTGCTCAGAAGTCGGTTGTGGACTTCGAAAACGGTGACGCGGAAGCCAACCGTTTGGCTAAACTCATGGCAACAACTATTTTTATTTGCAGAAGCGACTCACCGATTGTGCTGTTTGTGACCCTGGTCCAGTTCATGGCGGAGATGGGCACGCCCAACATGCCCCTGAAGAATTCCGGCACGTACTACAGCGAGTAAGTGTTAAGTTTTGAGGGAAGGGCCGGTTGAATCCACTTTACTATTTATTTTCCTTTTTATCGTTGCAGGTACGGGTTTGCGCAGTTGGTTGAGACACTCGTCATCTACCTCCGTGCTCAACAAATGAAGCACATCCGGGAGAGTCCTTACCTGGGCATTCAATTGGACGAGAGCACGGACCGTCGGCGCGGAAAGCACCTTATCGTCTACTTGTCATTCCTCCGCAGCAACACCCCCGTCACTGAATTTTTCGCGCACCTAACAGTTGAGCAGTGCGATGCTGGTTCCTTGCAGGGAGTCCTTCTAACCCACCTAGAGTCTACCGGGCTCGACCTTGAGCGCATCAGTGGCATCAGCACCGACGGTGCAAGCGTCATGGTCGGTTCTCAGACGGGCCTGGTGGCACGCCTTCGAGCACGGATTCCACACCTCGCCGGGTTCCACTGCATCGCGCACAGGTTTGAAACCCTGTGATGCCATTTATGCATTGCATATTTATCTAACTTGTTGCCTTTCCATTGGTGTCAAAGAAGCTTTGGCGGCAAAGGATGCAGCTGAGGCCTACACCGACCTTGACATCGTCGACCATGTCGTTCGTTCTTTAGCGGAGCTCCTTGGACGGTCGGGCAACTTCCACCTCCGCTTCAAAGCGCTGCAGGAGGTGCTCTGTGAAACAAACCTGGAGTTGCAGGGCATCCACAGCGTCAAGTGGCTTTCACGTGGACTGGCGGTGCAGCGTCTGGCAGACAACCTTCCAGCTGCTGTCATTCTGTTGTACGAGAACGACCCGAAGGCGTACCTCCTTGTAACCAGTTTGAAATTCCATTTCATGCTGTTTTTCTTGGCTGATGTGTTGAAGGAACTCAACGCACTCAACCTCAAGTTCCAGCGACGGCAAGTACGCTGTTACGCCTCTTGCTGTTACGGCAGGTTTTTCGTGTTATTGTGATATTGACCCGTGCATGCCTTTCCACTGCCTCTCATGTGTGTGTGGCAGGTCGACGTGACACACGTGCTGCAGATGGTGGACAACACTAGGCTCGCCCTCCGCAACCGTTACTTGAGTGACGCGGACGACTTCGGAGATGGGAGCAACGAGCTGAGCGCCTTCTTGGCGAAGCATGCCTCGTCGGAAAAGAGGGAAGTGAAGGTGACGGGCACCGACTCGACTGGGACGCCGACTACTCATGAGTACACCCTCCATGAACAGAAGATTAAGGGTCAGAAATCTGGCCCGGGCCTGGACGACTGCATCACACTGGCAAAGGGGTACGTGAAGGAGCTGCTATAGCAACTGGAGAGCCGGATGAAGGATCTGGGCTCTCTCGACAGCGCCAAGCTGTTCACGGAGGGGGCCTACCCGAAATCTCACTCGAAGCGGCAGCGTCGGTTTTGCAGTGGCTGGAGGCTCTCCGCAATCTGTTTAAGCGTAAACCGTCCGACCCTGACACCCTGCCTGGTACGTATTCAATTTCGGTTGTGCTTGATTGAGTTGTCTATGTTGTTTGTGTCACCATATGCTTCGTTGGTTGCATGCGTTTGTGTACTTCAGAACAACAGCTCGTATTCTCATTATAATCGTTTCTGTTTCACACCCCGCCACCAGGAATCAACTGGACGAGAGTGTTAGAATCTGCAGGTAGGAATGATGGACTAGGTAGCATGCATGAGTACAAGTACCTAACCCCTAAAGTGTTGTACCCCTTGAACCCAATATAGCCTAGAGAGAACACAAACATACAGTTTGACACACCCCCATAGGCTAAGTGGGAGACAGCAAACACAACAGACGATCACAAGACCAATCAAGCAAGAGAACAAGCAAAGCAAAACAAAGCTCAGGGTGGATCTCAAGGACACCACACAATCTGAGCACAAGCAAGCGGCCACAAGGCCAGTTCACATGCAGAGTTATAATAGCAAGACAGTACACTGATCACAACCTAGCTAGAGTAACAAGCAGGTATAAAGATATATATCAGTGTACAACAAGAGCAACTCAAGCAACAAGCAGGTGAGGCAGAGTGGGTACAAGCCTAAGAGCAGTGCAAAAACGGTGATGATCACCAGACCCAACGGCCTTGGTGAAAACATCAGCAGTGTTGGCCCGAGAGGCCACGAAAGCAAGGCGCAGATGACCACGCTGCTGCAGCTCACGCGCAAGGAAGTAGCGAAGAGCAATGTGCTTCGTTCAGTGCTCCAGTCTCTGCTCGCGACACAAGGCAAGCATTGCCTCGTTGTCGACGTACAGAACTGGAGGAGAACGAGGCCGCTCCCCCAAGTCGGTCAGCAGGTAGGTCAGCCAGCGGAGCTCCTGTGCAGCCATGGCCCCAGCGTAGATCTCTGCCTCACAGCTGGAACCAAGCACAGAAGAAGAACGAGTGGACCTCCACGAGACAGAACCAGAGCCAAGACTGAAGGTGTAACCCTGTGACGAACGCTGAGTCGTCTGGTCGTCGGCCCAAGAAGCGTCAAAGTGTCCTGTGAGGACAACCGAACCCCGTCCTCCAAGCACGAGCCCCATGCCCGATGTGCTGCACAAGTAACACAGTACCCTCTTCGCAGCATCAAAGTGCACCTTTCGGTTTCTACCGGGTGCCACATAGCGAGCTAGGAGGCTGAGAGGGTACGCGAGGTCAGGTCGTGTGCACGTCATCAGGTACATGAGGCAACCCACAAGCTCTGGGTACGGACCACTCGGCTCTACGGACTCGTCCGAAGGTGGAGCTGAGAGCGAGTGGCCACGTGAAGCGGAAGCGCTGAAGGACCTGCTGCACCATGTGTGACTGAGTGAGGGTGATGGTGCGCCGTGCTCTGTCCCGGGTGATCTGCAAGCCATGATAGCTCCGTAGCTCACCCAGGTCAGTGCAGGTGTGTCTCTCCTGCAGCTCCGCCTTCACTAGGGCCAGTGCCTCAGTGTCAGCAGTAGCAAAAACCAAGTCGTCAACGTACACGGGGATGTAGAACGCGGCAGAGTAGTGTCGGTGCGTAGAAACAGCGACGGGTCAGCAGTCGAAGGAGCAAACCCAAGAGCCGCAAGTGTCGTCCTCAGTGTGTCGTGCCACTCGCGGGGCGCATGACGCAGGTCGTACACTGGTCGCCGTAGGCTCCACTGGGTACCCTCAGGAAACGACCCAGTGAAGCCCTGTGGACGGCGCAACCAGATGGCCTCGTGAAGGCTACCCTGCAAGAAAGCTGTCGAGAAGTCGAGGGAGTGCAGCTCGTAGTCACGCTGAGCTGTAATGTGTAGCAACACCCGAAGAGTGGTCATCTTCGGGGTGGGGGAGAAGGTCTGAAAAAAGTCGACCCCCTCACGCTGACTGAAGCCTCGAGCAACGTAACGTGTCTTGAAGGCAGGCGGAGAACCCAGCGGCCGCTTCACCCTGAAAATCCACATGCCACTGACGATGTTCGCCCCAGGTGGGGGAACCTCGTCGACGTAGGCGCCTGTGGACTTCCAGGAAGCCATCTCTGCGTCCATGGCTGTCTGCCACTGAGAGGAGTACTCACCCGATATCGCCTCTCTGTAGGAGCGCGGGCTGGGGATGTCAAGTGCATCCGGGTGTCCCTCAGGGGCAAGCAGCATGGTCGCGTGATGGGGTAAAGCAGCCGCAAGGCACTCCAGCTCCTCCTGTCTGTCCTCAAGAACGTCACAGCCAAGGGCAGTACAGCCAAGGGCAGTCTCACCCCCGACGGACGGAGGACAGGCAGGGACAGGGTCAGAGACAAGACTCGGAAGGTAGTCTAGGCGGTACACAGCAGCAAAGTCAACGAGCTCAGCGACTAAGGCAGACGCAGCAGGAGACGAGAACGTAAGGTCTGTCACAACCATAGCAAGGAAGCGAGTAACAGTCGGACTGGATGCACGAGCAAGGTCAGACGGAGGGTCAGCAACGTCAGGAAGTGAGGACGCAGGAGGGAACGGTAGGACAACACGCTGTGGAACAGAGGAAGGACGGAGTGTCATATCGTGAGTGCCGTGGATAGCCGGAGCACGCGGACGACGAACACGAGGAACACGAGCACGGACAGCAGCTCTAGGCTCAGGCTCAAGGTCAAAGCTAGACTCAGGCTCTCGACGCTCAGGGGTGGAAGCACGAGTCTCAGGCTCTTGACGCTCAGTCAGGGACTGTATCACCGCAGTGTAAGGAACAGGAGCAGGCAGTGGGGAGTGCGGTAGCAGCTGCGGTTGTGACTGGTCTGCCGGTGGAAACAGTAACGGAGGAGTAGTACCTGCCACAGGGAAGTCATTAGCACCTGGCGGAAGACTGAGAAGGTGGCGAAGAGCACCATCAGCTCCCGTACCTCCAGCACGAGCAGCTCCTACAGTACCCCCACCAACACTTCCAGCACCAGTAGCACCAGCACCTCCAGCACCACGAGCTCCGACAGCGCCAGCAGCACCACCTGCTCCGGCAGCTCCAGCACCTCCAGTACGAGCACCTCCGGGACTAGTGGCTCCAGCACCTCCAGTACCTCTAGCTCCAACGCCTCCAGCACCAGCAGCACCAGCACCTCCAGGGTCAGTAGCTCCCGCAGCTCCAGCACCAGTAGCACCAGCACCTCCAGTGCCAGCAGCTCCAGCACCCCCAGCACCTCCAGTAACAGTAGTACCTCCAGCACCAGCAGCTCCAGTACCTCCAGCTCTAGTACCTCCAGCACCGGCAGCACCTCCAGTACTAGCAGCACCTCTAGTACCTCCAGTAGTGCCTCCAGCACCTCCAGTACCAGCAGCACCTCCTGGACTAGTAGCTCCAGCACCAGCAGGACCGTACCCTCCACCACCAGGACTGCCTCGCCGAACGACCCACGCACGAATCGCCTGCGGCGAGAGCGTCTCAAGTAGAGCAGGCTGCGGTGGCTGTCCAGCTCCAGTACCTCCAGTAGTGGTAGCTCTAGCACCAGAAGCACCTCTAGTACCTCCAGTAGTACCTCCAGGCCTAGTAGCTCCAGTACCTCCAGCTCCAGGACCTCCAGAAGGACTCGCAGCACCCCCAGAGTCAGCACCTGAAGTCTCAGCACCCCCAGAGTCAGCACCCAAAGTCTCAGTACCCCCAGGCTCAGTACCCTCAGGCTCAGTGCCCTCAGTCCCAGCACCCGCAGGCTCAGTACTCTCAGTCCCAACACCCGCAGGCTCAGTACCCTCAGTCCCTGCACCCTCAGTCTCAGCTCCAGTGTCCACTGCAGAAGGCTACAGAGGCGGGAAACTGGGGGGGGGTAGCCAAACGAGGAGAGCGGACACCCCCAGACGTACCACCCCCAGGCCCAGCTCTAGCAGCCTCAGCTCCAGAGTCCACAGCAGCAGGCTGCGGAGGTGGCAAAGACGGCCGAGGCGGGAAACCCGGGGGGGTCACCAAGCGAGGAGTGCGGCGAGTGGTTGCCGTGTCGACGGCGGCGGTGGCACCCCCCTCAGCTGGGTCAGAGGAGTCAGAAGAGATCTCCACTGGCTCATCCAAGGGGGGTGGGTCTACCTGAGACACACCTAAGGGAGCAGGACCCTGTGGGGGAAGGTGGTCTACCGGGGGGAGGGGACTGGTACCAGGAAGAGAGGCGCGAGGGGGACCGGGTGGGACGCGTGTGGGTGAAGTCGGTAGTAACAGACCGACTCGTCGAAGGTGACGTCCTGAGAGGACAGAACACGACGCGAGGCAAGGTGGTAGAACTGCTAGGGCGGGGCGTCGGTGGGGAAGCCCAGGAAGACACAGCGGAGAGTGCGAGGAGAGAGCTTTGCTCGCTTTGGTATCGCGAACAAGGGAGAGCGCGCCTCAGACCCGAAACGACGACGCATCACCAGGCTGTCCCGTCCAACGGAGTGTGGGCGAGGTATCTGGAGCAGAGACACGGGGCCCGAGGTTGAGCTGATGCGCAGCGTATCGGACCGCAAACGGCCACAGGAATGGGGAGCAGCCGCATGGATCATGGAGGTACGAGCAACCTCCATGATCAGGCCAATGCGACGCTCAGCGATCCCATTTTGCTGCGGAGAGGCCGGAAGCGTGAACGACTGGGCGATGCCCTCGTCCTGACAGAACGTCTCAAGGACGCCAGAGGAGAACTCACCACCCCTGTCAGAGTGCAGACGCGGAACTGGAAAGCCCTGCCGAAACCGCTCGAGCAGCTGGTGACGAGTAGCACGGATCCAGGGGATCAGGACACCACTGACATCCGCCTTGCGCTGCAAGGGGAAGACGGTGGTGTAGCGTGTGTAGTCGTCAACAACCAGCAGGAAGTAGCGCTCCTGGTCCGTTCCACTGACTGGGGCCGGGCCCTACACATCCAGGTGGAGAGTCTGCAGAGGAGCAGTGGTCGGAGGAAACTCGGAGGAGTGAGGAGCGGCGCGCTGCCGCCCCTCGACGCAAGGAAGGCACGGCGGGGCAAGCGAGCGCGGCAGGGGGGGCAGGGTCCTGGGGAGGCCAGAGACAAGGAGACGGGAGTGCATGCTGCGTAGACGCGGCAGGGAGGGGTGACCAAGACGGTGGTGCCAGCGCTGAGTCTCGTGCATGAGTACTCTGCACGAGCAGGACGCAACTAACTGACCCGACGCAGACGCCCGACTCGACGCGGCCACTTGACCTGACTCAGCCACCTGTGCACACGCAGTGGTCAGTGTGTATAGACTAGACCCAGGCTGTCGAGTGAACGTAGCCAGGTGACGGCCAGTCTGGGAGCACGTACAGATCGGCACACGCTGCCCTCCAGGAATAAAGGTATCAACCCAGACATCCTGAATGGCAGCGTTGCTCACCAAGTTTGTCGAGAACGTGGGGAGGTGGAGACCTGACAGAGAGCCAGAGGGGAATGCTGGACAAGGGAGGACCGTGGAGGCTCTCGCAACTACTGGGCCCCAAGAGGGGTCAGCCAGTGAGACTGGGACAGGTGCTGTGAGTGGTGTGACTGTGGTGCAATCACGAAAGAAGCAACGTGACGCACCTGAGTCAAGCGTGAAAGTGTGCAAGACCTCAGCTGAGGCAGGACCTGTGGCAATAGACGCACTAGCACCTAGAGCGTCGGCAGACTCACGGGCACCTAGAGCTGCAGCAGACTCACTAGCACCTGGAGCGGCAGCAGACTTACTAGCACCTGCGGCGGCAGCAGACTCACTAGAACCGAGAGCAGGAACCTCTACACAGCCAGGGACGCATCGCTGAGAAGCACAGTCGCGACGTCGCTTAGGCCACTTAAAATCAAAACCTCCACCACCAGGCCTGCCTCGCTGAAAAACCCACTCACGAAGCTGCTGAGGGGTGGGGTCGTCCGGGAGAGGCAGTGCCCGCTGCTGTCCACCCTTGGCCGCAGCAACTGCCGCGATAGTGGCCATGACAGACAGCGACGGTCAGGAGTAGGTCCAGCACCTCCAGCTCCTCCAGCACCAGCAGCACCTCCAGCACTCCCAGCAGCACCTCCACCAGCAGCAGCAGTAGCACGAGTAGCAGCACCAGCAGCATCTCCACCAGAAGCAGCAGTAGCACGAGTAGCAGCAGCAGCAGCAGTAGAAGCAGCAGCAGGGCGGCTCAGTGGGGCTGGGCGGCCGCACCTCCAGCACTCCCAGCAGCACCTCCACTAGCAGCAGCAGTAGCACAAGTGACAGCAGTTTTTTTTTTTTTTTTTTTTTTTTTTTTTTTTTAGTTTAGGGTTTAGGGTTGCGCGCAACCCACGGGCTGCAGGGGCGACGCGCGGCTCGGCAGGGCGGCGCCCAGGCTGCAGGGGCGACGCTCGGCTCAGCAGGGCGGTGCGCGGGCTGCAGGGGCAGCGCCCACGGGCTGCAGGGGCGACGTGCGGCTCTCAGGGCGGCGTACGGGCTGCAGGGGCGACGCGCGGCTCTGCAGGGCGGCGTACGGGCTGCAGGGACAGCGCCCACGGGCTGCAGGGGCAACGCGCGGCTCTGCAGGGCGGCGCGCGGGCTGCAGGGGCAGCGCCCACGGGCTGCAGGGGCGACGCGCGGCTTTGCAGGGCAGCGTACGGGCTGCAGGGGCGACGCGCGGCTCTGCAGGGCGGCGTACGGGCTGCAGGGGCAGCGCCCACGGGCTGTAGGGGCGACGCACGGCTCGGCAGGGAGCCGCGCGGGCTGCAGAGGCAGCGCCCACGGGCTGCAGAGGCGAACGCGCGGCTGCAAGGGCAGCACGCGGGCCATAGGGGCAGGCACGGCTGCAGGGGCAGCACAGTCGCAGGGGCAGGCACGGCTGCAAGGGCAGCATGGTCGCAGGGGCAGGCATGGCTGCAGGGGCAGCACGGTCGCAGGGGCGAGCACGGCTGCAGGGGCAGCGCGGTCGCAGGAGCGAGCACGGCTGCAGGGGCAGCACGGTCGCAGGGGCAGGCACGGCTGCAAGGGCAGCATGGTCGCAGGGGCAGGCACAGCTGCAGGGGCAGCACGGTCGCAGGGGCGAGCACGGCTGCAGGGGCAGCGCGATCGCAGGAGCGAGCACGGCTGCAGGGGCAGCACGGTCGCAGAGCGCGGGCTGCAAGGGCAGCGCGGCTGCAGGGGCAGCGCGGCTGCAGGGGCAGCGTAGGAAGAAAATTTTACGATTAGGGCAGGGCGGAACGTTCGGTGGGCCCTAGGAACGATTCTGCTCTAACACCATGTTAGAATCTGCAGGTAGGAATGTGTCAAGATAGCAAGCAGGAATGAATGAACTATGAAAGGGTTGGGTACAAGTATGAAACCCTAAAAGAGGCTGTACCCCATATTGGCTACCCCACTACAGCCTAAACATATATAGCATATATATACTTTGACACACCCCCATAGGCAAAGTGGGGGAGAGCAAGGGGTCACAAGACCAGTCAAGAGAAGCAAAGCAGGCTCAGGGTGGATCACAACGTCACCACACACACTGAGCACAAGCAAAGGGCCACAAGGCAAGTTCACATGCAGAGGTATATATGCAACAACAACGGCACAGTGATCTCTACCTAGCAGAGCAAGCATGCAGGTATATATATATATATCACAGTACAACCAAAGTCTTCAGCAAGTGAGGGAACGTGGGTACAAGGCCTAACAAAGTACAAAAATGCTGATGATCACCAGACAGAAGTGCCTTGGTGAATATATCAGCAGTGTTGGCCCGAGTGGCCACGTGAGCAAGACGAAGCTGACCACGCTGCTGCAACTCTCGAGCCAGAAAGTAACGCTGAGCGATGTGCTTCGTTCTGTGCTCCAGTCTGTGCTCCTTACACAAGGCAATGGCGGCCTTGTTGTCTACGTACAGAACTGGAGGAGAACGAGGCCGCTCTCCAAGGTCGGTCAGCAGGTAGGTGAGCCAGCGTAGCTCCTGTGCAGCCATGGCTGTGGCGTAGATCTCAGCCTCACAACTGGAGCCGAGAACAGAGGACGAGCGTGTAGACCGCCAAGAAACAGAGCCAGAGCCAAGGCTGAAGGTGTAACCCTGTGACGACCGCTTCGTAGCCAGGTCGTCAACCCAAGAAGCGTCCGAGTGCCCAGTGAGGACAACATCGCCCCGTCCTCCAAGCACGAGCCCCATGCCTGATGTACTGCACAAGTAGCGCAGTACCCTCTTAGCAGCATCCATGTGCACCTTTCGATGCCTACCAGGAGCCACGTAGCGAGCCAGAAGGCCAAGAGGGTACGCAAGGTCAGGACGAGTGCAGGTCATCAGGTACATGAGGGAGCCCACTAGCTCTGGGTAAGGACCACTCGGCTCTACGGACTCGTCCGAAGGTGGAGCTGAGAGCAAGTGACCTGTAGCCAGAAGAGTGGCCTGTGCCGAGGACCTGGTGAAGCCGAAGCGATGAAGGACCTGCTGAACCATGTGTGACTGAGTCAGTGTGATGGTGCGGCCTGCTCTGTCCCGGGTGATCTGCAAGCCAAGGTAACTGCGCAGCTCACCCAGGTCTGTGCACGTGTGTCTCTTCTGCAGCTCCGACTTCACCAGGGCGAGAGCCTCAGTGTCAGTAGTGGCAAAGACCAAGTCGTCGACGTATACGAGGATGTAGAACGGCGGCAGCGAAGTGTCGGTGCGCAGAGACAGTGACGGGTCAGCAGTGGAAGGAGCAAACCCAAGAGCCGCAAGTGTCGTCCTCAGTGTGTCGTGCCACTCACGCGGCGCCTGGCGGAGACCGTAGACTGGCCGCCGGAGGCTCCACTGGGTACCACGAGGGAACGACCCAGTGAAGCCAGGTGGGCGGCGCAGCCAGATCTCCTCGTGCAGGCTGCCCTGTAAGAAAGCTGTGCTGAAGTCAAGAGAGTGAAGCTCGTAGTTACGCTGAGCGGCAACGTGCAGCAACACCCGAAGAGTGGTCATCTTCGGGGTGGGGGAGAAGGTCTGGAAGAAGTCAACTCCCTCGCGCTGACTGAAGCCTCTAGCAACGTAACGAGCCTTGAAGACAGGCTGAGAATCCGGCGGCCACTTCACCCTGAAAATCCACATGCCACTGACGATGTTCGCCCCAGGAGGGGGAACCTCTTCAACGTAAGTGCCTGTGGACTTCCAGGATGCCATCTCTGCGTCCATGGCTGTCTGCCACTGAGAGGAGTACTCACCCGCGATCGCCTCAGCGTAAGAGCGCGGGGTCGGGATGTCTGGAGCATCCGGGTCTCCCTCAGGGGCAAGCAGCATGGCCACAAGATGAGGCGCAGCGGCTGCAAGACACTCAAGGTCCTCCTGCCTGTCCTCAAGGACGTCCGTGCCAAGAGCACACTCACCCCCGACGGACGGAGGACAGACAGACTCAGACTCAGCAACAAGACTAGCAGCGTAGTTTAGACGACAGGCAGCAACAAAGTCAACAAGCTCAGCGACTAAGGCAGACGCAACAGCAGACTCAAAGGACGGGTCAGTGACAACTGTGGCTAGCAGACGCGTGACAGTAGGGTGAGCAGCACGAGCGCGGTCAAACTCAGGCTCCGGAACGTCAGGCAGAGAAGACGCAGGAGGGGACAGCAAGGGAACACGCTGCGGAGCAGAGGAAGGACGCAGGGCCATGAGGTGTGTGCCGGGGACAGCCGGCGGACGCTCACAAGGAACACGACGACCAGTACGACCACTGCGGACAGCGCGAACAGGCGAGACAGGACGAGATGCAGGCTCACGACGCTCAGTAAGACCCCCTGTCTGCTCAGTGTAAGGAGAAGGAGCAGGTAGTGGTGAGCCAGGCTGTAACGGAAGACCAGTAGAAGACGGGAGGCTAAGAACCTGGCGACGCACGGAGCCAGACGGCGGCAGAGACGAAGGTGACGGCGGAGCGAAGAACAGTCGCGGCTGTGCAGTGCCACCAGCGCCAGCAGCTCCAGCACCTCCAGCAGCTCCCGAACCTCCAGCTCCAGCGCCTCCAGCGCCAGCACCTCCAGAACCTCCAGCACCAGTGCCTCTAGCAGCTCCAGAACCTCCATCACCAGCGCCTCCAGCGCCAGCACCTCCACCAGCTCCAGAACCTCCAGCAGCTACAGAACCTCCAGCGCCATCACCTCCAGAACCAGCGCCATCACCTCCAGAACCAGCGCCACCAGCAGCAGCACCCCCAGAACCGGCACCTCCAGCCCCAGGGTCTCCAGCCTCAGTGTCAACAGCAGCACCTCCAGGTCCAGCACTACCTCCAGCCCCAGCAGCTCCAGTACCTCCAGTACGAGCACCTCCGGGACTAGCGGCTCCAGGAACTCCAGGAGAATCACCTCCAGTAGCAGAGTCACCAGCTCCAGTGCCTCCAACGCCAGTACCTCCCGCAGCACGGCCCCCAGCTCCAGCAGCGCGACCCTGACGGCGAACGTACCACTCACGCAGCTGCTGTGGGGAGAGCGGGACAGCGCCAGCTCCAGTGCCTCCAGCCCGAGCGCCTCCCGCAGCAGGGCCCCCAGCTCCAGCAGCGTGAACCTGACGGCTAACGTACCACTCACGCAGCTGCTGAGGGGAGAGAGGGAGACGACGACGAGAGTGCAGAGGCGAGGCACCAGCGGAGCGACTACGGAGACGACCGCTCCAGGGAGACTGCTCACCAGACGCCTCAGCGCCCCCAGGTGCAGCACCCCCAGACTCAGTACCCCCGGGCTCAGCACCCCCAGGCTCCGCACCCTCAGGCTCAGGACCCCCAGGCTCCTCACGCGCAGGCTCAGCACCCCCAGGCTCCGCACCCCCAGGCTCAGCACCCCGAGCAGGACCACCCCCAGCAGGACCTGAGTCACCAGTGACCTCAACCGGCTTAGACAAGGGAGGAGGGTCTACCTGAGACACACCTGAAGGAGCAGGACCGGGAGCGGGGAGGGGGTCTACCTGGGGAGGACCTGGAGCGAGGAAGAGTGGCGGGGGGGGGAGAGGGGCAGTGCGGTAGGGGAAGAGACGGTAAAGGGAAACCGACTCGTCGAACGTGACGTCCTGAGATGGGAAGACACGGCGCGAGGTGGGGTGGTAAAACTGCCAACCAGGTGCGTCAGGGACAAAGCCAAGGAAGACACAGGGAACAGCGCGGGCGGAGAGCTTGCCCGCGGTGGTATCGCGGACAAAGGCACGAGAACCCCAGACCCGGAACACCGACGCATCGCCAACCTTCCCCGTCCACAGCAGTGTGGGCGAGGTCTCCGGCAAGGAGACACGGGGCCAGAGGTTGAGCTGATGTGCAGCGTAGCAGACCGCAAACGGCCACAGAAAATGGGGGGCAGCCGCATGGACCATGGAGGTACGAGCGACCTCCATGACCAAGCCAATGCGGCGCTCAGCAACCCCATTTTGCTGTGGAGAGGCCGGAAGCGTGATCGTCTGGCGAATGCCCTCCCCACGACAAAAGCTCGCCAGAAGGTCGGAGGAAAACTCTCCACCTCTGTCAGACTGCAGACGCAGGACACGAAACTCCGTCCCGAACCGGTCGCGGAGCTGGAGACGGACAGCGCGGATCCAGGGGATCAATACATGAGAGACCTCCCCCTTGCTGCGCAAGGGGAAGCCCGTTGTGTAACGCAAGTAGTCGTCAACCAGCAGCAGAAAGTATCGCTCGCGGCCCTGTCCACGGACGCGGGCTGGGCCCCACACGTCCATGTGGAGAGTATGCAGGGGAGCAGTCGTCGGGGGGAACGAGGAGGAGTGAGGAGCGGTGCGCTGCCGCCCCTCGACACAGGGAAGGCAGGGAGGGGCAGGGGAGGGTGGGAGAGGAGGCAGAGTCTCCGGAAGGCCAGAGACCAAGAGACGGCGGTGCATGGCCCGAAGGCACTGCACCGAAGGGTGACCAAGACGGTGGTGCCAAAGAAGGGTCCGGTGCGACAGAGCACGACACGAGCAGGGGGCCGCTAGCTGACCAGACGCGGACGCAGACGCAGCTACCTGAGGGGACGCAGTAGTCAGTGTGTACAAGCTCGAGCCAGGCGCACGGGTGAACGTGGCCAGGTGCCGACCAGTCCTGGAGCAAGTACAATGGATCACCTGCTGACCTCCAGGAGTGAACTGGTCAACCCACGCATCCTGGAGGTCAGCGCCACTCACCAAGTTCGTAGAGAACGAGGGGAGGTGAAGACCCGACAGTGAGCCAGACGGGACCGCTGGACACGGCAGAACCGTGGAGGAGTGCGCAAGGACTGGGCCCCCAGAGGGGTCTGCCAGGGAGACCGCAACCGGCCGACCGAGCGGCATGAGTGTGGTGCTGTCGCGAAAGAAGGAGCGGGAAGCTCCTGAGTCCAGTGTGAAGGTGTGCAAGGCCCCAGCAGGCGCAGTACCAGAGAGAGCAGACTCACCAGCAGCTGGAGCAGCAGACTCACTAGCGCTTAGAGCAGCAGCCTCACCGGTACCTGGAGCAGGAGACGCACGAGCACCTAGAGAAGCAGCCTCACCAGCACCTAGAGCACCTGGGTCAGGCGGCACACACAGGGAACAGGCACCCGCAGCACTAATAGGCAATGCATACATGGCAGTGAGGATAGTATCATAGTCAAGAGCAAAGATATCAACCCTCTGCCTAAGCAGCTCCAGCCAGGCGGGGAGCTCCGCCTCGTCGCCAAACTCGGTACGCCAGGTGTCGCTCAGACGGGCGAAGCAGCGGGACTGTGGGTGACCAACCACCCCGCAAGCCTGACCTGCCCGATCACCTGTGCGAATGACGTACGAGCAGCGAACAGTACTCCGAGGCCCTCTACTCTGAGCGTACCACTCACGAAGCTGCTGGGGCGTAAGTGTCTCGCGCGGACGCCGCTGCAGCTGCATCTGGCCACTGCCAGACGCTCCCGACTGACCAGCTCCAGGGCGACTGCCACGACGGCCACCGCCACAACCCCAACTAGCGTACCACTCACGAAGCTGCTGTGGCGTGAGAGACTCGCGCGGTCGACGCTGGAGCTGCATCTGGCCACCGCCAGTAGTACCAGTAGTAGCAGTAACAGCCGGAACAGCAGTAGCAGCAGTAGCAGCGTGGGCAGGGCAGTGCGGCTCAGTAGAGCAGGGCGGCACAGCCCGGCAGTGCAACGCGGCTCGGGTGGGCAGCTCGGCGCGGCGTAGTGGCGCGGCTCGGCCGGCAGGCAGGCGTGGCAGGCAGGCAGGAAGGCAGTAGGGCAAGTGCTCAAGAGTGGCGGTAGGGCCGGCGCTCGGCGGGCGGCGGCAGGGTAGGCACACGACGGCGGCGACGGCGGGGCCGCGACAGCTGCGGCAGAGCAGGGCCGCGTCGGCGGTAGGGCAGGTCCGCGACAGCTGCTGCAGAGCGGGGCCGTGACAGCTGCAGGGCGGGGCCGCGACGACTGCTGCAGGGCGGGGTCGCGACAGCGGCAGGAGGCTCCGCGGCAGCTGCGGCAGGGTAGGGCCACGTCTGCGGCAGAAGGCTCCGCGGCAGCTGCTGCAGGAGCGACGGCGGCAGTCAGGCAGGGGCGGCGTCCAGGGGGCGCCGCGACGAGGAGGGACGGCGCCGCGCGGGTCCCGAAGGGGCGTCGCGCGGCTCGGCAGGGCGGCGGACAGCTCAGGTAGCGCGCGGGGCAGCAGCAGGCTGCGCGCAGGCTGCAGAGGCACGGCGCGAGCGGCAGCCGCGGCGCGCGGGGCTGCAGCGGGCTACGCGAGCTGCGGGCGCGGCGCGCGAGGCTGCAGCGGGCTGCGCGAGGACGGCCGCCGCGGCGCGCGGGGCTGCAGTGCGACGCGCGGGCAGCGAACGCGACGCGCGGGGCTGCAGCGAGCAGCGCGGGCTGCGAACGCGGCGCGCGGAGCAGCAGCGAGCCGCGCGCGGGCTGCCTAGGCGCGACGCGAGCAGCTAGGGCGACGCGTGGGGCAAAAAACGGGCGCTGGGCAGGGCGCTGGCGCAGGGCAGGGCGCCGGCGCAGGGCAGGGCGCTGGCGCAGGGCAGGGCGCCGGCGCATGGCAGGGCGCTGGCGCAGGGCAGGGCGCCGGCGCAGGGCAGGGCGCTGGCGCAGGGCAGGGCGCTAGCGCAGGGCAGGGCGCTAGCGCAGGGCAGGGCGTCGGCGCAGGGCAGGGCGCTGGCGCAGGGCAGGGCGCTGGCGCAGGGCAGGGCGCTGGCGCAGGGCAGGGCGTTGGCGCAGGGCAGGGCGCCGGCGCAGGGCAGGGCACTGGCGCAGGGTGACGCCAGGCAGGGCAGGGCAGGGCGTGCGCGCGGCAGCGCGACGCAAGGTAGTGGGGTAACGCGGTAACCGCAGTCGGAAACCATGTCAAGATAGCAAGCAGGAATGAATGAACTATGAAAGGGTTGGGTACAAGTATGAAACCCTAAAAGGGGCTGTACCCCATATTGGCTACCCCACTACAGCCTAAACATATATAGCATATATATACTTTGACAAAATGATGGACTAGGTAGCATGCATGAGTACAAGTACCTAACCCCTAAAGTGTTGTACCCCTTGTAGGCTAACCCACTATAGCCAAGAGAGAACACAAACATACAGTTTGACAGAGAGCACAGAAGGAGATCAGCAGTTTCACCACTATCATGTCGACCCATCACCGGGAGCTGAGCTTCCAGGACGGCCTGAAGCAGATGCTCAGCTCGCCCAACTGGTGCACGGCCTACCCCAACCTGGTCCGCCTTTGGATGGCGGTCGCAGTGCTGCCTCTGAGCACCGTGGAGTGCGAACGGGGCTTCTCCCGCCAGAACGCCATTAAAAGTTGGCTACGCGGCAATCTCAACGACGCGAAGCTTGGCGAAGCAGCTGCAGAAGAAGCAGCCAGGCTAGAGGAGGAGTTGGGCCCCTGGCAGAGACGGGCTGACCACGGCAAAGAGCACATGGCTTCAGATTCAAAGCTAGACGGGGCCGACGAGGAAGATTACTCTCATGGTAGCGATAGTGAATCCTAGTTCAATAAAAATGTATGGTTATCTGTAGTAGTAGTAGACTGTAGTCAGTGTGTAGACTATATATTTAAAGCGAAAGTCTGATTTCGTGCAAATTTGTCTGACTCGTCATACCAACTTACAAAATCCGTCTTAGGCTAATTCCACCAGGAATCCTCCATATGAGGGCCAGACGATTTTTTTTTTTTTGAGCAAAACGTGACGGGCCTAAAAGTTAGCAAGAGCCCTGATTGCAGGTTCAGAGCTGGCAATGTGCTAACGCATGTGCTGGGTAGTGGGCTGTTCATGGTATGAGCACCACCGCACCAGTGCCAACATATACCGTACCGGTCATACCAGTTGAGTAGGAAAGGATCACCAGTGTGCGGATCTTACAGCAACTGTATGCAGGCAGCACAACCTTGCGGGTTCACACCATCCAAAGAATAGGAAGGGTTTTGCATAAAAAGAGAAACCTAAAAATAACAATGCTAAGCAAACAAGGTACGGTACTGGCAGTACATCAGTTCCCATCCCAAGCACTCAACAATGGAGTTAGACAGCAGTGCCCTGAGCCTTGGCGGTGATTTGGTTCTGGATGTTGGTGGGCACGATGTCAAACTGTGCGAGCTGCATGGTGTAGTTGGCTCGCCCCTTGGTCATGCCACGCAGGTTCGACACATAGTTGAACATCTCTGATAGGGGTACCAGCGCATCCACCACCTGGTGGGAGGGGGGAGAGAAGAGGGAAGCGAAGTGGGGAAACATTGCATGACTAAGCAGGGGTGTGCGGAAGGCGACACGTTTAACCACTCTGGCAGTGCCACCACCAGTGCCTACAATGGGGAAAGAATAGGGGCAAGAGGCAGGGGAAGAACAGGGTGAGCAAGGGTATCAGCCATGGAGCACCTCGAAAGCTAGCATTGGTGTACACTGGAGGACTGGGGAGTGAGAGCAGGCACAATTCACCACTGGAACACCTGGGAGTGATGGCCCGGGGCATCAATGACCAAGTTGCTCGCAAACCCCTCTGCCCCACCTTTCAACACCCAACCTTGCTGCACTCGTCCATGCTATTCCCCTCCGCCCGCCCAGTTGTAAGCAACTTACCTTCCCCTCAATTGCATGCAGTGGTAACCTGACCCCTGCTGCTGCTACTTCTGCTGCTTGGGCCACTGCTGCTGCTACCTCTGCTGCTTGGGCCACTGCTGCTGCTACCACTGCTCCTTCTACCACTGTTCCTTCTACCACTGTTGCTTCTACCTCTGTTGCATAGGCCTCTGCTGCTTCTACCACTGCTGCGTCTACATCCTTCCTGCTACTCACACACAAACTCTGCTCTTCCCTTCACTTGGCACTAGTTCAGGACATCTCCGTAGTGAAGCGAAGAGCAGAGTTGCCACCTTTACTTTCATCACCGGCTCCAGCAGCCGCAGTCACTTGGAATCCAAGTCCATACCCTCGTTCTCTCCTCCCCATCCTCTCATCGCCTCCCCTCCCCCACCCCCCTCCTCTCCTCTCCGTTCCCTGTTCCCTGTTCCCTCCCCTTTCCTTGCCAATTCCTCCCCCCATCTCACCTTCATGCCACCAGGCTTGTCTCCGAAGCTGTTGATCTGCCCACGACGAGAGTTGAGGTCGCCAATGACGTCACCCATGTAATCCTCAGGCGTCACCACCTCCACCTTCATCACCAGCTCCAGCAGCCGCAGCAGTTGCTCAGTCTGACTCTAAGCCCTCCTCTCTCACCCATCCCCTCTCCTCTACTTCTCTCACCCTCTGTCTCCTTTCCTCCCCTACCCCATCCCATCTCCCCCACTTCCTCTCTTCCCTTCTGCTCACCTTCATGCCACCCGGCTTGTCACCAAAGCTGTTGATCTGCCCACGGCGCGAGTTGAGGTCACCGATGACGTCACCCATGTGGTCCTCGGGCGTGATCACCTCCACCTTCATCACCGGCTCCAGCAGCCGCGGCGACGCCTTGCCCATGCCCTCCTTGAACGCGCCGCGCGCCGCCAGCTGGAACGCCAGGACACTGGAATCAACCTCGTGGTATGATCCCTCTGGGGGATGGGTTGGAAAAGAGAGTGCAGGAGGGGGTCAGGGAGGGGTTAGAGATGTATTCATGCCCATGCCCTCCTTGAACGCGCCACGTGCCGCCAGCTGGAATGCCAGCACGTTCGAGTCCACCTCGTGGTACGAACCCTCTGGTGGAGGGGGAAGGTGATTGAGGGGGGGAGGGGACGGAGAAAGGGGTTAAAAATGAAGGGGTGAGGGTTACTGGAGAAGGTGGAGGGATGCAACAGGGACGCGGTTGGTGGGAAGGTGGAGGGTTGGGGGAGGGGAAGGTGATGGACAGATGGCTGGGGTTCACTTGGGGCAGTTCGAGAGCAGTTGGAGCAGATTGAGGCAGGTTGGGACAGGTTGGGGCAGGTAGGGGCAGGAAGGGGCAGGTAGGGGCAGGTAGGGGCAGGTAGGGACAGGTAGGGGCAGGTAGGGGCAGGTAGGGGCAGGTAGGGGCAGGTAGGGGCAGGTAGGGGCAGGTAGGGGCAGGTAGGGGCAGGTAGGGGTAGGTAGGGGTGTGAAGGGAAACGGGGAGGAAGCTAGAGATTTAATGAACCCCAAGACGTACACAGTACGTACCAATGAGGGTGGCGCGCACATCGACGACAGGGAACCCAGCGAGCACGCCGCTGCCCATGCACTCCTCCAGCCCCTTCACCACGCCCGGCACATACTCCTTGGGCACGGTCCCGCCCTTGATCTCGTTCTTAAACTCGTACCCACTCCCCGGCTCCAGCGGCTCGAACTTAATCACCACCTCCGCGAACTGGCCCTGCCCGCCCGACTGCTTCTTATGCGTGTACTTAATCTCCACCGGCCGGCCGATACTCTCGCGGTAGTTAACCTGCGGCGCGCCGACGTTAGCATCCACCTTATACTCGCGCTTCAGCCTATCGACGATAATCTCCAGATGCAGTTCCCCCATACCCTCGATGACCGTCTGATTCGTCTCCTCGTCGCGAGAGAAGTGGAAAGAAGGGTCCTCCTGCGCGAGCTTAATCAGACCGTTGGACATCTTATCCACATCCGCCTTAGTCTTAGGCTCAATAGCGACCTTAATGACTGGGTCCGGGAAGTCCATGCGTTCCAGGACAACCGGCGCGTCAGGGTCGCAGAGCGTTTCGCCCGTGATCGTATCCTTGAGCCCTGCGAGCGCGATAATGTCGCCCGTGCGAGCGATCTTGACATCCTCGCGCGAGTTCGCGTGCATCTCTAACAGCCGTCCGATGCGCTCCTTGCGGTTCTTATTCGCGTTCATAACGTACGTCCCGGCCGTCAGCACGCCCGAGTAAACCCGCACGAACGTCAGCGACCCGACAAACGTATCAGTCATGATCTTAAACGCTAGCCCGGAGAACGGAGCGGAGTCGCTAGGGGGGCGGTCGAGGGCCTTCTCGGGATCCTCGGGGTCGGAGCCCTTCATGGGCGGGAGGTCGAGCGGGGAGGGGAGGTAGTCGATGACTGCGTCTAGCAGCGGCTGCACGCCCTTGTTCTTGAACGCCGTACCGCACAGCACCGGGACGAACGACGACCCGATCGTGCCCACGCGGATGAGGCGCTTGAGAGTGGCTTCGTCCGGCTCCTCGCCCTCCAAATACGCCTCCATCGCGTCGTCGTCCTGTGGTGGGGAGGACGGAATGGGGGAGAGTGAAAAAGAGGGTGAAAGGGAGAAAGGTTGATGAAAAGAGTGGCTTCGTCGCCCTCCAAATACGCCTCCATCGCATCGTCGTCCTGTGGTGGGGAGATGAGAGGGGCTGGGGAAGGGGGGGGGGACGGGGAAGCAAACGAGGTGATGAGGGTGAGAGGTGCAGGGCACGAAAGTCAGTCACGTGTGCCGTCTCAAGCAGCGCACTGGAAACGGGTGTGTAGCCAACTGGAACGAGTGACGAGGCGACGACTGCAAAGCCAGTTGATTTGGTTTTCTGGACAGACGTTTGCTGTCTCGGATTGCATCGGTACGCCCAGTCGGGCACTCAACCCGCGTGGGGGTGTGCCGCTCGCAGGACGAATCGTTTCAAACTCGCAGTGCACACGAGCGGCAATACCTCCAGCTACTATCGGCACTGTAAACGAGATGAGCCAACTGACGCAAGTCTGAGTGACCGTTAATTCAGATAAGGCGCGCCATTCTCTTTAACACGCCTCAACCAATCACACGTGCTGTTCGACCACACCCTTTGTAACCCTCCCACCACCCCCCAACCCCCCCACCCTCCACCCACCACCTCCACCCTCCCCATTCCCCCTTCACTCACCAGCTCCACCGCCGACTCGACGAGCTGCGCGCGGTACTCGGCGGCCTTCTCCTGCAGGTCCTCGGGAATGTCGCGGTACTCGAAGCTCGCGCCGAGCTCCTCGCCGTTCCACACGATGGCCTTCATGCGCACGAGGTCCACCACGCCCTGGAACGCGTCCTCCGCGCCGATGGGCAGCTGCAGCACCAGCGGGTTGGCGCCCAGGTTGCTGACGATCATGTCGCGCGTGCGGTAGAAGTTGGCGCCCAGGCGGTCCATCTTGTTCACGAAGCAGATGCGCGGCACGCCGTACTTGTCCGCTTGCCGCCACACCGTCTGGAGGGAGAAAGGGAGGGGGAATTTGGGGGGAAGGGGGGGAGAGAGGCGGGGGGGGAGAGAGGCGGGGGGGGAGAGAGGCGGGGGGGGAGAGAGGCGGGGGGGGGAAGAGGCGGGGGGGGGAAGCGGCGGGTGGGGGAAGCGGCGGGTGGGGCAGGGGGGGAAGAGAGGGAATGGGGGGGACAGAGAGGTTGAGCGTGTGAACGGACAGAGAGTAGCTGAGGCAGGGCGTACCTAAGGCAGGGCGTACCTAAGGCAGGCCGTACCTCGGGCAAAGAGCATTTCGGGCAGGGCGCATCTCGGCAGGGCGAACATCGGGCAGGGCAAATTTTGGGCAGAGCACACCTGAGGCCCTCGGGCAGGGCGTATCTGAGGCAGGGCGTATCTGAGGCAGGGCGTATCTGGGGCAGGGCACAGCTCAGGCGTACCTCGGATTGGGGCTCGACGCCGGCGACGGAGTCGAAGAGGCAGATGGCGCCGTCGAGCACGCGCAGCGCGCGCTCCACCTCGAGCGTGAAGTCGACGTGGCCGGGCGTGTCGATGATGTTGATGCGGTGGTTGTTCCACATGCACGTCGTCGCGGCGGACGTGATCGTGATGCCGCGCTCTTGCTCCTGCGGGGGGGGCAGGCGGGGAGGGCGTGGGCGGGGGCGGGCGGGAGGAGGTGGGAAGAGGGAAGGGGAGGGATGTGAGTGAAGTCAACGTCGATGATGTTGATGCGGTGGTTGTTCCACATGCACGTCGTCGCCGCCGACGTGATCGTGATGCCGCGCTCTTGCTCCTGCGAGGGAAGGAAGGAGGGAGGTGCGGGGGGAGAGGAAGGAGTGAGGGGCGGAGAGCACGCTCCACATGCGCATGGGAGGTGAGACGCAGTCTCTTTACGTCTTGGAACCACCAAGTCCTTCTGAGTCGTCTTAAGAGATGGAGCCATGGGTATGGGGGGTGTGACAGAGTCGGGCGGGTCATATGTTAGAGAACAACGAGTATTGTGAAGTGACTCTGGCTCGGGGGCGGTGATCACGTGTGGTTTACGTGTGGAGAGTCAGATGGAACGAGCGCGATGATGCGACATACGTTTTGTTTCGTATTCCACACCCACAGTCACAGCCTACAATTTCAGGCCCCGCAGCTCACCTGCTCCATCCAGTCCATGGTGGCGGTGCCTATAACTCCGTCCTTCCGAAACAAGCGAGTTAAGAGACCGTGTTTAAACGTCGGGCCTCACCTGCTCCATCCAGTCCATGGTGGCGGTGCCCTCGTGCACCTCGCCGATCTTGTAGTTCTTGCCCGTGTAGAACAGCACGCGCTCCGTCGTCGTCGTCTTGCCCGCGTCGATGTGCGCCATGATGCCGATGTTGCGGTAGTCCTCCAGCGGCACCTGTCGGCCTGCGGAAAGCACATATATGGCAATGTACAGGGAGCGACTTCGCGGATAATGAGACGGCTTGTAACGCGTCAGTGTGTGCCATCATGCGATGCTGCGGTAGTCCTCCAGCAGTACCTGCGGACCTGCACCAGTGCTCACGAGGCGCTGCACGTTACCACATTGCATCTCATGCAGGTCCGCGACTGTTCAGACGCCTTGAAATAAGAAAAGCGCGGGTAAGCGTCCAATTCTATGGTTTGCCGAGACCACGTAAGTGCTGAAGCCACCGGGACGAGCCACGTGGTGGACCAGAATGCGGCTAGAATGGTATTCTATTCGCACGGTACGAGCACGGGATGCACATCCTGTCAACCAATCAGAGCAGTCTCAAGCCGAGCCCACACGCACCTCCCTCGGCCATGCAGATCACGGGCGAGCGTCCAGCGGCGACTGATCGCGACACGGTACGCATCTTGCGGTCGGCAGACTTCTTCGCGTGAGAAGCCTTGGCAGCGCCGGGAAGGTCCTTGCCGGACTTGAGGCCGACGAACGGCACCGCGACGGCCGCATTGCTCGATGCGACCGCGCTGGACCTGTCGCCTGCGACGGGTGCTGCGACGCTGCTGGCGACCTTTAGAGGACAGCTGGCGAGTGACGACGCCATGTTTTGCTGTAGGCGACGAGATAAGCTTCGATTAGAGAGCGCTGTGAGAAGGGCTTCTAGGAACGCGGCCCTGACTGGAAACCGCTGGGAGAGAGCGATTACACCAGCGGAAAGTAACAAGCACGAATGGAGGGTTTGGGAGATAAGGGAATCTCGAGTGGTTGCTGCAACACTGGTGCTGTGGTGAGTGTGTCAGGGGAGGAGCATTGGAACGATGCACGATTGCAGTGTGGCGGGTGCAATCCCAAGCGTCAGTGGATAGAATTCGCGTGGCCAAGCAAGGTGTCAATGCTGGCACAGTGGCGCCACGCTGTCCGTTACAGCGTTACAAAATGCGGACCTTGAACGTGGGCTTTTGACCACCTCGGCCTGAAATTGGTGTTTGAAGTCTGCTGGGTACACCGTGGCGCTCAGAGTATCCTCCACGTGGGCGAAATGACCAGAAGGTTGCGGCGCGAAGTGAAGGTGCGTGGAATAATGATGCCACGTTTCACCATGCGTCAGTCGGTATGTGAGGCAAACGATACGCGATATAAGTTTCGCCATGAATAGACTACAATCAATACGGAAATCGATACCAGCATGAAAACTGTAACTGGGCACAATGTGATTCAAGACTTGCAAACAAGCGTAGAAATAATAACCACACTTGTTATGGACAGAAAAGTACTTTGTTAGCTCTGTACTTCCTTCCATATCATCATCCCCTGAGTGGAGTTCTTGCGCCACCCCCCCTATCAGCCCCTCCAGCTCCCCACCCTCCTCCCGACCCACCACCGCTCCCAGCTCCCCATCCCCCTCCTCCCCCTCCCCCTCCCCCTCCCCCTCCCCCTCCCCCTCCCTCACCACCCCAGCCACCTGCATTTTGCCAACCACTCCCACCGCCGTCTCCAGACTGCCACACTTGGCCTCCTCCCTGCTCCCCCCCACCCCCCCCACTCCACGCCCCTCCCCCCCATCCAATCTTATCCCTCCCACCTCCTGCAGCCCCCCAACCACCCGACCCAGCCTGGTCCCACCGACCTCCCCTTCCCCCTGCCGGTATCGGGGGTGGCGGGGGCAATGCCAAACCACCACCACCACCACCAGAAGCTCCTCGGCGCGGCGTCTCTCTTTTCCCACCACCCCCGCCCGCACCCCCATCGCCACCCTCCACCGGATCATTAAAATGCGCCTGGAAATACTTCACCAAACGATCCGGCGTTGGGAACGTGTGCTTGCGGAACCGGAAACCCTCGGGCGAAACGGTGATATACTCGTGCACGGGGCGGCCGGAGACAGACGCGGAGCGGATGTAGGTGAGCATGAAGGCGCCGGGGTGGTCGTGCGAGAGGGAGAGGTAGTAGGGGATGCGCGCGGGCTCGCGCTCCTTGTCCGTGCGGACTAGGGCGTCCATGTCGCCTTTGGATCCCTGGCGGAACTTGCGGTATGCTGCCATGTCCCGCATGCGCGCTGCCAAGGGCTCGATGTAGCGCGCCATCACCTGGTGGAGAGGGGTGGAAGGGAGAGTGGTACGGAGGGGTTGACAGACAACTTTTTAGAGGCATCTCAAAAGTCGGGGCTCGTTGTGACGCTCCACAAGGGTGGAGAGGGGTGAAGAAGGGTGGAGACAGGTGGAGAGGCAACTTTTCACCTCGTCCAGGTCCTTGTAGAAGTCGTTGCCAATGGTGAGGGTGGCGCCACAGGAGGAACAACACACACACGCACCCGTTGAACCCGCCTTACAACCACCACGGAAACCCATCTCACCTCATCCAAGTCTTCATAGCTCTCATCCCCAATGGTGAGGGTGGCGCCAGAGGAGGAACAACACACACACGCACCCGTTGAACCCGCCTTACAACCACCACGGCAACCCATCTCACCTCATCCAAGTCTTCATAGCTCTCATCCCCAATGGTGAGAGTGCGGCCGAGGCGCAGGAAGCTGGTGGCGGAGGTGCGGTCCTTGCCGCCCTCGTGCACATCCACGTGTGTGAAGGCGCCGTCCGGCAGCTTCATGGTGATGCTCAGATGCGTGGGGCCGCGGCTGCTGGGACGAATCACAACGCTGCCCACATCCTTGTCTGCTAGGACCTGGTGTGTAGACATAAAGGGAATTTACGGAGGGGGCATAGGGGAAGGGAAGAACGGATGTGTGAAGGCGCCGTCCGGCAGCTTCATGGTGATGCTCAGATGCGTGGGGCCGCGGCTGCTGGGACGGATTACAACACTGCCCACATCCTTTTCTGCTAGGACCTGTGTTGGGTAGGAGGAAGCAGAGGGGTAATGCACACGGGAATGCACGGGGAGGGATGGGGGAACGGCGAATGGATGCATGTGACGATTTTTTAGGCGCCTCAAAAGAGGGATGGGGAACGGCGAATGGATGCATGTGATGATAAAGTCAACTCTTCTGGTTTCTTCTTCAAGTGAACTCAGCCTAGCAAGCAGGTATGGATGCAGCCTGCGCGCACATGTTCTGAGTGCAAACATGCAACCTTTCTCAGTTGAGAGCCAAGGCCGCTGCACCTACTTGTCACCATCAAGAGACACATTGTGGAAGAGTGGGTACGTACGCGATCATGTGGGGGCCAAAGGCGGTCGTCCTCTTAAGATCAGGCGTCCCCAAATACTTATAAACATAATCGAAGAGCGGGTAGGTGATCATGCACGCAATTGAAGCGTGCTCATTCACCCCTTGATCATTGAAACGGCAGCGCACACACCTTCTTAGCGCCTTCAAGAGACACGTTGTGGAAGAGCGGGTAGGTGATCATGCGTGCTAGCTAAGAGCGTTCATCGACCCTTGTACAGTTGAAACAACAGCGCACACACCTTCTTAGCGCCCTCCAGCGACACGTTGTGGAAGAGCGGGTAGGTGATCATGCGCGGGCGGAAGGCGGTCTTGCGCTTCTCTTCCTCCTTGCGCTTCCTCTCCTCGGTCGCTGCCTGCTCCTCCTGCTCCACTGCAGCGCGCTGGTAGTACGGGTCCCACTGCCGCATCTCCCTCCACTCGCTGCTCCTCAGATCGCTTCCCTTGCACGTCAGGATCACCTGCACGTGTGGTGGGGGTTGTTGGGAGATGAGCAGAGTGGAACAGGGTGAGGATAGAGAGCAAAGCGAGGCAAGTGGAAGAGCAAACGAAGCAGGGACGCTGCAGATTAACTTTCCTCGGAGACGAACAACAGCATTCATGGAATCTCCCAAGCCCACACACACCTACCCTCGACACACACACCTTGCACTCTTCCATCTCTCCACACACATTTTCCCCCTCTCCTTCTCCCCACACTCACCTTGGCCTCCTCCGTTTTGACTTCCTTGATGCGGCATGTGAGCGGCTGCCCCTCAGTCACCACATCCCTCAGCTCCACATTCGGATCGTCACTGAAATCCCTCCGGTCCACCTCGCCCAGCACACCGCTCTCCAACGCACACAACACCTTGAACTTCAGCACGCGCTTCACCGTCGCAGTCACCACCTTCCCCACCGCCAGACTCTCCTCAGTCTCCCCACTCAGCAGCCAGAACTGCTCGTCCGCATTCAGCGACTCAAACTGCACGCGGCACTCGGCAAACCCGTGCATGAGCTCTCGGCGAATCAGCAGCAGCTTCTCCTTCAGCCCGCCCTGCCCCTTCCGAGCCAGCATCACCGCGTAGTCCTCGAAATCGAGCCTGCGGATCAGGTCCGGGTTGTCCCGAGCCTCGAGGACCACATCTATGCCTCTCTCCTCCACGCTGTGCGGCGTCATGCCGCGGTGGGCCTCGCAGTAGCCATCAGTGGCCACCTTGAGCGCGAGGCGGTAGTCTGCTGGGTGGATGCGAGAGTCATCTAGCGTGTCGTCCTGCCCTCGAACGCGGATGGATGCTGCTGCGTTGATGAACACCACCTGGTGTGTGGGGGGGAGACAACAGGAGTCCAGAGGGCGGAATCGGAAATCCCGCAGCATGGCTTCCTTCCTTCTCACACCCACGAATGCTGCACCGTCCATAAAACACCACCTGTGTGGGGGAGGTGGGGTGGGGAAGCGAACATTGATGGGGGGGCGGGGCAATGCATGAGAGCCAGGCAGGCAGGCACTTGCCAAGTGAAAGGGTAATAATGCATAACAAGGCATCCTGGCCTTGCACGAGTATGAACGCTGCACTGCACCGTTCATGAACACCACGTGGGGGAGGGACAGGTGGGGATAGAGAACGAGTGCAGGGAGGGGACAAGCGTGGGAGGGGGACAAGAGAGGAGGGAAGGCAGTTGGGGGGTGGAGCACAAAGGCAAGGGCGGAACACTAAGGTGGGGACGGAGCAGCAAGGTAAGAAGCATGAAGCAGCGACGCACCTGGTCCAGCAGGAAGGGCGGGTCGATGAGGTCCTTGCGCCGCCTCACCACGCCCTCTCCCAGTATGCGCACCTGATGAGGTAGGGGGGAGGATGGGGGATGGGGGGAAATGGGTGAGGGGTGAGGGAGAGAGAGGTAATAGGGAGAGAGGCGAGCGGGAGAGAGGCGAGTGGGAGATGAAAATGTTTAGAATCCAATTTGATGGCGAGGGGCGAGGGGGAGGATGGTGAGGGGCGAGGGGGAGGATGGTGAGGGGCGAGGGGGAGGATGGTGAGGGGCGAGGGGGAGGATGGTGAGGGGCGAGGGGGAGGATGGTGAGGGGCGAGGGGGAGGATGGTGAGGGGCGAGGGGGAGGATGGTGAGGGGCGAGGGGGAGGATGGTGAGGGGCGAGGGGGAGGATGGTGAGGGGCGAGGGGGAGGATGGTGAGGGGCGAGGGGGAGGATGGTGAGGGGCGAGGGGGAGGATGGTGAGGGGCGAGGGGGAGGATGGTGAGGGGCGAGGGGGAGGATGGTGAGGGGCGAGGGGGAGGATGGTGAGGGGCGAGGGGGAGGATGGTGAGGGGCGAGGGGGAGGATGGTGAGGGGCGAGGGGGAGGATGGTGAGGGGCGAGGGGGAGGATGGTGAGGGGCGAGGGGGAGGATGGTGAGGGGCGAGGGGGAGGATGGTGAGGGGCGAGGGGGAGGATGGTGAGGGGCGAGGGGGAGGATGGTGAGGGGCGAGGGGGAGGATGGTGAGGGGCGAGGGGGAGGATGGTGAGGGGCGAGGGGGAGGATGGTGAGGGGCGAGGGGGAGGATGGTGAGGGGCGAGGGGGAGGATGGTGAGGGGCGAGGGGGAGGATGGTGAGGGGCGAGGGGGAGGATGGTGAGGGGCGAGGGGGAGGATGGTGAGGGGCGAGGGGGAGGATGGTGAGGGGCGAGGGGGAGGATGGTGAGGGGCGAGGGGGAGGATGGTGAGGGGCGAGGGGGAGGATGGTGAGGGGCGAGGGGGAGGATGGTGAGGGGCGAGGGGGAGGATGGTGAGGGGCGAGGGGGAGGATGGTGAGGGGCGAGGGGGAGGATGGTGAGGGGCGAGGGGGAGGATGGTGAGGGGCGAGGGGGAGGATGGTGAGGGGCGAGGGGGAGGATGGTGAGGGGCGAGGGGGAGGATGGTGAGGGGCGAGGGGGAGGATGGTGAGGGGCGAGGGGGAGGATGGTGAGGGGCGAGGGGGAGGATGGTGAGGGGCGAGGGGGAGGATGGTGAGGGGCGAGGGGGAGGATGGTGAGGGGCGAGGGGGAGGATGGTGAGGGGCGAGGGGGAGGATGGTGAGGGGCGAGGGGGAGGATGGTGAGGGGCGAGGGGGAGGATGGTGAGGGGCGAGGGGGAGGATGGTGAGGGGCGAGGGGGAGGATGGTGAGGGGCGAGGGGGAGGATGGTGAGGGGCGAGGGGGAGGATGGTGAGGGGCGAGGGGGAGGATGGTGAGGGGCGAGGGGGAGGATGGTGAGGGGCGAGGGGGAGGATGGTGAGGGGCGAGGGGGAGGATGGTGAGGGGCGAGGGGGAGGATGGTGAGGGGCGAGGGGGAGGATGGTGAGGGGCGAGGGGGAGGATGGTGAGGGGCGAGGGGGAGGATGGTGAGGGGCGAGGGGGAGGATGGTGAGGGGCGAGGGGGAGGATGGTGAGGGGCGAGGGGGAGGGTGGTGAGGGGCGAGGGGGAGGATGGTGAGGGGCGAGGGGGAGGGTGGTGAGGGGCGAGGTGAGCAAGGCACGTGAGGGGCGAGGTGAGCAAGGCACGTGAGGGGCGAGGTGAGCAAGGCACGTGAGGCACGGGGGACATCGATGAGAGGAGAGGAGAGGAGAGGAGGTCAAAGAAAGGAGCATGCGATACAAGCGGGGAGAGAGCACGGAGGAGAGGCACGTTGGGAAAGAGAGCAGGTGTGGTGAGGGAGAGAGAGGGGGCAAAAGGCGCTTGAGACATGGATGAGGGTGGGAAGCAAGGAGGGTGGGAGGCAAGGAGGATCATGACTCACTTTGAGCGTGGAGGCCTTCCTGGGTCCGAGGCCGCACACGAACTGCAGCGGTGCAAAGAGCCAATCCTGCGCCTCCTGTGCCGCGTAGTTCACATCCACTCCCACCTGCCAGCACGGTGAGTATGTGAGGGAAGCAGGAGGGGGGTGATGAATGGATGACTCATAAGCTGACGTGACGGTCGCCTTCTGTGGCAGCCTTCTGTGGTCGCCTTCTGTCGCCTTCTGTGGCACGTAGTTCACATCCACTCCCACCTGGCAGCCAGTGAAAGGCGAGAGTGAGAGGGTGATGAATGGATGCGTTCTGAGTCAACTCATACGCTGCCTCCTGTGCCACATCGTTAACACCCACGGCCACCTGCTAGGTGCAAAGGGATGGGGGCATGGCGAGAGAGCTTTGGCTTGTAAGAAAAGCGGCGTAGCTCCCACTCACGCCCACCTGGCAGTACGGTGAGTGTGTGTCAGGCAGTGGTTGGAGTGCAGCGATGGCGAGAGAACCCCACCCGGTTGGTAACCACACCGAACCCGCTCGGCAGCCATACCTGCTTGGTAACGGCACCTGCCCAGCAATCCCACCTGGTTGGTAACCCTACTTACCTGGTTAGCAGCAGTAACCATGACGCACTCAAGCGCGTCGTACGCGTCACCGGGCATGTTATGAGACGCCTCAATGCCTGGTAATCCTGCCTACTCAGCAGCTCACCTGCTTCACAACCCCACCTAGTTGGTAACCGCATGGCCTGCACCTGATTGGTAACCCTACCTGGTTGGTAACGGTAACCATGACGCGCTCAAGTGCGTCGTACACGTCATCGGGCGGCAGCAGGTCCTGAGAGCGGTGGAAATTGGCAGATAGCACCTCCCTCGCCGGCCCAAACAGGCATGCTGCTAGCGCCAGCCGGTTCTGCATGTAGCGCCCGAGCCCTACCGTGCGGCGCACTATGCCTGGAGGGGAAGAGGAGGGAGGGGGGAAAAGGGGAGGGGAGATGTGAGGTCGGAAGACGTTCAGAAAGAGGTTATGAAGGCCGCGGGAAAGAGATGGGCGGCAGGCAGGGGGGGGCGTGAATTGGGGAAACGAAGTGAGAGAAAAGAAGAGTGCTGAAAATGGGTGAGAGATGAATTCTGTACGTGCTGCCCTGGTATGGTACAACGGTGCACCGCACCGCACCGCACTATGCCTGGACAGGCCTGGGTTTCTCTTCCTCTGGCTTCAAGGGCACTCTCATCATAGCAAGCGGTGCTGCTCTGCTCTCTTGCGCACCAGCCTGAGAGGTACAACAAGTGCTTGCCTCGCTGCAAACTGCTTGCATGACTGTGGGGTGCGAGTGCTTGCCTGGCTGCGAGGGCAGGTGCTCCTGGGAAATGGCAGAGTTCTCGTAGAGAAGCGCGAGTGTCTCGTCTTGAAACACCACCTGCCATGGGACGTGAGCCAAGATGGGTGCACGGGGGAGGGAGGGGGGGAAGGTAGGTAGGGAGGAGTCTTGAGCTTGCATGCACGCACATATGGGGGTCCAGAAGTAGGGCGGGCAGAGGTGGGAGTGAACTAACGAGAGAACATGAGCGTGGCAGGGAGCGTGGCAGGGGGGTGACGGGTGGATGAGTGCAAGCAAGAGCAGCAGGGCACTCACGCGGACGTTGTCGACATCGGAGGTGAGGTCCCGAGGGAAGTGCTCCACGATCTTGAATATCACCTGGTGGGGCGGGAAGAGGGGAGGGGAGGGATGGGAGGATGCAGGGAGCTGAATGTGCAAGCCAACCGGCAATGCCAGATGAGGGGGGAAGGAAAGTGGCAGGAGATGGCCAGACACGCAGTGTGATGGAGTCACATCCCCACCACATCCCAATACGCAGTGCGATGGAGTCACATCCCCACCACATCCCAATACGCAGACGTGGTATTGGGACCATGTGGTGGGTGGTGGGGCGAACCATTCCTTCCCCCCACCCCACCACACGAGGTTTGCCCTGCCCACCACCACCACATGCCGTACTACCCCCAACCCAACACCCGCACCCCTTACTGCCATGCCATCCCCCACGCACCTCCCAGATCTCGTCCTTGAGTCGCTCGCACGCGAGGTTGGCCCCGCCCACCACCACGACGTGCGGCTTGTGCTCCTTCACAAACGCCATCAGCCGCCGCTCGTCCTCCCGCTTCTTCATCACCATCACCTGCTGCTCGCCCCCTCCCCCTCCCCCTCCCCCCGCTCCCCCTCCTCCCCCCATGCCCCCCCCTGCGCCCCCACCTAGGGCAGCGGCGTCCCCTTTAGGCTGGCCGGTGCGCGCACAGAGGAAGCCGGTATGGAGGAAATCCACCATCTCCCCTGCGGCGTTCAGCATGGCAAAGGTGGTCGCGGGGTTCCCAGGCCCCCAGCAGCACGCCATCACTCGCAGCCACGGCTGCCCCCCTCCCCCATGCTCCTCCCCTCCGCCATGCCTCCCGCCCCTTCCTCCCCCGCCCCGCATGCCCCCTCCCCCGCCTCCCCCCATCCCTCCCCCTCCACCGCCCCCCGCCCCCTTCGCCCGGACGTCAAAGGGGGCGACGGAGACGTGTTTCCAGAGGGCGAGAGCGCACTGCTCTGCCACGAATGCCTTGGCGCGGCCGGTGAGCAGCAGGCGCGTCTCCTTGTGCATCGTCGGCAGCAGCCGGGCGGCGATCGCCGCCCGGAGAATGGTGCGGCGCTGCTCGTTCCATAGCGAGGCGAAGTGGGAGACGCCGTCCGAGAGGTAGGCCGCTTCAAACTCCTGAGAGGAGGCAGGCACGGGAGGGAGAGAGTGAGGGGAAGCAGGAATGGGGAAGCGGGCGTGGAAGCACGGGGAAACGAAGGTGACAAGGTCGTTATGAGATGAGCAAGGCGAAATGGTAGACACCGTTTGAGAGGTAGGCTGCCTTAAACTCCTGAGAGGATGCGGGGGAGGGAGAGAATGCAGGGGAGGAATGGCATGGAGAAGCAGGAAAACAGGGAGACGAAGCTGCTAATTTGAACAGCCCTGATTGTTCCATAAAGAGGTAGCATGTGCCATGTGTGCATGCCAGTGCATCATGTCCCACTGCTGCCTTACCTGAATCACGCCCCCATGCACACCACAGGCAAGCAAAACCCTAAGCCCTGCACATATCACATCCCCTGCCGAAACCCATCATTGCGAACCCTCAACGTCACATGCTCAGTCCTCCTGCACCACCCTCCTCCAGCTCAACCGCAGTCTTGCCCTACACCCTGAACCCTAAACCTGGAAACCTAGCCATTATAACGACCCCGCGGGCTTGATTGTCAACCCCTGTGAACTGGATGTCCTAAAACCATGGGCCTTAAACCTTAAACCCTCAACCCCTGCACCGCTCTGCACCCACCTGGATGACGTTCTCCTGCACGACAGCGGGCGGCAGCCCCAGTTCGACCTTCACGAGCCCCTGAGACTCAGCCTTGGCGATCAGCAGCCACTGGTCGTCGCGGAACTCGCCCACCGGCTTGTCCTTGAGGCGCTCTATGCCCGCAAAGCGATGGAATGTATCGATCACCTGCCATGCAGCATGCACATGCAGGGGGGGTTGAAAGGTTGAAAACATATGCCTGGAAGGAAACTCGCCCACCGGCTTGTCCTTGAGGCGCTTTATGCCCGCAAAGCAAAGCGGTGGAACGTGTCTATCACAAACTGCTATGTGCGGGGAGAAGATGGGCAAGAGGTGGGCGGGGAAGGTTGGAGGCGGGTGGGAAGGAAGGGAGAAAGGGGTGGTTGCAAAGGGATGGTGACAAGCCGAACGTGTGTTTCTCCAGCATTGAAGAGTGGGCTCAAGGTATTCATGGGTGTGTGATCCCGCAAAATCCACCGAGGAGCTTTACCGGACAGCACAGGTGTTGACATTGCGGACATAAATAAACCCAGTGGGGAGCGGTACCTGGAGACCAAGATGTTACCTGGCTTAACTTAACCGCCATACAACCAAGGGAGCGAGTAATCTGGCGGCCAGGGCATTACCTGGCGGCCGCGTGGAGTGGGGTTGGTGGAGACGATGGCACGCTTGTTGAAGATCTCCCTCACGTGCTCGCGCACCTTGGGCTCTATGCTTATCTCCACCTCCGCCTGGTACGGCCACGTACACACAATATGGGATGGGCGGCACGCACAATGTTGAGCATTCCCACAACATCTCCATCCATCTCCCTCCCGTGCTCCCGCACCTTGGGCTCTATGCTGATCTCCACCTCCGCCTGGCACCAACGCACACACAAGCGGTGTCAGCCGTGCGGGTACAGACATGAGACGACGCACAGCACACGCGTACTCTAGGAAAGCAGCAGTCAGCACCCTTTCCACAACAAACTGCAACGAATTCCCGATGCAACACAGCACATGGATCCCACTGGTGGGCTTTTAATGTCGAATGAAGAGTCGGCATGCAATAAACCGCATGGCTGGCTCCTCCTTGTGCACGGCACGCAATCATGCAACGCGGGATGGCAACGCGGGATGGCATGGGAGCATGCGGTGCGATGGCAGAAAGATCACCAGATGCAACCAGATGAAGCCCCGTCGTCCCCTCCCCACGCACCATGTGGCGGGCGCCTCTGAGCACGAGAGCAGGCGAGGGGAACTCGGCACAGATGTACTCCGTTGCTACCTCGTCTGGTGATAGCGCCGTGTCCTCCACCTCGTGTTGCTGCCACAGTGTGACCACACACACATGCACATGCACATGCACATGCACATGCACATGCACATGCACATGCAGGCAGAGAGGCATGAGAGCAAGGGAGAGGAGGTGGTTGAGTGGGACTAAACAGGAACTCAGCACAGATGTAATCGATTGCCACCTCCTCCTGGCTCGCACCTTATACATGGAGATCAAATTCTCCCCCAGCTGGAACGCTGACAGCCCAATGCGCTTCACCACGCCCTTCAGCCCCGCGCGCCGACACACCGAGTACATGGACCGCTTCCGCGGCCGCCTCTGCACCGCCCCACCCCCTCCCCGCCCGCCCTCCTCCGCCACCGCCTCCTCCGGGGGAAACTGGAGGTTGAACTTGGCGTCTACGTCCTCTACAGCAGGCTCCGAGAGAGCACAGTCGAGGGCGTGCAGCACGCCTTGCATGGCGAGCTGCCGCTCTGCTTCTTCGTCCTCGTCCACTCGCGGCCGCTCGTAGGCCGAGCGGAGAGAGCGCTTGCGGCGTTGGAGGAGCAGCCAACGGCGGTCCCACTGCTGGATGGCCCATAAAGCCTGAGTCAGAGGGGGGTGGGGGGTGGAAAGGGGGGTTTCGGGTGCATGGGAGGACAGGGAAGGGATGATGGGTACCCACGGCTTTGGCCACGCAGCAACAGGCAGCCCTGGGTTCGGAAAGCGCGCAGTCGAGTGGAGGGCGTGCAGCACGCCTTGCATGGCGAGCTGGCACCCTGCACTGCACTGCACTGCACTGCACTGCACTGCACTGCACTGCACTGCACTGCACTGCACTGCACTGCACTGCACTGCATGCGCTCCGCCTCCTCATCCTCGTCCACTCGCGGCCGCTCGTATGCGGAACAGAGGGAGCACTTGCGACGTTGGAGTAGTAGCCAGCAGCGATCCCACTGCTGGATGGCCCACAGGGCTTGAATTGGAGAAGAGCAGGGGGAGAGGTGGGGGGGAGGAGGGGTTGGTTGTGTGGGGAAGAAAGGGAAGGGGTCAATGGGGAAGCAGCAGCAGCAGCCAGCGTCGGTCCCATTTCTGGATGGCCCACAGGGCCTGCAGGGAGGGGGTGGGGGGAGAGGAGGGGTTGGTTGTGTGGGGAGGAGGGGAAGGGGTCAATGGGATGGGAAAGCAGCGGCAGCAGCAGCAGCAGCCAGCGTCGGTCCCATTTCTGGATCGCCCACAGGGCCTGGATTGTACAGGAGGGGAGGGGATGGGGAGGGGAGTGGGGAGGTCGGTTGCATCGGGAGGGAAGAGAGATGGGAAAGGGGGGTGAAGTGACAGGGGGAGGAAGGAGCAAGGCAAGGAACGAGGCGAGATTGGGAAATAGGCAAGTGGGTAAGTGGGATGGGATGGTATGCGTAGAAAGGAATGAAGTGGGATTGAGGAGGAAAGAGGACGAGGCACATCAACAGGACAAGAGGGAGGGGGTGGAAAAAGCAGGACGAGGGGAGGAGGGGAACAGGAAAGAACAAGAGGTGGAAGGGAGGTGGAAGAGGGAAGCGGATTGGAAGAGGAAGAGGAAGAATGGTGAAAACAGGGAGAGCGAAGGGTGGGAGGGGAGGAAATCCTAAAGCATTGCATTCCAAGGGAGGTACCTGAAAAAATTGCAGCCCTGTGGCTGCTCGGGCAACATATTCAGGAAAAAAAAACATAGAGACCCGGCAAATCCATGGGATGGGAGGTACCTGGAAGGGCTGCAGCTGCGGCTGCTCGTCGAGCTTGTCAGTCTCCACGAGGGCGGGACAGATTGCCTTCTTGTGCATCGCTATGTAGGGCACCTGGTGGGGGCGGGGGAGGCATAGGGAGGGTGGGAGTATGGGAGGAGGGCCAGAAAGGGAGGGGAGGGCCAGGAGGGAGGGGCATGAGGGGAGAGCCAAGGATCCATGGGTGCACTAAAAGCGAGTACAGATGGGATGGGATGCGAAGAAGGGGGAAGCGAAGGAGTTGAGGAGAGGACTGGAGAAACAGGAAACTAGGATGGACAACAACAGTACAGACTGCTGCGTCGAATGAGTTGCATCACTTGAGCCGATGCAATGCAACCTCACGAAGTCCGTCACATCCAGACCAGAGCGACTCAGCACAGTGACACTGCACCTCGCACCCTCCCCCCTCCCCACACAGAACCTCGCACCCATCCACTCTCTTCCCTCCCCTCTCCTCTCCCCCCTCCACCGCACCTCCACTTTCGCATCGTGCAGCTCTTCCAGCACCGCAGCAATCTGCTCGATGGCTCCATCCCGCGCCGCCACGGCCTCTCGTCGGCACTTCTCCACGTCCTCCCTTGCGCACGTGGCAGCGCGCCTCTCCGCGTCAGCGACGTACGAGAACTCGCCCCGCCGCAGGTGGTCGGGGGCTAAGGAGCCAAACACGCGCTCGTAGATCCACTCGGCCTCGGGTAGGTGGTCCTCGTTCTCGGGGATCACACCCACCACCTCCTCCAAAAGCTGGGGCAGGTGAAGTGGACAAGGGGAGTTGGAGAGGGAGGGGGAGCGGGGAGAGGGGGAAGTGGAGAGAGGGGGAGGAGGGGGAGTATGGGGGAGCGGGAGACGGGCGGGGAAGGAGAAGGGGGGAGGGGAAGGGGAGATGCGGCGGCAATGAGAGGGAGGAACTGATGGGTGCGCCGCAGGTGGTCGGGCGCCAGGGCGCCGAAGACGCGCTCGTAGATCCACTCGGCCTTGGGTAGGTGGTCCTCGCTCTCGGGGAGCAGCTGGGGGGCAGGTGAGGTGGGCAAGGGGAGTTAAGGGGTGGGGGAGGAGGGGGAGGTGCGACGATGAGCGAGCACAAGACGATGAGCGAGCACAAGACGATGAGCGAGCACAAGACGATGAGCGAGCACAAGACGATGAGTAAGCACAACGGATGCCGAGTGCAAGTGGAGTGGAGAATGAGTGGGGGAGGAGAAAAGGGGGGGTGGGGGGGAGGGGGGGTTGGAGCCCCTGCCATGCCCGATACCAGCTCTCAATTCCGTGCAAAGAGGAATGCATGCCGTGCCGTGCAAGAGGCGCGACTACATTTGCCAAAAGGAAAGCCGGAAAGGGGGAGGGGCAGGGTTGGGGGGGGGAGAGAAAGACAAGGGTAAGAGCCCAGCCCCCACAGCTCAACCTCAACCCTCACGTCTCTTCTCTCACTTCTCACGTCTCGCCCACCCACCTGCAGCCTCTCGGGCACATCTCTGGCTCGAATGGCTTCATCCCGCTCAGTCATATACTTGGCCTCCCAAGCTCGGCTTTCCACAGCACCCTCTCTCACCTTCACGTCTCGCCACCCACCTGCAGCCTCTCGGGCACGTCTCTCGCCCTGATAGCTTCATCCCGCTCCGTCATATACTTGGCCTCCAGCAGGCTCGGCTCATACTGCTTCGACAGCGCCGACGCCCCGCCCGCGCCCTCCCGCCCGTACTCCTCCCCACCCTCCGCCCCCATCCCATCCTCATAATAGTACCCCCCCGCGCCCCCCTCCCCTCCCTCCCTCCTCTGCCTCTCCAGCTCCACGCGCCGCCGCTCCAGCAGATCCGCCACGTCACCGAAAATATCCTGCGCTTCAAGAAGCGCCTCGGAGGTGACACCTGGCATGCGCGTGCCCTTTTTCTTCTTCTTGCGGCGGCGCCGCCCGTGCTCGTCGGTGTCGTCCACCCCGCCCTCCACTATGAAGTCGGCCATTTCGTCCTCTTCCTCCTCGTCCTCCTCCCCGTCCTCCTCCTCCATCTCCTCCTCCTCGCCCCTGCCCTCCCTCTCCTGGAAATCCTCAGGCACGTCTGGGGAGGAAAGAGGGATGGGGGGGGGAGAGGTGGGAATGGGAGGGGGGAAGGGAAGGGAGGAAGGGGCGGGGGAAGGTGGGGGGAGAGGAGAGGTGGGGAGGTGAGAGGGGAAAGAGGTGGGTCGGTGTCGTCCAGCCCGCCCTCCACTATGAAGTCTGCCATTACGTCCTCCTCCTCCTCGTCCCTGCCCTCCCTCTCCTGGAAATCTGCAGGCACGTCTGGGGGACAGACGACGGAGAGGAGGAAAGAGAGAGGTAGGACGAGAGAAAAGAGATGGGATGGGGGGCGGAAGGGGAGATGTGGGGAGGTGGAAAGGGAAGGGGGGAAGATGATGAGAGAGGCAGAGACAAAAGAGAGCACGGAATGGTGGAGAACAGCAGCGTGAGGAGGGATTGCAGGGAGAAAAACGACGGAGATGAGAATGTGAGGAGCGAAGCGAGCCTACGCTCTTCGAACTGAAACGACTCATCGTTACTCACAGCAGCTAACCCTCCTCATCCACAACCCTTCACATCATCATCCCCACAAAGACTCTTGCTCTCATCCTAAACTTCTTTCATTCCCATAACCCTCCCACCCTCATCCCATAACTCATTCACCCTCGTCCCAGAAACCCCTCATCCCTCATCACCCTCATCCCAAAAACCGTCCTCCTCATCCTCCTTGACCTTTCCTTAACCCCCCTTCCCGGCCTCATCCCAAAAAAACTCACTCACTCTCACCCCATAACCCTCTCACCCTCATCGCCAAAGATCTCCCTTTCAACGCGCTGCTGCGCGCGCATGCCTCCCTCCTCGTCCTCCTCATCGTCCATCAGCAACCCGTCCTCGTCCCCCCCCATGTGCCTCGCCTTCTTCAGCCGCCGAAACTTCTTGTCCTTCTGCCTCCCAGGGAACGCACATGGCATGGCAGTCACACGGCAGTCACACGGCAGTCACATGACAATCACATGACAGTCACATGACAAAGACATGCGGAGGACAGACAGAGGGCATGGAGAGAACACAAGACAAGACCAAATGAGTGAGGGAAAGCAGCACTCAAACCGCCAGAGCTCCCTGCCCCCCTGGAAGAGTGCGGGCAGGGAGAGGAGGGCAGGACGGAGGAGGGCAGGACGGAGGAGGGCAGGAGGGGCAAGGCAGTGGGAGTCCATGCTTCAGACGCTTGCGCCTTTGAAGCCTCGGCTGGCCTTGTATGACCACTCTAAGCATACACTGCACTGCACTGCACTGCACTGCACTGCACTGCACATGCCCGGAATCACACCGGTCCGGGCCGGGCCAGATTTTCTTATTTCCTGGCCTGAGGACCAGAAGACAGAGCCAGGCCAAGCTAGACAAGGGCTGCCAGCGCGTTGCTCAAGACAGGCTGGCTCGGGACCGGCCCGAGTAACTCTCGTTTGGGTCACCCTACTGATGTGCATCAAAACCTTCATTACAAATTTACGTGAGTCTCTGATCCTGCGTAACCACAAAATCTCAACACTATGTACACAACGAATACCACAATACCGAACAACCACCAACCACTGTGGAGTGGGAGCAGGCAGCAGTGCGAGTCTCAGGAAAGAACGGCAAAAAGAGAACAAGAGGAGCTGGGAACTCTAGAAAGAACTTCTGATTCCTCTGTCTTGCAGGAACTCTTAGGCCGCCAAACTTGCCTCGTATGTACGTACGACATCATCATCATCATCATCATCATCATCATCATCATCATCATCATCATCATCATCATCATCATCATCATCATCATCATCATCATCATCATCATCATCATCATCATCATCATCATCATCATCATCATCATCATCATCATCATCATCATCATCATCATCATCATCATCATCATCATCATCATCATCATCTACACGTCACGCACCTTGGCAGGGCGGTGAAAGCCCCCCACGCCACTCTCCTGCAGCAGCGCATAGTCGTCCTCATCCAACTCGTCCTCCTCCTCCTCCCTGCTCGCCCGGACACCGCACACACACAGTGAATCGGAGGTTGGGGATGGAGGGAGGGCGGGGGCACGAGGGGTGGTTTGGAATGAGGCATGGGAGATGGGGGAGACAGAGGTCTGAAGAAGAGGGAGGGGCATGTGGAGCACTCCCTAACTCTTGCTCACACACACGCAACAAGTGAAGTGATGCCCAAGCAGAGAGAGGCCAGAGAGTGCGGAATTGGCAAGGCAAGACAACGTCCATGCAGGCAGCACCAAATTCCCAACCCATCCCTCCCAAGCACGTGAACCTTGCTGCACTGGCGCCCCTCGTCTCCCCCTCTTCCCGCCCCTCCTCTTCTCACCTCTTCCGGCGCTTCTTCTTCTTCTTCTCCCTGCGCTCCTCGTCACTCCCCGGTCCCTCCTCGCCCCCCCCTTCCTCCTCCTCGCCTTCACCGCCCTCCTCCTCCTCCTCATCCCCGTCCACCATCCACCCGTCCTTCTCATACTCGTCCTGCCCCTCCTCTGATTCCCTCACCCGGAAACAACACACACACACACACACACACACACACACACATACACACAAATGCACACACATGCACACACACGCATACTCACACACACACGCACACGCACACGCACAAACACACACACACACGCACACGCACACGCACATACACACGCACACAAATGCACACACATGCACACACACGCATACGCACACACACACGCACGCACACACACACGCACACACACACACACACACGTTCACGAAAAGAGACACAAACGCGCGATTAGAAAAGAAGGACTGGCGCACAATGGGGCGACCAGCAGGACTGGCGCACAATGGGGCGACCAGCAGGACTGGCGCACAATGGGGCGACCAGCAGGACTGGCGCACAATGGGGCGACCAGCAGGACTGGCGCACAATGGGGCGACCAGCAGGACTGGCGCACAATGGGGCGACCAGCAGGACTGGCGCACAATGGGGCGACCAGCAGGACTGGCGCACAATGGGGCGACCAGCAGGACTGGCGCACAATGGGGCGACCAGCAGGACTGGCGCACAATGGGGCGACCAGCAGGACTGGCGCACAATGGGGCGACCAGCAGGACTGGCGCACAATGGGGCGACCAGCAGGACTGGCGCACAATGGGGCGACCAGCAGGACTGGCGCACAATGGGGCGACCAGCAGGACTGGCGCACAATGGGGCGACCAGCAGGACTGGCGCACAATGGGGCGACCAGCAGGACTGGCGCACAATGGGGCGACCAGCAGGACTGGCGCACAATGGGGCGACCAGCAGGACTGGCGCACAATGGGGCGACCAGCAGGACTGGCGCACAATGGGGCGACCAGCAGGACTGGCGCACAATGGGGCGACCAGCAGGACTGGCGCACAATGGGGCGACCAGCAGGACTGGCGCACAATGGGGCGACCAGCAGGACTGGCGCACAATGGGGCGACCAGCAGGACTGGCGCACAATGGGGCGACCAGCAGGACTGGCGCACAATGGGGCGACCAGCAGGACTGGCGCACAATGGGGCGACCAGCAGGACTGGCGCACAATGGGGCGACCAGCAGGACTGGCGCACAATGGGGCGACCAGCAGGACTGGCGCACAATGGGGCGACCAGCAGGACTGGCGCACAATGGGGCGACCAGCAGGACTGGCGCACAATGGGGCGACCAGCAGGACTGGCGCACAATGGGGCGACCAGCAGGACTGGCGCACAATGGGGCGACCAGCAGGACTGGCGCACAATGGGGCGACCAGCAGGACTGGCGCACAATGGGGCGACCAGCAGGACTGGCGCACAATGGGGCGACCAGCAGGACTGGCGCACAATGGGGCGACCAGCAGGACTGGCGCACAATGGGGCGACCAGCAGGACTGGCGCACAATGGGGCGACCAGCAGGACTGGCGCACAATGGGGCGACCAGCAGGACTGGCGCACAATGGGGCGACCAGCAGGACTGGCGCACAATGGGGCGACCAGCAGGACTGGCGCACAATGGGGCGACCAGCAGGACTGGCGCACAATGGGGCGACCAGCAGGACTGGCGCACAATGGGGCGACCAGCAGGACTGGCGCACAATGGGGCGACCAGCAGGACTGGCGCACAATGGGGCGACCAGCAGGACTGGCGCACAATGGGGCGACCAGCAGGACTGGCGCACAATGGGGCGACCAGCAGGACTGGCGCACAATGGGGCGACCAGCAGGACTGGCGCACAATGGGGCGACCAGCAGGACTGGCGCACAATGGGGCGACCAGCAGGACTGGCGCACAATGGGGCGACCAGCAGGACTGGCGCACAATGGGGCGACCAGCAGGACTGGCGCACAATGGGGCGACCAGCAGGACTGGCGCACAATGGGGCGACCAGCAGGACTGGCGCACAATGGGGCGACCAGCAGGACTGGCGCACAATGGGGCGACCAGCAGGACTGGCGCACAATGGGGCGACCAGCAGGACTGGCGCACAATGGGGCGACCAGCAGGACTGGCGCACAATGGGGCGACCAGCAGGACTGGCGCACAATGGGGCGACCAGCAGGACTGGCGCACAATGGGGCGACCAGCAGGACTGGCGCACAATGGGGCGACCAGCAGGACTGGCGCACAATGGGGCGACCAGCAGGACTGGCGCACAATGGGGCGACCAGCAGGACTGGCGCACAATGGGGCGACCAGCAGGACTGGCGCACAATGGGGCGACCAGCAGGACTGGCGCACAATGGGGCGACCAGCAGGACTGGCGCACAATGGGGCGACCAGCAGGACTGGCGCACAATGGGGCGACCAGCAGGACTGGCGCACAATGGGGCGACCAGCAGGACTGGCGCACAATGGGGCGACCAGCAGGACTGGCGCACAATGGGGCGACCAGCAGGACTGGCGCACAATGGGGCGACCAGCAGGACTGGCGCACAATGGGGCGACCAGCAGGACTGGCGCACAATGGGGCGACCAGCAGGACTGGCGCACAATGGGGCGACCAGCAGGACTGGCGCACAATGGGGCGACCAGCAGGACTGGCGCACAATGGGGCGACCAGCAGGACTGGCGCACAATGGGGCGACCAGCAGGACTGGCGCACAATGGGGCGACCAGCAGGACTGGCGCACAATGGGGCGACCAGCAGGACTGGCGCACAATGGGGCGACCAGCAGGACTGGCGCACAATGGGGCGACCAGCAGGACTGGCGCACAATGGGGCGACCAGCAGGACTGGCGCACAATGGGGCGACCAGCAGGACTGGCGCACAATGGGGCGACCAGCAGGACTGGCGCACAATGGGGCGACCAGCAGGACTGGCGCACAATGGGGCGACCAGCAGGACTGGCGCACAATGGGGCGACCAGCAGGACTGGCGCACAATGGGGCGACCAGCAGGACTGGCGCACAATGGGGCGACCAGCAGGACTGGCGCACAATGGGGCGACCAGCAGGACTGGCGCACAATGGGGCGACCAGCAGGACTGGCGCACAATGGGGCGACCAGCAGGACTGGCGCACAATGGGGCGACCAGCAGGACTGGCGCACAATGGGGCGACCAGCAGGACTGGCGCACAATGGGGCGACCAGCAGGACTGGCGCACAATGGGGCGACCAGCAGGACTGGCGCACAATGGGGCGACCAGCAGGACTGGCGCACAATGGGGCGACCAGCAGGACTGGCGCACAATGGGGCGACCAGCAGGACTGGCGCACAATGGGGCGACCAGCAGGACTGGCGCACAATGGGGCGACCAGCAGGACTGGCGCACAATGGGGCGACCAGCAGGACTGGCGCACAATGGGGCGACCAGCAGGACTGGCGCACAATGGGGCGACCAGCAGGACTGGCGCACAATGGGGCGACCAGCAGGACTGGCGCACAATGGGGCGACCAGCAGGACTGGCGCACAATGGGGCGACCAGCAGGACTGGCGCACAATGGGGCGACCAGCAGGACTGGCGCACAATGGGGCGACCAGCAGGACTGGCGCACAATGGGGCGACCAGCAGGACTGGCGCACAATGGGGCGACCAGCAGGACTGGCGCACAATGGGGCGACCAGCAGGACTGGCGCACAATGGGGCGACCAGCAGGACTGGCGCACAATGGGGCGACCAGCAGGACTGGCGCACAATGGGGCGACCAGCAGGACTGGCGCACAATGGGGCGACCAGCAGGACTGGCGCACAATGGGGCGACCAGCAGGACTGGCGCACAATGGGGCGACCAGCAGGACTGGCGCACAATGGGGCGACCAGCAGGACTGGCGCACAATGGGGCGACCAGCAGGACTGGCGCACAATGGGGCGACCAGCAGGACTGGCGCACAATGGGGCGACCAGCAGGACTGGCGCACAATGGGGCGACCAGCAGGACTGGCGCACAATGGGGCGACCAGCAGGACTGGCGCACAATGGGGCGACCAGCAGGACTGGCGCACAATGGGGCGACCAGCAGGACTGGCGCACAATGGGGCGACCAGCAGGACTGGCGCACAATGGGGCGACCAGCAGGACTGGCGCACAATGGGGCGACCAGCAGGACTGGCGCACAATGGGGCGACCAGCAGGACTGGCGCACAATGGGGCGACCAGCAGGACTGGCGCACAATGGGGCGACCAGCAGGACTGGCGCACAATGGGGCGACCAGCAGGACTGGCGCACAATGGGGCGACCAGCAGGACTGGCGCACAATGGGGCGACCAGCAGGACTGGCGCACAATGGGGCGACCAGCAGGACTGGCGCACAATGGGGCGACCAGCAGGACTGGCGCACAATGGGGCGACCAGCAGGACTGGCGCACAATGGGGCGACCAGCAGGACTGGCGCACAATGGGGCGACCAGCAGGACTGGCGCACAATGGGGCGACCAGCAGGACTGGCGCACAATGGGGCGACCAGCAGGACTGGCGCACAATGGGGCGACCAGCAGGACTGGCGCACAATGGGGCGACCAGCAGGACTGGCGCACAATGGGGCGACCAGCAGGACTGGCGCACAATGGGGCGACCAGCAGGACTGGCGCACAATGGGGCGACCAGCAGGACTGGCGCACAATGGGGCGACCAGCAGGACTGGCGCACAATGGGGCGACCAGCAGGACTGGCGCACAATGGGGCGACCAGCAGGACTGGCGCACAATGGGGCGACCAGCAGGACTGGCGCACAATGGGGCGACCAGCAGGACTGGCGCACAATGGGGCGACCAGCAGGACTGGCGCACAATGGGGCGACCAGCAGGACTGGCGCACAATGGGGCGACCAGCAGGACTGGCGCACAATGGGGCGACCAGCAGGACTGGCGCACAATGGGGCGACCAGCAGGACTGGCGCACAATGGGGCGACCAGCAGGACTGGCGCACAATGGGGCGACCAGCAGGACTGGCGCACAATGGGGCGACCAGCAGGACTGGCGCACAATGGGGCGACCAGCAGGACTGGCGCACAATGGGGCGACCAGCAGGACTGGCGCACAATGGGGCGACCAGCAGGACTGGCGCACAATGGGGCGACCAGCAGGACTGGCGCACAATGGGGCGACCAGCAGGACTGGCGCACAATGGGGCGACCAGCAGGACTGGCGCACAATGGGGCGACCAGCAGGACTGGCGCACAATGGGGCGACCAGCAGGACTGGCGCACAATGGGGCGACCAGCAGGACTGGCGCACAATGGGGCGACCAGCAGGACTGGCGCACAATGGGGCGACCAGCAGGACTGGCGCACAATGGGGCGACCAGCAGGACTGGCGCACAATGGGGCGACCAGCAGGACTGGCGCACAATGGGGCGACCAGCAGGACTGGCGCACAATGGGGCGACCAGCAGGACTGGCGCACAATGGGGCGACCAGCAGGACTGGCGCACAATGGGGCGACCAGCAGGACTGGCGCACAATGGGGCGACCAGCAGGACTGGCGCACAATGGGGCGACCAGCAGGACTGGCGCACAATGGGGCGACCAGCAGGACTGGCGCACAATGGGGCGACCAGCAGGACTGGCGCACAATGGGGCGACCAGCAGGACTGGCGCACAATGGGGCGACCAGCAGGACTGGCGCACAATGGGGCGACCAGCAGGACTGGCGCACAATGGGGCGACCAGCAGGACTGGCGCACAATGGGGCGACCAGCAGGACTGGCGCACAATGGGGCGACCAGCAGGACTGGCGCACAATGGGGCGACCAGCAGGACTGGCGCACAATGGGGCGACCAGCAGGACTGGCGCACAATGGGGCGACCAGCAGGACTGGCGCACAATGGGGCGACCAGCAGGACTGGCGCACAATGGGGCGACCAGCAGGACTGGCGCACAATGGGGCGACCAGCAGGACTGGCGCACAATGGGGCGACCAGCAGGACTGGCGCACAATGGGGCGACCAGCAGGACTGGCGCACAATGGGGCGACCAGCAGGACTGGCGCACAATGGGGCGACCAGCAGGACTGGCGCACAATGGGGCGACCAGCAGGACTGGCGCACAATGGGGCGACCAGCAGGACTGGCGCACAATGGGGCGACCAGCAGGACTGGCGCACAATGGGGCGACCAGCAGGACTGGCGCACAATGGGGCGACCAGCAGGACTGGCGCACAATGGGGCGACCAGCAGGACTGGCGCACAATGGGGCGACCAGCAGGACTGGCGCACAATGGGGCGACCAGCAGGACTGGCGCACAATGGGGCGACCAGCAGGACTGGCGCACAATGGGGCGACCAGCAGGACTGGCGCACAATGGGGCGACCAGCAGGACTGGCGCACAATGGGGCGACCAGCAGGACTGGCGCACAATGGGGCGACCAGCAGGACTGGCGCACAATGGGGCGACCAGCAGGACTGGCGCACAATGGGGCGACCAGCAGGACTGGCGCACAATGGGGCGACCAGCAGGACTGGCGCACAATGGGGCGACCAGCAGGACTGGCGCACAATGGGGCGACCAGCAGGACTGGCGCACAATGGGGCGACCAGCAGGACTGGCGCACAATGGGGCGACCAGCAGGACTGGCGCACAATGGGGCGACCAGCAGGACTGGCGCACAATGGGGCGACCAGCAGGACTGGCGCACAATGGGGCGACCAGCAGGACTGGCGCACAATGGGGCGACCAGCAGGACTGGCGCACAATGGGGCGACCAGCAGGACTGGCGCACAATGGGGCGACCAGCAGGACTGGCGCACAATGGGGCGACCAGCAGGACTGGCGCACAATGGGGCGACCAGCAGGACTGGCGCACAATGGGGCGACCAGCAGGACTGGCGCACAATGGGGCGACCAGCAGGACTGGCGCACAATGGGGCGACCAGCAGGACTGGCGCACAATGGGGCGACCAGCAGGACTGGCGCACAATGGGGCGACCAGCAGGACTGGCGCACAATGGGGCGACCAGCAGGACTGGCGCACAATGGGGCGACCAGCAGGACTGGCGCACAATGGGGCGACCAGCAGGACTGGCGCACAATGGGGCGACCAGCAGGACTGGCGCACAATGGGGCGACCAGCAGGACTGGCGCACAATGGGGCGACCAGCAGGACTGGCGCACAATGGGGCGACCAGCAGGACTGGCGCACAATGGGGCGACCAGCAGGACTGGCGCACAATGGGGCGACCAGCAGGACTGGCGCACAATGGGGCGACCAGCAGGACTGGCGCACAATGGGGCGACCAGCAGGACTGGCGCACAATGGGGCGACCAGCAGGACTGGCGCACAATGGGGCGACCAGCAGGACTGGCGCACAATGGGGCGACCAGCAGGACTGGCGCACAATGGGGCGACCAGCAGGACTGGCGCACAATGGGGCGACCAGCAGGACTGGCGCACAATGGGGCGACCAGCAGGACTGGCGCACAATGGGGCGACCAGCAGGACTGGCGCACAATGGGGCGACCAGCAGGACTGGCGCACAATGGGGCGACCAGCAGGACTGGCGCACAATGGGGCGACCAGCAGGACTGGCGCACAATGGGGCGACCAGCAGGACTGGCGCACAATGGGGCGACCAGCAGGACTGGCGCACAATGGGGCGACCAGCAGGACTGGCGCACAATGGGGCGACCAGCAGGACTGGCGCACAATGGGGCGACCAGCAGGACTGGCGCACAATGGGGCGACCAGCAGGACTGGCGCACAATGGGGCGACCAGCAGGACTGGCGCACAATGGGGCGACCAGCAGGACTGGCGCACAATGGGGCGACCAGCAGGACTGGCGCACAATGGGGCGACCAGCAGGACTGGCGCACAATGGGGCGACCAGCAGGACTGGCGCACAATGGGGCGACCAGCAGGACTGGCGCACAATGGGGCGACCAGCAGGACTGGCGCACAATGGGGCGACCAGCAGGACTGGCGCACAATGGGGCGACCAGCAGGACTGGCGCACAATGGGGCGACCAGCAGGACTGGCGCACAATGGGGCGACCAGCAGGACTGGCGCACAATGGGGCGACCAGCAGGACTGGCGCACAATGGGGCGACCAGCAGGACTGGCGCACAATGGGGCGACCAGCAGGACTGGCGCACAATGGGGCGACCAGCAGGACTGGCGCACAATGGGGCGACCAGCAGGACTGGCGCACAATGGGGCGACCAGCAGGACTGGCGCACAATGGGGCGACCAGCAGGACTGGCGCACAATGGGGCGACCAGCAGGACTGGCGCACAATGGGGCGACCAGCAGGACTGGCGCACAATGGGGCGACCAGCAGGACTGGCGCACAATGGGGCGACCAGCAGGACTGGCGCACAATGGGGCGACCAGCAGGACTGGCGCACAATGGGGCGACCAGCAGGACTGGCGCACAATGGGGCGACCAGCAGGACTGGCGCACAATGGGGCGACCAGCAGGACTGGCGCACAATGGGGCGACCAGCAGGACTGGCGCACAATGGGGCGACCAGCAGGACTGGCGCACAATGGGGCGACCAGCAGGACTGGCGCACAATGGGGCGACCAGCAGGACTGGCGCACAATGGGGCGACCAGCAGGACTGGCGCACAATGGGGCGACCAGCAGGACTGGCGCACAATGGGGCGACCAGCAGGACTGGCGCACAATGGGGCGACCAGCAGGACTGGCGCACAATGGGGCGACCAGCAGGACTGGCGCACAATGGGGCGACCAGCAGGACTGGCGCACAATGGGGCGACCAGCAGGACTGGCGCACAATGGGGCGACCAGCAGGACTGGCGCACAATGGGGCGACCAGCAGGACTGGCGCACAATGGGGCGACCAGCAGGACTGGCGCACAATGGGGCGACCAGCAGGACTGGCGCACAATGGGGCGACCAGCAGGACTGGCGCACAATGGGGCGACCAGCAGGACTGGCGCACAATGGGGCGACCAGCAGGACTGGCGCACAATGGGGCGACCAGCAGGACTGGCGCACAATGGGGCGACCAGCAGGACTGGCGCACAATGGGGCGACCAGCAGGACTGGCGCACAATGGGGCGACCAGCAGGACTGGCGCACAATGGGGCGACCAGCAGGACTGGCGCACAATGGGGCGACCAGCAGGACTGGCGCACAATGGGGCGACCAGCAGGACTGGCGCACAATGGGGCGACCAGCAGGACTGGCGCACAATGGGGCGACCAGCAGGACTGGCGCACAATGGGGCGACCAGCAGGACTGGCGCACAATGGGGCGACCAGCAGGACTGGCGCACAATGGGGCGACCAGCAGGACTGGCGCACAATGGGGCGACCAGCAGGACTGGCGCACAATGGGGCGACCAGCAGGACTGGCGCACAATGGGGCGACCAGCAGGACTGGCGCACAATGGGGCGACCAGCAGGACTGGCGCACAATGGGGCGACCAGCAGGACTGGCGCACAATGGGGCGACCAGCAGGACTGGCGCACAATGGGGCGACCAGCAGGACTGGCGCACAATGGGGCGACCAGCAGGACTGGCGCACAATGGGGCGACCAGCAGGACTGGCGCACAATGGGGCGACCAGCAGGACTGGCGCACAATGGGGCGACCAGCAGGACTGGCGCACAATGGGGCGACCAGCAGGACTGGCGCACAATGGGGCGACCAGCAGGACTGGCGCACAATGGGGCGACCAGCAGGACTGGCGCACAATGGGGCGACCAGCAGGACTGGCGCACAATGGGGCGACCAGCAGGACTGGCGCACAATGGGGCGACCAGCAGGACTGGCGCACAATGGGGCGACCAGCAGGACTGGCGCACAATGGGGCGACCAGCAGGACTGGCGCACAATGGGGCGACCAGCAGGACTGGCGCACAATGGGGCGACCAGCAGGACTGGCGCACAATGGGGCGACCAGCAGGACTGGCGCACAATGGGGCGACCAGCAGGACTGGCGCACAATGGGGCGACCAGCAGGACTGGCGCACAATGGGGCGACCAGCAGGACTGGCGCACAATGGGGCGACCAGCAGGACTGGCGCACAATGGGGCGACCAGCAGGACTGGCGCACAATGGGGCGACCAGCAGGACTGGCGCACAATGGGGCGACCAGCAGGACTGGCGCACAATGGGGCGACCAGCAGGACTGGCGCACAATGGGGCGACCAGCAGGACTGGCGCACAATGGGGCGACCAGCAGGACTGGCGCACAATGGGGCGACCAGCAGGACTGGCGCACAATGGGGCGACCAGCAGGACTGGCGCACAATGGGGCGACCAGCAGGACTGGCGCACAATGGGGCGACCAGCAGGACTGGCGCACAATGGGGCGACCAGCAGGACTGGCGCACAATGGGGCGACCAGCAGGACTGGCGCACAATGGGGCGACCAGCAGGACTGGCGCACAATGGGGCGACCAGCAGGACTGGCGCACAATGGGGCGACCAGCAGGACTGGCGCACAATGGGGCGACCAGCAGGACTGGCGCACAATGGGGCGACCAGCAGGACTGGCGCACAATGGGGCGACCAGCAGGACTGGCGCACAATGGGGCGACCAGCAGGACTGGCGCACAATGGGGCGACCAGCAGGACTGGCGCACAATGGGGCGACCAGCAGGACTGGCGCACAATGGGGCGACCAGCAGGACTGGCGCACAATGGGGCGACCAGCAGGACTGGCGCACAATGGGGCGACCAGCAGGACTGGCGCACAATGGGGCGACCAGCAGGACTGGCGCACAATGGGGCGACCAGCAGGACTGGCGCACAATGGGGCGACCAGCAGGACTGGCGCACAATGGGGCGACCAGCAGGACTGGCGCACAATGGGGCGACCAGCAGGACTGGCGCACAATGGGGCGACCAGCAGGACTGGCGCACAATGGGGCGACCAGCAGGACTGGCGCACAATGGGGCGACCAGCAGGACTGGCGCACAATGGGGCGACCAGCAGGACTGGCGCACAATGGGGCGACCAGCAGGACTGGCGCACAATGGGGCGACCAGCAGGACTGGCGCACAATGGGGCGACCAGCAGGACTGGCGCACAATGGGGCGACCAGCAGGACTGGCGCACAATGGGGCGACCAGCAGGACTGGCGCACAATGGGGCGACCAGCAGGACTGGCGCACAATGGGGCGACCAGCAGGACTGGCGCACAATGGGGCGACCAGCAGGACTGGCGCACAATGGGGCGACCAGCAGGACTGGCGCACAATGGGGCGACCAGCAGGACTGGCGCACAATGGGGCGACCAGCAGGACTGGCGCACAATGGGGCGACCAGCAGGACTGGCGCACAATGGGGCGACCAGCAGGACTGGCGCACAATGGGGCGACCAGCAGGACTGGCGCACAATGGGGCGACCAGCAGGACTGGCGCACAATGGGGCGACCAGCAGGACTGGCGCACAATGGGGCGACCAGCAGGACTGGCGCACAATGGGGCGACCAGCAGGACTGGCGCACAATGGGGCGACCAGCAGGACTGGCGCACAATGGGGCGACCAGCAGGACTGGCGCACAATGGGGCGACCAGCAGGACTGGCGCACAATGGGGCGACCAGCAGGACTGGCGCACAATGGGGCGACCAGCAGGACTGGCGCACAATGGGGCGACCAGCAGGACTGGCGCACAATGGGGCGACCAGCAGGACTGGCGCACAATGGGGCGACCAGCAGGACTGGCGCACAATGGGGCGACCAGCAGGACTGGCGCACAATGGGGCGACCAGCAGGACTGGCGCACAATGGGGCGACCAGCAGGACTGGCGCACAATGGGGCGACCAGCAGGACTGGCGCACAATGGGGCGACCAGCAGGACTGGCGCACAATGGGGCGACCAGCAGGACTGGCGCACAATGGGGCGACCAGCAGGACTGGCGCACAATGGGGCGACCAGCAGGACTGGCGCACAATGGGGCGACCAGCAGGACTGGCGCACAATGGGGCGACCAGCAGGACTGGCGCACAATGGGGCGACCAGCAGGACTGGCGCACAATGGGGCGACCAGCAGGACTGGCGCACAATGGGGCGACCAGCAGGACTGGCGCACAATGGGGCGACCAGCAGGACTGGCGCACAATGGGGCGACCAGCAGGACTGGCGCACAATGGGGCGACCAGCAGGACTGGCGCACAATGGGGCGACCAGCAGGACTGGCGCACAATGGGGCGACCAGCAGGACTGGCGCACAATGGGGCGACCAGCAGGACTGGCGCACAATGGGGCGACCAGCAGGACTGGCGCACAATGGGGCGACCAGCAGGACTGGCGCACAATGGGGCGACCAGCAGGACTGGCGCACAATGGGGCGACCAGCAGGACTGGCGCACAATGGGGCGACCAGCAGGACTGGCGCACAATGGGGCGACCAGCAGGACTGGCGCACAATGGGGCGACCAGCAGGACTGGCGCACAATGGGGCGACCAGCAGGACTGGCGCACAATGGGGCGACCAGCAGGACTGGCGCACAATGGGGCGACCAGCAGGACTGGCGCACAATGGGGCGACCAGCAGGACTGGCGCACAATGGGGCGACCAGCAGGACTGGCGCACAATGGGGCGACCAGCAGGACTGGCGCACAATGGGGCGACCAGCAGGACTGGCGCACAATGGGGCGACCAGCAGGACTGGCGCACAATGGGGCGACCAGCAGGACTGGCGCACAATGGGGCGACCAGCAGGACTGGCGCACAATGGGGCGACCAGCAGGACTGGCGCACAATGGGGCGACCAGCAGGACTGGCGCACAATGGGGCGACCAGCAGGACTGGCGCACAATGGGGCGACCAGCAGGACTGGCGCACAATGGGGCGACCAGCAGGACTGGCGCACAATGGGGCGACCAGCAGGACTGGCGCACAATGGGGCGACCAGCAGGACTGGCGCACAATGGGGCGACCAGCAGGACTGGCGCACAATGGGGCGACCAGCAGGACTGGCGCACAATGGGGCGACCAGCAGGACTGGCGCACAATGGGGCGACCAGCAGGACTGGCGCACAATGGGGCGACCAGCAGGACTGGCGCACAATGGGGCGACCAGCAGGACTGGCGCACAATGGGGCGACCAGCAGGACTGGCGCACAATGGGGCGACCAGCAGGACTGGCGCACAATGGGGCGACCAGCAGGACTGGCGCACAATGGGGCGACCAGCAGGACTGGCGCACAATGGGGCGACCAGCAGGACTGGCGCACAATGGGGCGACCAGCAGGACTGGCGCACAATGGGGCGACCAGCAGGACTGGCGCACAATGGGGCGACCAGCAGGACTGGCGCACAATGGGGCGACCAGCAGGACTGGCGCACAATGGGGCGACCAGCAGGACTGGCGCACAATGGGGCGACCAGCAGGACTGGCGCACAATGGGGCGACCAGCAGGACTGGCGCACAATGGGGCGACCAGCAGGACTGGCGCACAATGGGGCGACCAGCAGGACTGGCGCACAATGGGGCGACCAGCAGGACTGGCGCACAATGGGGCGACCAGCAGGACTGGCGCACAATGGGGCGACCAGCAGGACTGGCGCACAATGGGGCGACCAGCAGGACTGGCGCACAATGGGGCGACCAGCAGGACTGGCGCACAATGGGGCGACCAGCAGGACTGGCGCACAATGGGGCGACCAGCAGGACTGGCGCACAATGGGGCGACCAGCAGGACTGGCGCACAATGGGGCGACCAGCAGGACTGGCGCACAATGGGGCGACCAGCAGGACTGGCGCACAATGGGGCGACCAGCAGGACTGGCGCACAATGGGGCGACCAGCAGGACTGGCGCACAATGGGGCGACCAGCAGGACTGGCGCACAATGGGGCGACCAGCAGGACTGGCGCACAATGGGGCGACCAGCAGGACTGGCGCACAATGGGGCGACCAGCAGGACTGGCGCACAATGGGGCGACCAGCAGGACTGGCGCACAATGGGGCGACCAGCAGGACTGGCGCACAATGGGGCGACCAGCAGGACTGGCGCACAATGGGGCGACCAGCAGGACTGGCGCACAATGGGGCGACCAGCAGGACTGGCGCACAATGGGGCGACCAGCAGGACTGGCGCACAATGGGGCGACCAGCAGGACTGGCGCACAATGGGGCGACCAGCAGGACTGGCGCACAATGGGGCGACCAGCAGGACTGGCGCACAATGGGGCGACCAGCAGGACTGGCGCACAATGGGGCGACCAGCAGGACTGGCGCACAATGGGGCGACCAGCAGGACTGGCGCACAATGGGGCGACCAGCAGGACTGGCGCACAATGGGGCGACCAGCAGGACTGGCGCACAATGGGGCGACCAGCAGGACTGGCGCACAATGGGGCGACCAGCAGGACTGGCGCACAATGGGGCGACCAGCAGGACTGGCGCACAATGGGGCGACCAGCAGGACTGGCGCACAATGGGGCGACCAGCAGGACTGGCGCACAATGGGGCGACCAGCAGGACTGGCGCACAATGGGGCGACCAGCAGGACTGGCGCACAATGGGGCGACCAGCAGGACTGGCGCACAATGGGGCGACCAGCAGGACTGGCGCACAATGGGGCGACCAGCAGGACTGGCGCACAATGGGGCGACCAGCAGGACTGGCGCACAATGGGGCGACCAGCAGGACTGGCGCACAATGGGGCGACCAGCAGGACTGGCGCACAATGGGGCGACCAGCAGGACTGGCGCACAATGGGGCGACCAGCAGGACTGGCGCACAATGGGGCGACCAGCAGGACTGGCGCACAATGGGGCGACCAGCAGGACTGGCGCACAATGGGGCGACCAGCAGGACTGGCGCACAATGGGGCGACCAGCAGGACTGGCGCACAATGGGGCGACCAGCAGGACTGGCGCACAATGGGGCGACCAGCAGGACTGGCGCACAATGGGGCGACCAGCAGGACTGGCGCACAATGGGGCGACCAGCAGGACTGGCGCACAATGGGGCGACCAGCAGGACTGGCGCACAATGGGGCGACCAGCAGGACTGGCGCACAATGGGGCGACCAGCAGGACTGGCGCACAATGGGGCGACCAGCAGGACTGGCGCACAATGGGGCGACCAGCAGGACTGGCGCACAATGGGGCGACCAGCAGGACTGGCGCACAATGGGGCGACCAGCAGGACTGGCGCACAATGGGGCGACCAGCAGGACTGGCGCACAATGGGGCGACCAGCAGGACTGGCGCACAATGGGGCGACCAGCAGGACTGGCGCACAATGGGGCGACCAGCAGGACTGGCGCACAATGGGGCGACCAGCAGGACTGGCGCACAATGGGGCGACCAGCAGGACTGGCGCACAATGGGGCGACCAGCAGGACTGGCGCACAATGGGGCGACCAGCAGGACTGGCGCACAATGGGGCGACCAGCAGGACTGGCGCACAATGGGGCGACCAGCAGGACTGGCGCACAATGGGGCGACCAGCAGGACTGGCGCACAATGGGGCGACCAGCAGGACTGGCGCACAATGGGGCGACCAGCAGGACTGGCGCACAATGGGGCGACCAGCAGGACTGGCGCACAATGGGGCGACCAGCAGGACTGGCGCACAATGGGGCGACCAGCAGGACTGGCGCACAATGGGGCGACCAGCAGGACTGGCGCACAATGGGGCGACCAGCAGGACTGGCGCACAATGGGGCGACCAGCAGGACTGGCGCACAATGGGGCGACCAGCAGGACTGGCGCACAATGGGGCGACCAGCAGGACTGGCGCACAATGGGGCGACCAGCAGGACTGGCGCACAATGGGGCGACCAGCAGGACTGGCGCACAATGGGGCGACCAGCAGGACTGGCGCACAATGGGGCGACCAGCAGGACTGGCGCACAATGGGGCGACCAGCAGGACTGGCGCACAATGGGGCGACCAGCAGGACTGGCGCACAATGGGGCGACCAGCAGGACTGGCGCACAATGGGGCGACCAGCAGGACTGGCGCACAATGGGGCGACCAGCAGGACTGGCGCACAATGGGGCGACCAGCAGGACTGGCGCACAATGGGGCGACCAGCAGGACTGGCGCACAATGGGGCGACCAGCAGGACTGGCGCACAATGGGGCGACCAGCAGGACTGGCGCACAATGGGGCGACCAGCAGGACTGGCGCACAATGGGGCGACCAGCAGGACTGGCGCACAATGGGGCGACCAGCAGGACTGGCGCACAATGGGGCGACCAGCAGGACTGGCGCACAATGGGGCGACCAGCAGGACTGGCGCACAATGGGGCGACCAGCAGGACTGGCGCACAATGGGGCGACCAGCAGGACTGGCGCACAATGGGGCGACCAGCAGGACTGGCGCACAATGGGGCGACCAGCAGGACTGGCGCACAATGGGGCGACCAGCAGGACTGGCGCACAATGGGGCGACCAGCAGGACTGGCGCACAATGGGGCGACCAGCAGGACTGGCGCACAATGGGGCGACCAGCAGGACTGGCGCACAATGGGGCGACCAGCAGGACTGGCGCACAATGGGGCGACCAGCAGGACTGGCGCACAATGGGGCGACCAGCAGGACTGGCGCACAATGGGGCGACCAGCAGGACTGGCGCACAATGGGGCGACCAGCAGGACTGGCGCACAATGGGGCGACCAGCAGGACTGGCGCACAATGGGGCGACCAGCAGGACTGGCGCACAATGGGGCGACCAGCAGGACTGGCGCACAATGGGGCGACCAGCAGGACTGGCGCACAATGGGGCGACCAGCAGGACTGGCGCACAATGGGGCGACCAGCAGGACTGGCGCACAATGGGGCGACCAGCAGGACTGGCGCACAATGGGGCGACCAGCAGGACTGGCGCACAATGGGGCGACCAGCAGGACTGGCGCACAATGGGGCGACCAGCAGGACTGGCGCACAATGGGGCGACCAGCAGGACTGGCGCACAATGGGGCGACCAGCAGGACTGGCGCACAATGGGGCGACCAGCAGGACTGGCGCACAATGGGGCGACCAGCAGGACTGGCGCACAATGGGGCGACCAGCAGGACTGGCGCACAATGGGGCGACCAGCAGGACTGGCGCACAATGGGGCGACCAGCAGGACTGGCGCACAATGGGGCGACCAGCAGGACTGGCGCACAATGGGGCGACCAGCAGGACTGGCGCACAATGGGGCGACCAGCAGGACTGGCGCACAATGGGGCGACCAGCAGGACTGGCGCACAATGGGGCGACCAGCAGGACTGGCGCACAATGGGGCGACCAGCAGGACTGGCGCACAATGGGGCGACCAGCAGGACTGGCGCACAATGGGGCGACCAGCAGGACTGGCGCACAATGGGGCGACCAGCAGGACTGGCGCACAATGGGGCGACCAGCAGGACTGGCGCACAATGGGGCGACCAGCAGGACTGGCGCACAATGGGGCGACCAGCAGGACTGGCGCACAATGGGGCGACCAGCAGGACTGGCGCACAATGGGGCGACCAGCAGGACTGGCGCACAATGGGGCGACCAGCAGGACTGGCGCACAATGGGGCGACCAGCAGGACTGGCGCACAATGGGGCGACCAGCAGGACTGGCGCACAATGGGGCGACCAGCAGGACTGGCGCACAATGGGGCGACCAGCAGGACTGGCGCACAATGGGGCGACCAGCAGGACTGGCGCACAATGGGGCGACCAGCAGGACTGGCGCACAATGGGGCGACCAGCAGGACTGGCGCACAATGGGGCGACCAGCAGGACTGGCGCACAATGGGGCGACCAGCAGGACTGGCGCACAATGGGGCGACCAGCAGGACTGGCGCACAATGGGGCGACCAGCAGGACTGGCGCACAATGGGGCGACCAGCAGGACTGGCGCACAATGGGGCGACCAGCAGGACTGGCGCACAATGGGGCGACCAGCAGGACTGGCGCACAATGGGGCGACCAGCAGGACTGGCGCACAATGGGGCGACCAGCAGGACTGGCGCACAATGGGGCGACCAGCAGGACTGGCGCACAATGGGGCGACCAGCAGGACTGGCGCACAATGGGGCGACCAGCAGGACTGGCGCACAATGGGGCGACCAGCAGGACTGGCGCACAATGGGGCGACCAGCAGGACTGGCGCACAATGGGGCGACCAGCAGGACTGGCGCACAATGGGGCGACCAGCAGGACTGGCGCACAATGGGGCGACCAGCAGGACTGGCGCACAATGGGGCGACCAGCAGGACTGGCGCACAATGGGGCGACCAGCAGGACTGGCGCACAATGGGGCGACCAGCAGGACTGGCGCACAATGGGGCGACCAGCAGGACTGGCGCACAATGGGGCGACCAGCAGGACTGGCGCACAATGGGGCGACCAGCAGGACTGGCGCACAATGGGGCGACCAGCAGGACTGGCGCACAATGGGGCGACCAGCAGGACTGGCGCACAATGGGGCGACCAGCAGGACTGGCGCACAATGGGGCGACCAGCAGGACTGGCGCACAATGGGGCGACCAGCAGGACTGGCGCACAATGGGGCGACCAGCAGGACTGGCGCACAATGGGGCGACCAGCAGGACTGGCGCACAATGGGGCGACCAGCAGGACTGGCGCACAATGGGGCGACCAGCAGGACTGGCGCACAATGGGGCGACCAGCAGGACTGGCGCACAATGGGGCGACCAGCAGGACTGGCGCACAATGGGGCGACCAGCAGGACTGGCGCACAATGGGGCGACCAGCAGGACTGGCGCACAATGGGGCGACCAGCAGGACTGGCGCACAATGGGGCGACCAGCAGGACTGGCGCACAATGGGGCGACCAGCAGGACTGGCGCACAATGGGGCGACCAGCAGGACTGGCGCACAATGGGGCGACCAGCAGGACTGGCGCACAATGGGGCGACCAGCAGGACTGGCGCACAATGGGGCGACCAGCAGGACTGGCGCACAATGGGGCGACCAGCAGGACTGGCGCACAATGGGGCGACCAGCAGGACTGGCGCACAATGGGGCGACCAGCAGGACTGGCGCACAATGGGGCGACCAGCAGGACTGGCGCACAATGGGGCGACCAGCAGGACTGGCGCACAATGGGGCGACCAGCAGGACTGGCGCACAATGGGGCGACCAGCAGGACTGGCGCACAATGGGGCGACCAGCAGGACTGGCGCACAATGGGGCGACCAGCAGGACTGGCGCACAATGGGGCGACCAGCAGGACTGGCGCACAATGGGGCGACCAGCAGGACTGGCGCACAATGGGGCGACCAGCAGGACTGGCGCACAATGGGGCGACCAGCAGGACTGGCGCACAATGGGGCGACCAGCAGGACTGGCGCACAATGGGGCGACCAGCAGGACTGGCGCACAATGGGGCGACCAGCAGGACTGGCGCACAATGGGGCGACCAGCAGGACTGGCGCACAATGGGGCGACCAGCAGGACTGGCGCACAATGGGGCGACCAGCAGGACTGGCGCACAATGGGGCGACCAGCAGGACTGGCGCACAATGGGGCGACCAGCAGGACTGGCGCACAATGGGGCGACCAGCAGGACTGGCGCACAATGGGGCGACCAGCAGGACTGGCGCACAATGGGGCGACCAGCAGGACTGGCGCACAATGGGGCGACCAGCAGGACTGGCGCACAATGGGGCGACCAGCAGGACTGGCGCACAATGGGGCGACCAGCAGGACTGGCGCACAATGGGGCGACCAGCAGGACTGGCGCACAATGGGGCGACCAGCAGGACTGGCGCACAATGGGGCGACCAGCAGGACTGGCGCACAATGGGGCGACCAGCAGGACTGGCGCACAATGGGGCGACCAGCAGGACTGGCGCACAATGGGGCGACCAGCAGGACTGGCGCACAATGGGGCGACCAGCAGGACTGGCGCACAATGGGGCGACCAGCAGGACTGGCGCACAATGGGGCGACCAGCAGGACTGGCGCACAATGGGGCGACCAGCAGGACTGGCGCACAATGGGGCGACCAGCAGGACTGGCGCACAATGGGGCGACCAGCAGGACTGGCGCACAATGGGGCGACCAGCAGGACTGGCGCACAATGGGGCGACCAGCAGGACTGGCGCACAATGGGGCGACCAGCAGGACTGGCGCACAATGGGGCGACCAGCAGGACTGGCGCACAATGGGGCGACCAGCAGGACTGGCGCACAATGGGGCGACCAGCAGGACTGGCGCACAATGGGGCGACCAGCAGGACTGGCGCACAATGGGGCGACCAGCAGGACTGGCGCACAATGGGGCGACCAGCAGGACTGGCGCACAATGGGGCGACCAGCAGGACTGGCGCACAATGGGGCGACCAGCAGGACTGGCGCACAATGGGGCGACCAGCAGGACTGGCGCACAATGGGGCGACCAGCAGGACTGGCGCACAATGGGGCGACCAGCAGGACTGGCGCACAATGGGGCGACCAGCAGGACTGGCGCACAATGGGGCGACCAGCAGGACTGGCGCACAATGGGGCGACCAGCAGGACTGGCGCACAATGGGGCGACCAGCAGGACTGGCGCACAATGGGGCGACCAGCAGGACTGGCGCACAATGGGGCGACCAGCAGGACTGGCGCACAATGGGGCGACCAGCAGGACTGGCGCACAATGGGGCGACCAGCAGGACTGGCGCACAATGGGGCGACCAGCAGGACTGGCGCACAATGGGGCGACCAGCAGGACTGGCGCACAATGGGGCGACCAGCAGGACTGGCGCACAATGGGGCGACCAGCAGGACTGGCGCACAATGGGGCGACCAGCAGGACTGGCGCACAATGGGGCGACCAGCAGGACTGGCGCACAATGGGGCGACCAGCAGGACTGGCGCACAATGGGGCGACCAGCAGGACTGGCGCACAATGGGGCGACCAGCAGGACTGGCGCACAATGGGGCGACCAGCAGGACTGGCGCACAATGGGGCGACCAGCAGGACTGGCGCACAATGGGGCGACCAGCAGGACTGGCGCACAATGGGGCGACCAGCAGGACTGGCGCACAATGGGGCGACCAGCAGGACTGGCGCACAATGGGGCGACCAGCAGGACTGGCGCACAATGGGGCGACCAGCAGGACTGGCGCACAATGGGGCGACCAGCAGGACTGGCGCACAATGGGGCGACCAGCAGGACTGGCGCACAATGGGGCGACCAGCAGGACTGGCGCACAATGGGGCGACCAGCAGGACTGGCGCACAATGGGGCGACCAGCAGGACTGGCGCACAATGGGGCGACCAGCAGGACTGGCGCACAATGGGGCGACCAGCAGGACTGGCGCACAATGGGGCGACCAGCAGGACTGGCGCACAATGGGGCGACCAGCAGGACTGGCGCACAATGGGGCGACCAGCAGGACTGGCGCACAATGGGGCGACCAGCAGGACTGGCGCACAATGGGGCGACCAGCAGGACTGGCGCACAATGGGGCGACCAGCAGGACTGGCGCACAATGGGGCGACCAGCAGGACTGGCGCACAATGGGGCGACCAGCAGGACTGGCGCACAATGGGGCGACCAGCAGGACTGGCGCACAATGGGGCGACCAGCAGGACTGGCGCACAATGGGGCGACCAGCAGGACTGGCGCACAATGGGGCGACCAGCAGGACTGGCGCACAATGGGGCGACCAGCAGGACTGGCGCACAATGGGGCGACCAGCAGGACTGGCGCACAATGGGGCGACCAGCAGGACTGGCGCACAATGGGGCGACCAGCAGGACTGGCGCACAATGGGGCGACCAGCAGGACTGGCGCACAATGGGGCGACCAGCAGGACTGGCGCACAATGGGGCGACCAGCAGGACTGGCGCACAATGGGGCGACCAGCAGGACTGGCGCACAATGGGGCGACCAGCAGGACTGGCGCACAATGGGGCGACCAGCAGGACTGGCGCACAATGGGGCGACCAGCAGGACTGGCGCACAATGGGGCGACCAGCAGGACTGGCGCACAATGGGGCGACCAGCAGGACTGGCGCACAATGGGGCGACCAGCAGGACTGGCGCACAATGGGGCGACCAGCAGGACTGGCGCACAATGGGGCGACCAGCAGGACTGGCGCACAATGGGGCGACCAGCAGGACTGGCGCACAATGGGGCGACCAGCAGGACTGGCGCACAATGGGGCGACCAGCAGGACTGGCGCACAATGGGGCGACCAGCAGGACTGGCGCACAATGGGGCGACCAGCAGGACTGGCGCACAATGGGGCGACCAGCAGGACTGGCGCACAATGGGGCGACCAGCAGGACTGGCGCACAATGGGGCGACCAGCAGGACTGGCGCACAATGGGGCGACCAGCAGGACTGGCGCACAATGGGGCGACCAGCAGGACTGGCGCACAATGGGGCGACCAGCAGGACTGGCGCACAATGGGGCGACCAGCAGGACTGGCGCACAATGGGGCGACCAGCAGGACTGGCGCACAATGGGGCGACCAGCAGGACTGGCGCACAATGGGGCGACCAGCAGGACTGGCGCACAATGGGGCGACCAGCAGGACTGGCGCACAATGGGGCGACCAGCAGGACTGGCGCACAATGGGGCGACCAGCAGGACTGGCGCACAATGGGGCGACCAGCAGGACTGGCGCACAATGGGGCGACCAGCAGGACTGGCGCACAATGGGGCGACCAGCAGGACTGGCGCACAATGGGGCGACCAGCAGGACTGGCGCACAATGGGGCGACCAGCAGGACTGGCGCACAATGGGGCGACCAGCAGGACTGGCGCACAATGGGGCGACCAGCAGGACTGGCGCACAATGGGGCGACCAGCAGGACTGGCGCACAATGGGGCGACCAGCAGGACTGGCGCACAATGGGGCGACCAGCAGGACTGGCGCACAATGGGGCGACCAGCAGGACTGGCGCACAATGGGGCGACCAGCAGGACTGGCGCACAATGGGGCGACCAGCAGGACTGGCGCACAATGGGGCGACCAGCAGGACTGGCAGCATGGCTGATTGGTACTGCCGATACACCCCCCCACTTACAGCCACTGCCGACGTGCAGTCACACGACCGATAGAACGCTGGCCCTCACCTCACGACTCCTTTGCTGCCGTAGTCTAATTCGATTCGCCCAACCGATTATAAATCCCTCTTGCCCTAACTCCCTCCTCCTTCCCCTCTCGCTCTTTCCCCTCTCCCTCCTTTCCCTCTCTCGCTCCATGTCCCGCGCGCCCTAACTTCCTCCTCTCGCCCTGCCTCCCCATTCTCGACCTAGCTCCCTCGTCGCGACCCACCTTGCTCCGCGCGCCTCACCTCCTGCACGGCCTCTCTCCCTCTGCGAGCCCTACCTTCCTCCGCGCGCCCTACCTTCCTCCGCGCGCCCTACCTTCCTCCGCGCGCCCTACCTTCCTCCGCGCGCCCTACCTCCCTCCGCGCGCCTTACCTTCCTCCGCGCACCCTACCTCCCTCAGCGCGCCTTACCTTCCTCCGCGCGCCCTACCTTCCTCCGCGCGCTCTACCTTCCTCCGCGCGCTCTACCTTCCTCCGCGCGCCCTACCTTCCTCCGCGCGCCTACCTGAAACCACGCGCCCTACCTTCCTCCTCTCGCCCTGCCTCCCTCTTCCTCGACTCAACTTCCTCGTCGCGACCTACCTCCGCGCACCCCACCTCCCGCGCGCCCTACCTTCCTCTTCGTCGTCGTCCTCCCCGTTCACGTCGTCGCCCTCTTCTTCCTCCTCCTCCTCGTCGCGCTCCACCTCATCTGCCGGGGCCCCATCCAGCGTGCGCGCGCGTGGAAGACGTGTGCGCGTGGGGGAGAGAACGCGAGAACGAGACAGGGACAGATGAGAAATGAGAGAAAAATGAGGGGAACAAAGAACGAGAGTGGCAGGTGGAAAAAATTGCGCGCATGGAGCTGCGAGAGGGAGCGGAGAGGGGGGGAGGGGGGGAGGGGGGGGGTTGTGGTGGGTGGGGGGGGTGGGGGAAGGAAGGGGGTAGGGGGGGAAGGTGGAAGAAGGGAAGGAGGAACGAGGGGAGGGAGGCCGAGGCGGAGGAGGGGAACGGCAACCTTCATTCATTCCGAGCCAAAAACGAATGTTATCTGCTACGCGGAATTCGCCGAACTCGCCTGCTGCATCTTATCATTCCAGGAACGACGCGACCGACGTACCGACTCTAACCGTGCAACTCCGATATTAAGAACCTCGATAATCCTTAGAAACATACAAAATGACTGAAGTCCATAAAGATTGCGATCAAGAAGCTTGGAAGATAAGGGTGTCACGTTGAGGCTGCGTACCTGGATCGAAGCCCATGATCGGACGGTTGACAGCACACGCAAATCAGGCAGGAAGAAACGTCCGATCCACTAACGCTCTCCCTTGGTCTACCTTCGACTGAGAGCTTGGATAGGAGCGAGAATATACTTGATGAGGATGGCAGCTGGAGGATGGATGAGGGTGGCAACAAGAACGGAGAGGATGATGTAGTTGCTTGCAGGTGTATGCGAGTCTGTAACAGTTCGCATGCAGGCTACGTCGGGGAGCGACCTGTATCGCAAATGGGTGGAAGGTGGGGGTAGTGTAAAGAATTTTCCTGTTACGGGTGCAATGAATCGAAGTAGCGAGAATTGCACTAAGGTGTCAAACGAGTACAAAATGTGAGCGAAGGCATGAGCGAACATTTATACGCGAAACATGCAAACGGTAACGCGGTGCGTGCGAGCTAGCTAGTGCTATGCTGGAAGCGAGGCTCGGGCTAGTCCCGAAGCGTAGGCCGACACGGCCAGGCCAGCAGTGCGAGGTTTGGTGAAACTGTGCGCGCGAAGTCGGCGAAGCCCCGTTAGCAGTAACGGGCGAACAACGGCTGCTGCTGTACGCGATGTTGCAAGGCGCGCTAAGGAATATCGAGAAAATTCCTTACACTACCCCCCCCCTCAAGAAGCCCCCTCCGCTACGCGAGTGCGTGTATATCGCGGAAACCCCGGCTCCTCAGGTACACTTGCAGGGCAGGGTGATTTTCGATGTTGGCCAGGGGCACCCAGCTATCTTCAGTTGGCGTGCGATCCTTCCAGCGAACGAGGAATTCAATCCTCCTGATTCTCGTGGGGTGTCGAATCCGATGGCTCAGGATTTTCTCGGGTTCAATGATCGGTTCCGATGCAGGGCGAGTCATGGATGGCGGGCGGTGACGAGGCAGTTGGCTTGTGGTTGGGATGTATGGGCGAAGCAGGCTGACGTGGAACGAAGGGCTGATGTACCAGTCCGTCGGCAACAGTAGGTGGGCTGTCACTGGGGTAATCATGTGGCTGATTTGGAATGGTCCACAGTAGCGGGGTCGTAATTTCGGTACGACGGGCAGTCTTAAGTTCTGTGTGTCGAGCAGTACGTAGTCTCCTGACTGGTACGTGACTGGGCGGCGGTGGCGGTCAGCGTTGCGCTTAGCGATGACGTTGGCCTTTTTAATTGCTTCTGCGGCTCTGGTGCGGGCAGCTTGAAGAATTTCGGCGAATTGCTGTGCACGTGGTGTTGGGTTGTCCGGACTCGGCGTCATGGGCACTGTAGGATTTTGCCCGTAGTTCAGGTAGAAAGGGGACTGTTGCGTCGTCGCTGACGTGGCGTTGTTATACGCGAACTCGATCAGCGGCAGCTGCTGCTCCCAAGTGGTCGGGTCGTCGCACGTGGAACGAATCAATTGCTCCATCGTCTGATTCGTCCGCTCCGTTTGACCGTCGGTCTCGGGGTGGTACGACGAGCTGAACTGTAGCCTTGTCCCGAACTGCTCCCAGAGGTTCTTCCAGAACTTGCTGGTGAACTTCGTGTCGCGGTCGCTGATTATCGCGGCTGGTATCCCGTGCAGTCGAACGACGGCTGCGATGAACAGGCGAGCGGTTTCTTCGGCTGAGATCGATTTCTTGCACGCAGCGAAGTGTGCCATCTTCGTCAACCTGTCAACGACGACCATAACCGCGTCGTTACCCCCAGGGTTCGAAGGTAACCCTGTGACGAAATCCATGGTAATCTGCTGCCAGGCGCGCTCAGGCGGTGGAATCGGCTGCAACTGACCCGCCTTTTTTTTCTGCGAGCTCTTCATCACCTGACACGTGGGACACGAGCCCACGTGGTGCTGTACGTCGGTCAACAGCTCCGGCCAGTAGTAATACCGCTGCAGTTGCTGTCGCGTTTATTCTACCCCGAAATGTCCCGAGGTAATTCCGTCGTGTGCCTCCTGCAGTAACAGTTCCCTCAGTAGTGAGTACGCGGGTACCCAGATGCGGTTGGTGCCTGTTTTTATGTAATAGACTCCTCTGGCCTCTGCCAGTTGCTGTGATTTTCCGGTCGTGAAAAATGGGTCGGTACTGTATCCATGGGTGAATGGGCCTGTTAACAGTGGGTTGGTTTGGGCGAGTAGGATGGCGTGGAGTTGGGCGGTGGGGCGTGTGAGTGCGTCGGCGATGTTGGATGCGCCTTTTTTGTACGTGACCGTGTAGTGGAAGTTGGACTCCAGATAGTCCAACCAGCGGATCTGTCGGTGGTTGAGATTCGGTTGGGCGCGAAGGTACTGTAGGGATCGGTGGTCTGTCCGTACTGCCACGTCTGCTCCCGTCAGGTAACATCGCTACACCTTGAACGCGCGCACGATCGCCAGCATTTCGCGGTCGTGTATCGGATAGTTGCGTTCGGGCGGGTGAAGCTTGCGGGACTCGTACGCGATTGGCTGAAGGCCGTTCCCGAAGTCCTGCAACAGTACTGCTCCCACAGCGATGTCGCTAGCGTCGGTGACGAGTTCGAACGGACGGTGCGGATCTGCGATGTGAAGCACGGGCGGTGAGCACAAAATATTTTTGAGGGCCGAGAAGGCAGCTTGCTCTTTCTCCCCCCACGTGTACTCAACCCCCTTCCTCAGCAGGTCAGTCAACGGGGCAGTTAGCTTCGCCATGTCGGGGACGAACCGGCGCACGTAGTTGACGAACCCCAGAAAACTCTGCAACTCGGTCAAGTTGGTCGGCGCGTGCCATGCTTGAATCGTCGCAATCTTGCTCGGGTCTATTTCCACTCCTGCAGCTGAAATAATGTGTCCCAGAAACTCCAGTCGATCCTGTAAAAACTCACACTTAGACGCTTTTGTCAGTAGGCGGTTCTCACTCAGTATCTTAAAAACTGCTTCGATGTCCTGTAAGTGCTGTGCTCTGTCGGGGCTGTAAATCAGTATGTCGTCAAGGTACACAGTGACGCACTTATCTAAGAGCGGGAGGAAGGCTTCGTTCATGGTCATTTGAAAAGTGGCGGGGGCGTTGGTCAGTCCGAAGGGCATGATGGTGTATTCGAAGGATCCGTAGCGTGTCCGGAAGGCTGTCTTAGGGCAGTCGGGTGGATTGACGCGAATCTGGTGGTAACCTCCTCGAAGGTCGATTTTCGAGAAAACCCGGGCTGTGCGCAGTTGGTCGATCAGTTCGTCGGCTCGTGGAATGGGGTAACGGGATTTGATGGTAACCCTGTTCAGTGCTTTGTAGTCTATGCACATGCGAAAAACCCCGTCTTTTTTCGGTGTGAACAGTATCGGTGCTGCGAAAGGTGACGAACTAGGGCGAATGAACTCCTTCTCGAGCAGGTATGTCAGCTGCTTCCTCAGTTCGTCCAGTTCGGGTTGGGTCAGTCAGAACTGTCGCTGTACTGTTGGCTGTGCCCCCGGTTCTAGTTCTATCCTGTGGTCGTGCGGTCGCTGAGGTGGCAGTCCCGTCGGTAGGTCGTCCGGGAAAATATCACTGTACTGCTTCAACAGTGCTGCCAGATCACCCGGTACGTCGGCTAGCAGTTTCTGTAAATCCCCCCCTTTGTCTGCTGCCTCGGCTTCCCGAATGTCAACCGCGTACACGTCAGCTCCTGCCGCTACGGCGCGTTTCATCGTGATCGCGTTGACACGCACCGACGAAGACTCAGGCGAGCCCCAGCGAGGTAAGGCGATGTTGTTACCGTTCACTCGCACAGTACAGTCACCCGTCGTCCAGTCGATTCGCGGATTGTGTCGTCGCAGCCAATCACGCCCGAGTAAAATGTCGGTTCCGTCGAGGGTCGTTGCGAGCATTTCCTGGCTAAACGTGAAGTTACCCCCGCATCGAATCCGAACTCGGTCCACACGTTCCCGTATTGCCAGTGGCGTGCCGTCGACCAGTCTTGCGTCGATCTCAGGTAAGCATCTGTCCAGTGGCAGTCGCAGTTTTTGTGCTGTGGCAGTGTTGATAAGGCTGTGGCTGGCCCCTCCGTCTACGAAGATTTTAACTAAGTCCGTCCCGATTTTCCCACTAAGCAGTATAGGGCTGTCTACCGTGGTACCCTCCTTATTCGGCCGGGTGTGGTCGATTGCGTGAACCGGCACAATCACTCGGTGAGGGTCGGTTGGGTCGGGCGAGCGGCGTGACCTGTCAGTAGAGGGCCTGTCTGCTACTGACTCCCAGAGTTTCCCTGCTGCTTGGTCTGTTTCTGCTGCTCAGCTTCCCCCTTTCCCTTAGCATTTTCCGGGCATTCGCTCTTACGGTGTCCCGGCCGATTGCACGCAAAGCAGCGCCCTTTGAACGGTGCGGCAGCGGCATTTGCGGCGACGACACGTATCGTAGCGCCGTCGTTCGTCCCACGAGGCCGATGTCCCCAATTGCTGCTTCCGTAGGACCCCGGTCTCGGTCGGCGGAAGAAATCGAGTTTCTCCGCCATGGCGAGAATCTCCTGAAAATCGGTGACGCCGCGAAGCTGGATTTCCTGAGCGATGTCCTGCTTCAGGCCGCCGATGTAGCGGTCGATGCGTTCGCTCTCGTGCATATAACCCACTTGCTCGCATAGCGCCAGAAAACCGCTCGTGTAGTCTTGGACGGAACCGAGTTGGCGCCAAGTGCGGAGCCTCTGTCGCGCCGCGATCGAAGCCGCAATTGGCTCGAAACGAGCGCGCATACCTGCGCACCACGCGTCCCACGTGCGATACTGGGGCACCTCCACGAAATACGACGGCGCCGAGGGTCCGGTTTGTCCTTCCCGTATCGGTAGAGTCGCGTAGTCCACCGGCTTCGTGACGATGATGCGCCACCAGTCCATGGCGGGTCCTCGCAGCAACGACACGGCGTAGCGAATCTTCGCCGTATCCTCCGAGACGTAGTTCGCGTCGAAGAAGACATTCAACGTGAAGAGCCACGCCTCAACGGTAGGACCACCCCGCTGACTTGGATCGAAACATGGCGGACGCTGCGGCTTCAGCGGCATCGGCGACGGTAAGGTTGATTCGCCGGCCGGCACCGAAATAGTGACTCGAGGCTGATTCCTGGCCGCATTCGTCGCGTCGGGGTGTGTCGTGAAGTGGTCGTCGTCTCCGTCATGGCGGACGACGCCATCACTTGCGGCGCTCGCGGGTTGCCCCACACTTCCGTGTTGCGATGTCTGTGGTGCGGGCTGAATCGGAGTGCCAGGTGCTTGGGATTGTGCTCGTGCGAGGTCATTTTGCAGGGAGCTGCGTTCCACCGTGAATGCCGCGATTTCTTCGGAGTTTTCGTGCAGTTGTCGCAGCAGCTCGTCCAGGCGGTCCTGCGTGAGGTTAGTGACGTCAAGATGCTCTGCCATTCCGAAGGGCGTCGGCTCGTCTTAGTCTAGGCGCAGTCGTGGCTGCACGCGTTTACGAGAGAACGCGAGGACAGCGGCTCCTAGGTGCTAAGGTGCGTGAGTCCCTTCGAGTGAAAAATCAAAAGTTGATTTCCTGGGGTGCGGAGATGCGCGGTCCGAAAAGAAAGAGGCTCTGAATACCAAGTGTTACGGGTGCAATGAATCGAAGTAGCGAGAATTGCATTAACGTGTCAAACAAGTACAAAATGTGAGCGAAGGCATGAGCGAACATTTATACGCGAAACATGCAAACGGTAACGCGGTGCGTGCGAGCTAGCAAGTGCTATGCTAGAAATGAGGCTCGGGCTAGTCCCGAAGCGTAGGCCGACACGGCCAGGCCAGCAGTGCGAGGTTTGGTGAAACTGTGCGCGTGAAGTCGGCGAAGCCCCGTTAGCAGTAACGGGCGAACAACGGCTGCTGCTGTACGCGATGTTGCAAGGCGCGCTAAGGAATATCGAGAAAATTCCTTACATTTCCTCATTCGTTACTCAGACACTCCGTACACGTACAATTCCAACTTTCTGGAGTTCAGGCTCGGTCCGACGACCTCGCCTTCCGAACGTCCCTCGCGTCGCCTTCGAGTTTCCCAACCCCAAACATGCACCCAACCATCGCGCGACTCCGCGACCTCGGCCTAGCTAGACTTGCTATATTATGCCTAGGCCTCGTTGTTCGCTAAGTAGTTGTAATCACTTCCGAGATATTGCATTCTGCTCACTCTTGTTTAGTACAACTTATAACATCGGGTCACCATGAAACACCCAACTCCCTGCGTCGCCATCGTTTTCGCAAGTACGGTGATGCATCTGGGTTTCGGGTTTAGGGTTATGTCACTGACGAGCGGTTGAGTGTGGTTGCAATTCCAGACAGACCTAGCGACAGCCCTGGTTGAGCGGGACGCACCACCAGTCTGGCCCCCTGATTGTAGAGCCTGAAAGGTAACGACCGGAAGTCACATTACCTGATTAGTAGCAGTATCAAGAAGCTGTACAGCTGCTCATCTTGTTTTTCCTCCTTTCACAATGCCAGTCGGATCGCCGATCCAGCGGCTACCTGAGGAGCTTCTTTCTCGGATCCTGCGTTTTCTGGTTCGACCTGATGGCCTGCCGGAGCACGCACGTGTTAGCAAGTAATGGCATCTTATCGCGTGCCGCGTGCAATACGAGCTCCGTTTGCCTCATAACCTCCGCATGGATACGCGTCGGCTTGTTCAGCTTCTGTCCTCGTTCCCGAACCTCGAAAGGCTAATCCTTTCCTCGTGCAGCCTCACCTCCACCTCTAAGTATTTATTCTCCCACCTCGCTAGCACGTGTCACCATTTGACCCAGCTTCATGTAGATACAATGTCACGTTCATCTAGTAAAGGAGATGTAACCGAGAAGAGCCTCATTGCGCTGTTCGAGGGATGTACGCGGCTGGAGGAACTCTCTTTGCACTGCTTGTATCATGCTGCCATTCCCACGTCAATCCACGGACTTACTCTCCTCAAGCACCTGCACCTCGTCGCAAATGGCGTCAAGCGCCTTCTCGACACACTGAACACGTTACAGTCGCTCACAAGCCTTGTGCTAAACACGTATCAGCTCGAAGCTCTGCCTCGAGCCTTCGGCAAACTTGTTTCCTTGACATCGCTGGAGCTGCACGCTTGCAGCTTGGTGTCACTTCCGGACTCTTTTGGACAGCTCACCACTCTAAACCGGTTTTCCTTGCGTCGCTGCTGTAGCTGCTGGCCTCTTTCACGGAGCTTTCTTCTCTCGCCGTCCTGGAGCTCCGGCATTGCCGCATTCTTGCTCCGTCGCAGGTCGATTTCGGTCAACTGGGGGCACTTGAAACCCTCATTATGGTTGAAGTGAGGGGAATGCGCGACTTGATTGCGGATCTGGAGCATTTGCAACGTCTGAAGGCTCTATTGATCAAGGGCTGCAGTGACATCACGACTCTGCCCGTGTCTCTCCCTCGCCTGCCTGCACTCACCGAACTGACCCTTGACATGGGAAAACTCTCAGTGCTGCCCGAAGATTTCGGGCAGTTGTCAACGCTTCAGAGGCTCGTGCTGAATCTGCAGAGTCTCACAGCCTTACCTGATTCCATCGCCTTGATGACCACACTGCAAGAGCTTTCCCTCAATATATTTCAACATCTGACATATCTGCCCCAGGAGTTCGGGCAGCTGGTTGCTTTGGAGAAGCTGTCCCTGAAAGGCCTTGAACGGTCACACGCCTGCCTGAAACATTCAGGCAGTTGATGGCTCTTCGGGAGCTGAAGTTGTTGGAGTGTAGGCAGCTGCAGCAACTCCCCGACTCCCTGTCCCAGCTATCTTCTCTCGAGCATCTAGAGATCAGCATGTGTCCGCGCCTCACGGTGTTGCCAGACGACATGGGGAAGGGTGTGCACTCCTTGCGCCATCTGCTTCTGCTGGACTGCATAGCTCTCACCCACCTCCCTCCATCATTTTCCCGCCTGGCGTCTCTCGAAACATTCAAGATTCTACGCGCGAAACGCTTCAGGGGTGCGCTGCTAAACGGCATTGGCTGTTTGAAAAGCCTCAAGGAATTGTCGCTCGATTATATGCCGTAGCTATCCGCCCTTCCTGCCTCCTTCTCGGGCGTTTTTTCCCTCACAAGCCTGGAAGTTGGAAACTGCCCAAAAGTAACAGTCCTGCCAGAGGAGATTGGACGGCTGGAGGCACTCGAGGAGGTCAGGCTCTTTGGGATGTGCGGCCTGATATGCCTCCCTCCGGCGCTTCTTGAGCTGCCTCGTCTGCGGGCGTTGGACGTGCGGGCATGTGGTTCGCTGCGCGCGGTGCTAGGCGATGAGATGGTGCGTAGGCGCACTACCAGGGGACTTGTCACCAGCATCGGCTGTAGGAGCAGCAGCCGCCCTTTGCTTCCTTCCATTCAAAGCCTCAAGTTGAAAGCGCTTAATGTGGACTCATTTGGTCCATCCCTCGGTGACCTGTCCTCTCTGACGCAGCTGAAGCTCCTCCAGATGGACAAACTTGACACCCTCCCTCATTCTCTCTCCCAACTCTCGCACCTGCAAAGGCTCAAGATTGGTCTTTCACCTGAAAGCACTGCCCGAGACCCTTGGAGGGCTCGCAGGGCTGCGTGTTTTGCAGCTGGTTTACCTCTCGACAATGTTAAAGACGCTGGAGAGTATTGACTGCTACAAGCTGGTGCAGCTTCCAGAGTCATTCGTGAAACTATCCAAGCTACGGTCCTGCTCTCTTATCAAGCTCGGACTTTCAATCATATCAGATGATATCTCTGTTTAGGTCTCACTTCGCTGCTTTTGATCGCGGAGAAACTAAGGGCGTGTAAAATTGTAACGCCCAAACCCAATGGTCGATCATTTGCGCGTTTCAGGCGAGTGCGTGTTGCGATCAGAAGTTGATCTTAACCAGGATCACCTCAGGGAGGTTCGCACACTACTGGTTTAGTGGTGGTGGGCCCTTGACCTCAATAGCAGAGTGAATGTATATGCTTGAGATGATAAAAACATGCAGTACAATGAATATAAATAAGAGTACAAGGGAATTCGAAACGACCTAGCTAGCCATGTACTCTAAGGGGTACATTCCCTTATTGCAGCGAAATCCAACCGTGCGACTCCGGGTGGTTACAAAACTGTTCGGGCAGAATCCTCGCCACTGCTGCTGCCTAATGCTGTCTGCCCGACGGTCCAGATGCCTTTCGTAACCGTGTGACCCTTCGCGTCATTTCCGCCCTTTCATCTTCAGTCTCGGTAGTGCGTACTTCGCTTGCTGCGGTGAGGAGTGCACAGTAATATTTCAACAATTACTATTCGTAACAGTGCGAAATGGGTAACGCTTAAGCGAACCCCGCCTCGAATTTCGTCAGCATTAGGGGCACCCACCATGAACCACCCCCTTAATTAAACGCGAAATTGTTTATCCCTTTAATGTATTTGAACGGGATAGGACATAACGAGAAATGTGACGAATACTTAGCGCGCTTAACAAAACAAAGGGTTTAGGTAAGCAGAAAGAGGCAGAAAATACCCATTAAAATTCGGTCAAATCGGGGTGACTAATCAAATCTGCGTAACCCGAATACCTCGCAATCGCCAGAAACGCGCAAATGTTCGACCATTGCCTTTGGTCGTTACAATTTTACACGCCCTAAGGACGCGTCACAATTGCGACATCGAGGAGGATCGCGGTCACACACCGAATCTGCGAGAATCGATCTCCTCTGAGCCAGATGTGTCGCGATTGTCTTCAGGTTCGATAGTTAGTGGGGTTAGAGGCCTTTTTAAAAGTTTTTAATGCATTGGATTTGAGTGCGGTGACAGATCGATCTGGAAGGGACATCGCGTTCGATGACTTGTGTCGGGTCTTAACGAACTTTGACGAAAACGGGATACAAGACACAGCGAATTACTGTATACTCGGAACATCGATCTCCCGCAGGATCGATGTCGCAATTGTGACGCGTCCTAAGCGAAAACCCGTAGTTTTAGCAGAAAGTTCTGGAAATTGGTCAGTCAGTGCTGGTCGGTTGAGCCAGGCCCGAACCAGGTCTCACACGAATCTCGCGGGCTGGCTTGACGGACCAGATCAATTCCTGCAATTTTCCGTGCCATTCTGCAAATTGGCTCGGACCAGGGCGGACCATACAGTGTACGTGGTAACCATGTTCAACACCCCCGCCCGCGGACTGGACCCCTTGGTCCGCAGCGAACTAGGGGTTTCGCGGACCCCTTGTAGGCAGGCAGACACCACTCCTCGCATCGCATTCATCTCGCCAGAGTACAACACATCCTACATCCCAGTGAAATAAGAACCCACTGTGCTGGGGGAGAGGGAGCACAGGTTCTGTTTTACGCTCGAATATAGAAGAGGAGTACAGTATAAATAGTTGATTCATTCCCCATCTTTATCAATCAGGACGCTCGTGAGTCGTGAAGCTCGAGGAGTTATGGACCCTTGCGCACACATCCACCGCCTCCCCGACGACCTTCTCATCCAAATCCTATGGCACTCCGCGAATTCCGGCTCCCGCATTGTCGAGAGCGACGGTCTATGGACCTTCTCGCTCCACAAGCCAAGGTACCTCCATCCGCACCGCGCGCCTGGATAATCCTCCGATAGAGCCACACTTTGCGCCAGCAGAATATCTCTCCGCAAACTCCGCGGGTTACCATCTCGTCGTCGCGTCGGTCTGCCGTCGCTGGCGGCGACTTGCTCAGCTCTCCGTCTCCACCCTTTCCGTACGACCCAACCTCGATGTTCCTCTTCAAACCCTCGCGGCCGCTGTCGCTTGCTTCCCGAATCTGACCCGTCTGCATCTGAGCGACGGCAGCGTGGCGACTATCAACGACGATTTCTTAGATCGCCTCGCGTCGTCGTGCCCTAAGCTGAAGTCTCTCTACGTGGGAAGGAGAATCACATTCAAAAACTTCGGGATCAGGAAGGACTTCAGCCACCCGGTAACCGAAGCTGGTCTGGATCGGCTTTTCCAGCGTTGCACGCAGCTGAAGCAGCTTTCCCTCTCTTGTCTCCAGGAAGACATGCAGCTTCCGGCTTCCTTTTTCCAACTCGCACACTTACACTCTCTCACTTTAACAACGCCATTAGTGCTCGAATCCCCTCATCTCGCGAGCCTTTCGTCACTGACCGCTATCCGAATCACCTCGTATCACATCAACGCGAGGCAACTGGCGGGTCTCCTTCGCCTTCCGAGCATTGCCAGCCTTTCCATATCAGATGAAACCCAAATTTCGCCCTCCGATCAACACGCTGCTGCTCTCATCCTCCCACAACTGCCGCTGTTGAGATTACAATCTACTCTCACCATTCCGTCAGAATTTGTACCGTGCAACCGTCTCGAGTGGCTGCTGATTACCGACTCCAACCAGCTCATGCAGCTTCCTGGAAACATCGCGGATGCTCTCCCGTACCTTCGCGAACTGAGCATTCGCAGCTGCAAAAACTTTTCCCATCTGCCCGACGAGTTCGTATATCTCAGCGCTTTGGAGAGCCTGACAATTTCTTCATGTTGCTCATTCTCGAGCCTTCCTGAGGACTTTTTCCAGCTGACAGCGCTTAAGACTTTGGTGCTGGAAATGCTACCACTTGAGAAACTTCCTGACTCATTTTGCCATCCCACCTTCCTGAAAAGCTCCACATCGGACCCACCCGAGCAGCAAATTCTTCCGAGCTCCTTGACGAGCTTGACGATTTCCACTTGCCGCAAGCTCTCCTACCTGCCCGAGGATTTCGGGCAGCTTCCTGCCCTCAAAACTCTGGTTCTAGATAATCTCGCACTAAAGAGCCTTCCAGATTCTTTCAGCCTACTCACATCCCTGGAGACCCTGTTCATACTCGACTGCGAGGGGATTTGGCAGCTGCCAGCAGGGCTCGGCAGCATCACAGCCCTCACCACTCTCTGCCTCGTGAGGATGCAGCAGCTGATACTTCCTAAAGACATTGGCGCGCTGCTGCAACTGCATACTCTTCTGCTGGACGGCAACTCTCAGAAACAGCCACTCCCACCCTCCTTCACCCAGCTGAGATCTCTAACCAGGCTTGAGTTGAATCAGTGCAAGATTGAGATGCTTCCGGAGGGCATGGGGAGTCTAAGCCGCTTAAAGCAGCTCCACATTGCCTCATGCGATCAGTTAAGCCACCTGCCTGCATCTCTTTCAGCCCTCCAATGTCTCCAGATTCTGACCGTTCATTTTTGTCAACAGCTGTCCTGGCCGTCAATGCGTCTGGACAGACTCACGAGGCTCAAACACCTCGAGATCACTGACTGCCAGTTGCTGCCTGAATCTGTCCAATTTCTGCCGCCCTCTCTTGAGAAGCTGAGTCTGGCGAGTAGGAACAGCACTGCCCCTCTGCTGACAATCCCAATGCTGCCAAATCTGAGGAAGCTGAAGCTATCTCGGATTCACGTCTGCCACGCACTGGAGTTCAGCGAAAGCTTGTCAAATCTGAAGCACTTGAAGCTGGTGTTGGAAGACGCTGCAACCGAGCTTCCATTCCCTCTGGCGTCCCTTTCCCAGCTGCACACGTTGGTAATCTCTCATGCTGCCAACATTCCCAGTCTCCCAGAGAGCATTGGCTCAACCTTGCAGCAGCTGAGAGTGTTGCAGATACACGGAGCAGAGGAATTGTCTGAGCTGCCAGAGAGCATCACGCAGCTTCAGCAGCTGACATGGTTGGAAGTTCATGCATGCAAGCTCACTCACATCCCGGAGGGCATCGGTGCCTTACCCAGGCTGCGCAAATTGAACCTGGCGGATTGCAAGGCGTTGGAACGGGTCCCTGCTTCTCTCACCAGCCTCTCATGCCTGACTGGGCTCGATCTTGCATCCACCCTCATCGACTCGCTCCCTCCCGACTTTGTACGGCTGGCTGCACTAAGGTGTCTCGTCTTGGATGGGTGTTGGCGGTTGAGGGCGCTACCTTCGGACATGGCTGGGTTGAAGATGCTGCTGTATCTGGGTGTTAAGGGGTGCAAGCAGTTGCTGGATCATAAAGGATACGTACAGCCCCACAGCCTGTACTTTGAAAACTCAAATTTGCTTCGAATAGGCCTTTAGTAAGCTGTTTGTGGGCCATGGAAAGCGAATAAGGTTTTTGTGTAGCACCAAGCAAGCACACTTCTTTCTGAGAATGTGCAAAATATTAGTTACCGGTATTATCAATTCTTGTTCTCAGTGTACCAGTACAGGACTTCCTACTTCCGCTGCAATATAATACCGTACTTCACAGATCTAGTCTTTACACAGATCCAAGAGCTACTACACTCAGCCCAAGAAGAAGAAAACAACATTGTAGTCCCAGAACGTGAAGATTGTCAATGGATAGGGAGTTATATGCTGGCTTATATAGCCTTCACTACACATCCTATTATTTACCCCTCTCCTTTTCCTTCCCTTGGACTGGCACGTGAGCTTGTGTGAGGGCCAGTGGGCCTTTCGGCACTTCCTGCTGCACAAGCAGCCTTGCCGCACCGCGCACATTGCTTCAGGTGCTCCCCCGCCCCTTCCGCCCCGGAACACTGTGTTCACGCACACCCACGCCGCCCTCCCTTGCCACTGCGCCCCCCACCAGGGGCAGCAGCAGCAGCAGCAACGTCGGCAACAGCAACAGCATCCACCTGAGCCTGAGAGCAGTAGCTGGTCCCCCAGCAGCATCTCCCTCAAACACGCCATGAGGATTCTGTCAAATGTTGAACATTGATATGATAGGCTATAATGAGTTGCACTCTAGGGGGTACAGCTTCTAGGGTTGCTCATTTGTACCCCATTCGTTTCTATTCCAATCATTCCGTTGTTCGCTAACTTTAAGATGGTATCATGAGTAGGTGTCGATCCTCTCGCATAGCCTAGCCTAGCTCGCGCCCTAGCGCCCTCCGCGCCTTTGCGCCCTAGCACACTCCGCGCCCTCCGCGCCCTCCGCGCCCTTGCGCCCTAGCACCCTCCGCGCCCTCCGCGCCCTCCGCGCCCTCCGCGCCCTCCGCGCCCTCCGCGCCTTAGCCACCGCGCCCTCCGCGCCATTTCCGCGCCTTAGCGCCCTCCTCCTCCGCGCGTTAGCGCCCTCCGCGCCCCTAGCCTGCGCCCCTAGCCCGTCGCCCAGGCCCACGCCCTAGCCCGTCGCCCAGGCGCCCGCCCTAGCCCGTCGCCCAGGCGCCCGCCCTAGCCCGTCGCCCAGGCGCCCGCCCTAGCCCGTCGCCCAGGCGCCCGCCCTAGCCCGTCGCCCAGGCGCCCGCCCTAGCCCGTCGCCCAGGCGCCCGCCCTAGCCCGTCGCCCAGGCGCCCACCCCAGCCCGTCGCCCAGGCGCCCGCCCCAGCCCGTCGCCCAGGCGCCCGCCCTAGCCCGTCGCCCAGGCGCCCGCCCTAGCCCGTCGCCCAGGCGCCCACCCCAGCCCGTCCCCCAGGCGCCCGACCCAGCCCGTCGCCCAGGCGCCCGCCCTAGCCCGTCGCCCAGGCGCCCGCCCTAGCCCGTCGCCCAGGCCTGCGCCCTAGCCCGTCGCCCAGGCCTGCGCCCTAGCCCGTCGCCTAGGCGCCCGTCCTAGCCCGTCGCCCAGGCCTGCGCCCTAGCCCGTCGCCCAGGCGCCCGTCCTAGCCCGTCGCCCAGGCGCCCGTCCTAGCCCGTCGCCCAGGCGCCCTCCCTGGCTCGTCACCCCAGCCCCGCAGGCAGCGCGCCACGCGGGTAGCGCGCCCCGCGGGTAGCGCGCCCCGCAGGAGGCGCGCCCCGCGGGTAGCGCGCCCCGCAGGCAGCACACCCTGCAGGCGGCGCGCCCCGGGGTGCTTTAGTGCCAGAAAATAAATAAATAAATTAAACCCTAAAAAAAAAAAAAAAAAAAAAAGGGGTTCACAGTGGGGGCCTGCTACTGTCGCCCGCGTTCCTGCTTGCCGGACGACCTGCACAGTTGCCTACATCCCGCAGCCGTCAGTACTGCAGCCCCTACTGTCGCACGTACTTTCCACTGCCAGTGGCTCTACTAGCGGCAGCCGACAGCCGCACTTACGGTCTCTAGCCCCGGCCGTTCCTACCTCCAGCCAGCCCTAGCTCGCCGCTTCTAGCTCCAGCCGTTCTCGCTCCAGCCGTTCTCGCTCCTCGCTCGTAGCTCAGTTTGCTCCGTGCTCCGGCCGTTCCTCGCCTAGTTTCACCTGGCGCTCCTAGCTTAGTTCGCTCCGTGCTCCAGCAGTTACTCGCCTGGTTTCACCTGGCGCTCCTAGCTTAGTTCGCTCCGTGCTCCAGCAGTTACTCGCCTGGTTTCACCTTGCGCTCCTAGTTGTTCTCGTTTTTCACAGCAGCCTGTCGCTCCTGTCGCTCCTAGCCTGCCGCTCCTGCACCCCGCTAGCTTTTATCATGGAGTCCGCTAGGGTTCTCCAGCAGCAGGGACAGCAGCAGCGGCCTTTTCAGCAGTGGCTTCCGCAGCGGCAGGGGCGCCCTCAGCAGCTGTGGCGCCCTCAGCAGCCATGGGGGCCTGGTGGTTCAGGTCGCGTTGGCTGCAGCAGCGGCCCAGCCAGCTGGGGGGCTCGTCGCGGTGGCCGCGACGTCGGCCCCTGCCAGTACCGGATCCTGACCGGCCCTGGTGCTGGCACTACCTGCTGGCGTCCTGACCACTCTGCACAGCGCTGCTACAGCCGCCTCGACGACCTTTACCGTGAGCGTTTTGGGCCTGAGTCGGCTCCCTCGATCTGGCCCAGTCTGTTTCGTAGTGGTTTCCCTGTATTTGATACGTCTATGGATGCTGTTTATTCTGTCACGTACGGATCTCTTGGCTTACGTGTACCTAGCTTAGGACCTTTGCCTGTTGCTAGTGTCGGTACTTGTGCTTTTAGTGTAGGTGCTTGTGTAGTCACTAGCCCAGCCGTGACGACTGCTGTTGCGTCGCTCTCCTTCACGCTGGACTCCGGCGCGTCTCAGTGTTTCTTCCGCGACCACACCACTGTCACACCTCTTTCGGCTCCAGTCCCAGTTGCCCTGGCTGATCCTACTTCAGGACCAGCAGTTGCTCGTAGCTCGACCACCCTCCCGTGCCCGGCTGTCCCCTCTGGTTTCCTCACTGGTCTCTACATCCCCTCGTTCTCTCGGAACTTGGTGGGTGTTGGATACCTTCAGGACCGGGGGATCACAGTCACTTTTCCTGCGCACGGGAGGACTGCGATCTGTACGGACTCTTCCACCGGGGCAGTTCTTGCCACGTTCACCAGAGAGCCCCACTCAGGTCTCTTCGTCCTGCACACTCCGCCCCCGCAGGTAGCTGCGTCTGGTCAGGTTGCTTCGTCCCCCCCGGTAGCAGAGTCCGGTCAGGTGGCTGTGTCCAGTCCGGTCGCTGTGTCCAGTCCAGTCGCTGCGTCTTGCTCCTGTCGCTCTCTCGCCCACCGCACCGTCCTGTGGCACCACCGTCTTGGCCACCCGTCGATCCCTCGCCTTCGTGGCATGCTCAGTCAGGGACTAGTCACAGGTCTCCCACGCACCTTCCCATCGCTCCCTCCCTCGCTTGCCCCTCCTTGCTCTCCGTGCGTCGCCGGTCGCTTACGTGCCACTCCCCACTCCTCCTCCCTTCGTCCGGCCACCGCTCCCTTCGAGACTCTCCACTTGGACGTCTGGGGCCCTGCCCCGACGCAGGGGTCTGGGAGGGAGCGCTACTTTCTGGTGGTCGTCGACGACTTCTCCAGGTACACCACAGTGTTTCCTCTTGCGAAGAAGTCCGAGGTGACTGCTACGCTGATCAGGTGGCTTCTAGCCACTGAGGGCACTCGTGGTCGTCGAGTCAGTTGTCTTCACTCCGACCGTGGGGGCGAGTTTCGCTCCGGCATTCTCGGCGGATTCTGCGGCGAACAGGGCATCACCCAGTCCTGGACGCTGCCAGAGTCCCCACAGCAGAATGGGGTTGCTGAGCGCCGCATAGGCTTGGTCATGGACATCGCCCGCACGTCCATGATTCATGCCCGTGCGCCCCATTTTCTGTGGCCTCACGCGGTTCGCTACGCCGCACACCAGCTGAACCTCCAGCCGCGTGTCTCGCGGCCCGAGGCTTCACCGACCAGTCTCTGGACTGGATCCCCTGGTGTTGGGTCGGCCTTTCGAGTCTGGGGCTGCCTTGCACTTGTTCGCGACACCTCCGCGGACAAGCTCTCGGCACGCGCCGTCCCCTGTGTCTTCCTTGGTTTCCCAGTGGACTCTGCTGACTGGTCCTTTTACCACCCTCCCCTCCACCAGTTCCTAGATTCCCGTGACGTCCGGTTTGACGAGTCCGTGTCCTACTACACCCGGTACCCCTGTCGAGGTCTCCCGGTACCCCCTCACCCTCTCTTCCTCGCACCCTCTCCTCCTCCTGCTCCCGCTCCTCCGGTACCCCCGCCCCCCCCTGGTCCTGCCCCGTCTGGTGTGTCCCACGCTACCCCTCTCCCCTCGGTCGTGCGTCAGGTAGCGTCTCCCTCCCCGCAGTCCTCCTCACAGTCCCCTCAGCAGCCTTCGGCACTTCCGCGACAGGTTACTGTGGACTCGGTTGGTGTTGGAGCTGGAGGTGCAGCCGCTGGCGGTGCTCGGTCGCGGGGTACTGGAGCTGGAGGTGCTGGCGCAGGTGACGCTAGCTCTGGGGGTGCTGGAGCTGGAGGTGCTGGCGCAGGTGGCGCTAGTTCTGGGGGTGCTGGAGCTGGAGGTGCCGGCACTGGAGGTGCTGGTTCTGGGGGTGCTGGAGTTGGGGGTGCTGGCACTAGCGGTGCTAGTTCTGGGGGTGCTGGAGTTGGAGGTCCTAGCACTGGCGGTACTGGTTCTGGGGGTGCTGAGTCTGAGGAGACTGACGCTGGAGACCCTGGTTCTGCGGAGTCCACCCCGCCCCCCCACCGCCACGACACGCGTCTCCAGGCTGCCCGTCGGCGTGAGCGTGAGGAGCAGGAGCGGTTGGAGAGGGAGCGGCAGGAGCTGCGGGTGCTGGACCTTCTGGAGCAGCAGCGGCAGCAGCAGCAGCAGCAGCAGCAGCAGCAGCAGCAGCAGCAGCAGCAGCAGCAGCAGCAGCAGCCGCAGCCGCAGCCGCAGCCGCAGCCGCAGCAGCAGCAGCAGCCGCAGCCGCAGCCGCAGCGGCCGCAGCCGCCACCGCAGCTTCCTCTAGAGCGGCGGTTGTTCCCACCTGTGAGTGGCTTGCGGGCCCTTGGCCTTTCCTCCTCTCCTCCTGTCCGCTCCCAGTCTCCTCCTGTGTTTGTTCCTCCGTTGCCTCCTCCTGACGACCGTCCGGCGGTCTGGTCTTCTCCTCCTCCTCAGTCTCCTCCTCCCTCTGTCCGTCGCGACTTGATCACTCGTTGTCCTCCGCGTGCTCGTCACTCGTCCCCTGTTACTGACCTCCACACTGCCCTCCTTTGTTCGTCTCGTCGTCGTTCTCCTTCACCTGTGTCCGTTCTCCCGTCTCCTCCTCCGTCCTCTCTACCTGCCCTCCCCACTCCTATCTCTGACTACTACCGCGCTGTTCGTCCTGTTGCCGCACGTGTCCTCACCACTCTTGTCACCGACCCTCGTTTCCCTCCGTCGTCTGTCTCGGCTCTCACTGCCGCTGTCGCTGAGTTTGCTGCCGCCAGCCGCCTTGACTACGCCACCCGTGTGGTGCCAGCTCCTCCCTACCGTCCTCTGTCCGTCGGGGGTGGGTTTGCCCTTGGCTGTGACGTCCTAGAGGACAGAGAGTCTGAGCTGGAGTACTGGGCAGCCGCTTCTCCCTCTGTGTGTGCCATGCTGCTCTCCCCTGAGGGAGACCCCGACGCCCTTGACATACCGACTCCTCGCACTTACCGCGAGGCAGTGTCAGGGGCGTGGGCCTCTCAGTGGAAAGCGGCTATGGACTCAGAGTTGGCGTCTTGGAGATCCACAGGCACCTACGTCGACGCAGTTCCCCCTCCCAGGGCGAACGTAGTCGATGGCATGTGGCTCTTCAAGGTGAAGCGGCCGCCTGGAGCACCGCCGGTGTTCAAGGCGCGCTACGTGGCTAGGGGTTTCAGTCAGCGTGAGGGAGTTGACTTCTTCCAGACCTTCGCCCCGACCCCGAAGATGACTACTCTTCGGGTGTTACTCCACATAGCAGCGCAGCGAGACTACGAGCTGCACTCCCTCGACTTCTCCACTGCGTTCCTCCAGGGCCGACTGCACGAGGAGATCTGGCTGCGCCGTCCTCCTGGCTTCACTGACACCTTCCCACCTGGGACCCAGTGGAGCCTGAGGCGACCAGTCTACGGTCTCCGCCAGTCGCCCCGTGAGTGGCACGACACTCTTCGCTCCACGCTTTGTGACCTTGGGTTCAGCCCGTCCTCCGCCGACCCGTCGCTGTTTGTTCGAGCGGGTTCTACTCCTTTCTTTATCCTTGTCTACGTCGACGACTTGGTGTTTGCTACAGCAGACAGGGCAGCCCTGGCTCAGGTGAAGTCCGAACTGCAGAAGAGACACAAGTGCACTGACCTGGGTGAGCTGCAGCGCTACCTTGGCCTGCAGATCACCCGGGACAGAGCCGCTCGCACCATCACACTGACGCAGTCACACATGGTGCAGCAGGTCCTTCGGCGGTTCCACTTCCAGTTCTCCACCACACAGCCCACTCCTCTTGCTGTTGACCACAGACTTACGGGCCCCTTTCCTGACGAGCCCTTTGAGTCCAGTGGACCCTACGCAGAGCTGGTGGGCTGCCTCATGTACCTGATGACTTGTACTCGACCGGACCTCGCCTTTCCACTCAGCATCCTTTCTCGCTTTGTTGCGACTGGGAGACACCGCCCTGTCCACTGGACAGCTGCTGTGAGGGTGGCGAAGTACCTGGCGACTACATCAGGCTTGGGGCTTGTGCTTGGAGGGACTCAGCCAGTGGCGTTGACTGGTCACTGCGACTCTTCCTACGCTGACGACGTGGAGACTCAGCGTTCGACTCAGGGTTACTGCTTCAGTCTGGGAGCTGGTGCTGTGTCGTGGAGGTCTACACGGTCGTCGTCTGTGGCTACTTCCAGTGCAGAGGCAGAGATCTACGCTGGTGCCATGGCGGCACAGGAGCTTCGCTGGTTGACCTTCTTGCTCGCTGACCTTGGTGAGCGGCCTCGCTCTGCACCGACCTTGTACGCTGACAACAAGGCCATGATCCTCCTGTGTCGAGAGCCTTGACTGGAGAGCAGAGTGAAGCATATTGACGTGAGGTACTTCCTCCTGCGAGAGCTGCAGCGACGCGGTCAGGCACGCCTGGACTTTGTGGCCTCAGAGGCCAACACTGCAGACGTCTTCACCAAGGCCTTGGCGCTTGGTGACCACCACAGGTTCTGTGTGCAGTTGGGGCTTGTTGAGGTAGGCCCTCGGTTGGTGTAGTCCTGTTGCTTGCTCTGCTTGTTGTGCTTTGTATTTATATCCTAGTGAACTCTTGAACTGGCCTTGTGGCCGCTTGCTTGCGCTCGGAATTTGTGTGGTGTCCTTGAGATCCACCCTGAGCTTGCCTTGGTTCTTGGTTTGACTGGTCTTGTGACCGTTTGTTCACCTTGCTTGCTTTGATGCCCCTCACTTAGCCTATGGGGGTGTGTCAAATGTTGAACATTGATATGATAGGCTATAATGAGTTGCACTCTAGGGGGTACAGCTTCTAGGGTTGCTCATTTGTACCCCATTCGTTTCTATTCCAATCATTCCGTTGTTCGCTAACTTTAAGAGATTCACCCCCCCGGGCCATGGTTCTAGGTACCACGCCCGTGCCTCCCCCCTCTTTTGGGAATCCTTCCTCGTACCCGCTGTTGGGCTGAGAAAAGCCCTTAGGATCGTTTCAAGGCTAAGACTCTGAATAAAGATGTAATTGCGGAAGCGTTTTGATGAACTGGTTGAACCACCTTGCACTAGTGTGTGAGAGCAAGATAGATTGATTATAGCAAAATAATGCAGAGCTTTTATAAGATTACAAGGAATATGAAAAGGTGCAACTAACTGTTGTTGTTGGTTCGATACACCGACGACTCGGGCAACTGCTCAATACCGAGTCAGTTGTGTGTCCTTGCTGTCGCGCTGCCTTTTGATGAGTCAAAGGTCATCGACCTTTGACCTTCCCTTAACTTCCTGCTGTTGCTGTTTGTCAACCTCCTCGGTTGACTCGCCGTTGCTTCGCTGTAATTTGCCTCGTTTACAATTTAGTGTTTCGACACAGCAGAAGCGTAAATTACTTGTTTCCAACACCCCCCTTTGCTTCTGGAGTGTCGTTGCTGGTGACGTGTCCTTGTCCAGCCAGCAGCATGCTGTACTCGAACTTCTGCTTTCCGAGTTTCTTGGTCAAGTAATCTGCTGCATCTCGGATGTGGGGTGGTAGGATAGCTCGAGTCTTCCCTTCTCGATTTCGTCTTTCACGAAGAAATATCGTAGGGCGATGTGCTTCGTTCGGCTCGCGAACCCGTTCTTTTTCGCTATGCGAATTGCCGATTGGTTGTCGCAGAAGAGGGAGAAGCTGGGTAACTCGGTCAGTTTTGCTTCTTCTAGTAATTCGCGAAGGTACAATCCTTCCTTGGTGGCTGAGCAGAGTGCGATATATTCTGCGCCAGCTGAGGAGAGAGCAATTAACTCTTGCTTGCTTGACTGCCACGAGATGGGTCCGATAGGTTCGAGTCGGTAGATGTAGCCGTGCGTGATCGCCTGTTGTCAGAGTCGCGGACGTGATCAGCATCTACGTAGCCGATTAGTTTAGGCGTTGTATTTCCGGTTTTGTAGTAGGTTAGGCCGACTGTCGGAGTGCTGACGACGTAGTGCAGTGCGCGATCCAGTTCTGCCATGTGCTCTGCTTGAGATAGGTAGCGAGTTGGCTCGCTGAATATGACAGGTCCGGTCGGCAGGTGACAGCTGCGAAGAGTAGACATCCCAGTTTTCGCTGGTAGTTGCGTATGCCGGCAAATCCGAGTGGAGCGGACGCTTCTTTGTGGTTTCCGGCGGTGTAGCGATACGGCGTTGAGATCGTAGCTGGGGTTAGGCCAAAGCGTTTGGGGATGGTGTCGGCGTATTTCGCAGCGCTGAGGTAGATCGCGTTCTCTCCGTCTTGTATGTTGAGTCCCAGGTAGTGTGTTACGGTAGAGGAGACAGTGAGTGTGAGATCCCGCTGCAGCTCCCCTTCAAACCAGGTCGTGATGTCGTCGGTGGAGCCTATGTAGAGCAGGTCGTCTACGTAGACGATGAGCAGGATGTAGTCGGCGGCCTTTGTAAGTCGGTACATTCCTTGATCGTGTGGCAGTTGGCGAAAACCGATGCGGATTAGTCGGGCGTGTAGGTACTGCTGCCACAGCCTCGGAGCTTGCTTAATGCCGTATAAGGACTTCAGCGGCTGACAAGCTTGGTTAGGTTGCTCGACGAAGACGTAGAGAAACGCGTTGGCCACGTCGATTTGGCGGAGCTTCTTCCGTTTCATGGCGGCTATCGCGAGGAGAATCCACAGAGAGGTGTGTCGGCTGACTGGCGCAAAGGTCTCAGTGAAGTCTCGTCCGTGTTCTTGGTCAAAGCCGCGCACGACCCATCGTGCTTTGAACTTGTCAATAGTTCCGCCTGCTTTCGTTTTCACGCGGAAAACCCATTTTTCGGTGAGTATAGTCTTGTTGCGAGCCACTCCGATGGGTACGATTTTCCAGGTGTTGCGTTCTTCCATCGCCTTTAACTCTCTGTCCATGGCTTCGTGCCATTTTTCCCTGTGCTCCCCCACAAGAGCCTGCTGAACTGTGGCAGGCTCCTTTGGTGGTGATGCTCCGTGAACGGCGGTGACAAGTCCGAGTATCTGCAGCCCACTCTGTGTGTAGCGGGGAAGATTTGGGTCCTCAGGATAGACTCCTTGGCCTCCCGCTTCTGGATCAGGTAAGAAGTTGGGGCCTATGCGTTTTGAGTCGTTTGTGTTGACCGGCTGGGGTGTAAATTAACCATTATCGGCGAAGTGGTAGTAGACTTCAGCGTTGACACTTTCGCGAGGGTTGTCGTCGTCCATCGGAACAGGTGCCGAACAGTAAGGAAGAGGTCCGGCTTCTTCCGATGCCCCGTCCACGTTTTGCTCGTCCCAGTCAGCTTCATCTGTTGCCGAAGCGAAGGCTCGGTCGCCACGAAATCCTCCCGTGGGGTCTCGTTCTGCTGCTAGGTTGTCCAGGTACGTTTGAAGGGGAAGTCGCTCGTAGAAGATTACGTCACGTGCTGCTACTGTTTCCTTTGAGCGGACGTCGAAAATTTTCCATGCGTTGTAATGTTTTTTTATGCCTAGGTGTAGTCCCCACTGTGCGCGTTGGGAGAATCTTCTGGCCCGTGCAGTGTGTGGTCGGTACTGTACCATGCAGCCAAAAACTCGTAACATTTTTGTGCTGCCCAACTTTCCTGTCCACAGCAGATGCGGTGATGCGTTGTTCGGAGGCGCTGATGAAGAGAGCAAGTTGTGCAAAAGCACAACGTTGTCCATTGCCTCGGGCCACTGGTGGTTGGGTAGCCGCACGCTACGTATCAGCTTGCGCATGGTGTTCTGGACGGTCATGTTCATTCTTTCTGCCACGCCTTGCTGCTGGTGAGCGTAGGGAAGAGAGATGAGTCGCTTGATGCCTTTCTCCGCCAGTTACTGCTTGAATCACTGTGACTGATATTCTCCTCCTCCGTCTGACTGGAAGATTTTCAATTTCACTCCTGATTCCCGTTTTGCTACTGGAAGCCATGCGACGAAGGCTTCGAAAGCCATGTTGCGGCTTGGAAGGTTGAGATGCCAGACATATCTGGTGGCGGCGTCGATGAAGGTGATGACGTAGTTGTATGTTCCCTGCCCACTTTCACGAGCGTACAGTATGTCGCTGTAGACTTTCTCCAGTGGTGCGTATGCTGGCGCGCTTGGGTTGTGGTGAGAGATGAATGGCTGATGGGGTAAGTCAGCTTCAGGGCAGGTAAAGCATGTTCCGCGGACTCGTTGAAGTTCTCTGCCGTCGGGTAGGAGTAGTCAGTCCTTGTCGAGTACTCCTGCTCTTATCGTGTTGTTCAGTGTTGTGTTGCTAGGATGCCCTAACCTCTGATGCCATAACAATTTGTCAGCCTGATGTCGAGGTGATCTTTTGTACAGATCGGAGTTGGAGTAAAAGGTCGCGGTAGTGTTGGCGCTTCTGTGGATTTCGCGTGGAGTGGGAGTTAGCTGCTGGGCTGGAGTCGGTGGAGAGTCTTCGGTGGGAACTGGTGCTGTCGACGAACCAGCGATCGGTGTTGTCTCTGCTTCTGCCGGTGTTGTCTCTGCTTCTGTCGATGTCGCCGCTGCTGCTGCCGTTGCCGCTGGTGTTGTCTCTGCTTCTGTTGGTGTTGCCTCTTCTTCTCCTGTTATTGTCTGTCGAATTGTTGCTAACGCTCTCGTCCGTTATGCTTCAGGTATGGTGTGTGAGTACCAGAATCCTCCGGGGCTGAAGTCGGGGTCGAGGTCTGGCGGGTGTGTCCAAGAGGTGAAGTTGACGATTGCGTCGCTGTCGGTGGTGCCTTGATCCGGAACGAAGTCAAGAACGAAGACGTTGTTTTTCAGGACTGCCTTCCCGATGTAGAGTCCACCTTTTCCGTTGTACAACTTGATCTCCTGAGTGGTTCTATCAGCTTCAAGGTGAATCCCTTTTGCCATGAGTTGACTGACGCTGAGTAAGTTGTAGTCGAGTCCTTCTGAGATCAAAACCTTAGACATTGCAGGATAACGTTAGTTTCTCGAGATTGAAGTTGAACTACCCCTTGTCGTCGTGTGCGCATGTTCTGGTTGTTGGCGACGGTGATTACGACTTCGCGGTTGAGACGTTGCTCACGTTGAACGAAGCGACCCGATGAGCACATATGTTGTCCGCAGCAGCTGTCCAAGAACCAGGTGTCTTTCCCGGACGAATCGCTTTGGACGATGGTTGCGTATGTCGGGTTTGCCTCCAGTGACACACGTCAAGGAGTGCTTTTGTCGAGCTGTTCTTCGAGTGAGTAGTTTGGTGGTGAGTCGATGATGCGGGAGTTCATCGTTCTTGTCATGCAGCTGATGATATTTCTTGTTCCTTTTGCAGGTTGTGGTGCTGTCGTTGAGGACGATGCCAGGTTGGAAGGATGCTGTTGCGTGGAGGCCACTTGGTTGCTTGACGGCCGGAGCTGGTGTGGTGGTGTCGATTCCTGTTGATTTGGGCAGTGAACGCGGGAATGTCCTGACGTTTTGCAGAGGTGGCAGAACGGTGGTACGTATCTGGAGCTGGAGCTGGAGGCGCTGGAGCTAGTGGCGCTGGAGACGGAGGTTCTGGAGGTGCTGGAGGCGCTGAGGCTGCTAGTACTTGTACTGGAGGTGCTGGAGCTGGTGTTACTGATGCTGGTGGTACTGTCAACGGGAGTTGTGTTAGGCCCCGTCCTCGCTTGGGTGGAGCCGACTTCGTGGTCGGGTGTGAGGGGAGCAGCCGACCTGTAGCAATGGGCGAGCTGGTCGACGGGGTTGGTCGACCTGCACGGGGGCCGCTGCAAGGGCGCCGCCTTCGGGAGGGCGCCGACTTCGGGTGGTCGATTGACGAGGTCGACATCGCGAGCGTCGACTTGGTGATGCTGACTTGGGGAAGCCGACTTGGGTAGTCGGGTGACAGCTGTGCTGGTCAACGTGGGGCTGGTCGACCAGGAGTGTGGTCGACAAAGGAGGGGCCGACGTCAACCTCGACAGGGGAGACTGGGGACGCCGAGCTGGAGGGCGTCGAGGAGTAGGACGCCGAGCAGCTGGGCGCCGAACGTTGGGGACGCCAGGCTAGTGCAGCCGGCGAACGACCGAGCTGGTCGGTCGGGCGTGGTTGCCCGGTCGACCGGGATACCCGGGCGACGTGTGCGAATGTCGCCGGGGTGGAGTCTGCGAGGCCGACCTCGGGGGTGGTATCCCAAGGTCGACATGGCTGGTGGGCGCGGTCGCTGGCGTGGATTCTGCCAGGCGTCCGCGCTGTGCTCGTGACGAGGCTTGGAGCACCAACCAGCTGCGCGCACCTGTGAATCAGTTGCACCGTTGTCCTGCGGGTGCAACGCTGTGCAGCCGACTTGCTGCAGCGTTGGCACGTCGTGGAATTGCAGCGTTGGCAAGCCGCGACTTTGTCGCGCTGGAGCGGTGCGAGCGCTGCTGCGCTGGAGCGCGGTCGACCGTGCTGCGCTGGAGGTCGACCAGCAGCGTTGCTCATTCTAATGTAGTCTTGCATGCCAATATTGTACTCACCATTGTTGTCAACTTTCTCTAGTGAAACTCTTGCCAAATTGCTCCGTGAACTAGCAAGCAGTGTGTGCACTAGGAAACCGACTAAGGAACAGAGAACGTGGAGATCACACAAGCATCCGTGCCTAGCTCGTAGTCTAGCTCCCGTTGTAGAAGTTATCTCCACAGGTACTACACAGCGGCGACTGTTCTTCGCTCCGACGTCACCGTCGTCTCTGCCACCGCCTGACTCGGTGCTTCGTCAGGTTCTTAACCTCCCGTCTTCTACTGGCCTCCCGTTACAGCCAGGCTCCCCACTGCCTGCTCCTTCTCCTTACACTGAGCAGTCAGACTCTCTTAAAGAGCATCGTAAGCCTGTGTCTCGTCCTGCCTCGCCTGTTCGCGCTGTTCGCACTGGTCGCCGTGTTCCGCGTCAGCGTCCTCCTCCTGTCCCTGGCACGCACACTATGGCACTTCGTCCTTCCTCTGTTCCATTGCGAGTTCCCCTGGCGTCTCCTCCTGCGTCCTCTCTTCCTGACGGTCCAGACCCTGAGTCTGACTTAGTTCGTGCTGCCAGTCCTACTGTCACCCGTCTCCTAGCCACTATTGTCACCGACCCTTCATTTGAGTCCACTGCTGCTTCTGCCCTAGTTGCTGAGCTTGTCGACTTTGCTGCTAGCTGTGGTCTCGACTATGCCGCTAGTCTTGTTGCTGAGTCTGGGGTGAGGGTGCTCTTGGCACGAACGTCCTTGAGGACAGGCAGGAGGACTTTGAGTGTCTTGCAACTGCTGTACCTCATCTCGTGTCCATGCTGCTTGCACCTGAGGTAGACCCGGATGCTCCAGACATCCCGACCCCGCGCTCTTACGCAGAGGCGATTACGGGTCCCTTCTCCTCTCAGTGGCAGACAGCCATGGACGCAGAGATGGCATCCTGGAAGTCCACAGACACTTACGTCGACGCAGTTCCCCCTCCTGGGGCGAACATAGTTGATGGCATGCGGATTTTCAGGGTGAAGCGGCCGCCGGGTTCTCCGCCTGTCTTCAAGGCTCGATATGTTGCTAGAGGGTTTAGTCAGCGACAGGGAGTTGAATTCTTCCAGACCACTCTTTGGGTGTTGCTGCACGTCGCCGCTCAGCGTGACTACGAGCTTCACTCTCTCGACTTCAGCACAAATTTCTTACAGGGCAGCCTGCACGATGAGATCTGGTTGCGCCGCCCACCTGGCTTCACTGGGTCGTATCCTGCAGGTACCCAGTGGAGCCTCCGACGGCCAGTCAACGGTCTCCGCCAGGGGCCTCGTGAGTGGCACGACACACTGTGGACGACACTTGCGGCTCTTGAGTTTGCTCCTTCGACTATTGACCCGTCGCTGTTTCTGCGCACCGACACTTCGCTGCCGCCGTTCTACATCGACGACTTGGTTTTGGCCACTGCTGACACTGAGGCACCGACTCTAGTGAAGTCGGAGCTGCAGAAGAGACACATGTGCACTGACCTGGGTGAGCTGCGCAACTAACTTGGCTTGCAGATCACCCGGGACAGAGCACGCCGCATCATCACCCTGACTCAGTCACACATGGTGCAGCAGGTCCTTCAGCGCTTCGGCTTCACTTGGTCCTCGCCACAGTCCACTCCTCTGCCTACCGGTCACTCGCTCTCAGCTCCACCTTCGGACGAGTCCGTAGAGCTGAGTGGCCCGTATCCAGAGCTTGTGGGCTGCGTCATGTACCTGATGACCTGCACTCGACCTGACCTTGCTTACCCTCTCAGCATCCTGGCATGCTACGTTGCGCACTGGGAGGCTGCTAAGAGGGTGTTACGCTACTTGTGCAGTACATCGGGCATGGGGCTCGTGGTGACGGAGTCCAGTTGTTCTCATTGGCCTCGCAGACGCGTCTTGGGTTGACAACTTGGCTACGCAGCGGTCGTCACAGGGTTACACTTTCAGCCTTGGCTCCGGTCCTGTTTCTTGGCGGTCTACACGCTCGTCTTCTGTTCTCAGTTCCAGTTGTGAGGCTGAGATCTACGCTGCACAGAAGTTACGCTGGCTCACCTACCTGCTGACCGATTTGGGAGAGCGGCCTAGTTTTCCTCTAGTTCTGTACCTAGACAACGAGGCCATGATTTCCTTGTGTCAGGAGCACAGACTGGAGCAAAGGACGAAGCACATCGCTCAGCGTTACTTCCTTGCTCGAGAGTTGCAGCAACGTGGTCAGCTTCGTCTTGCTTACGAGGCCACTTGGGCCAACACTGCTGATATATTCACCAAGGCACTTCAGCCTCGTGATCATCCCTCACGAGGCCTTGGCGTTTCTGTACTGTTTAGGCCTTGTGCCTACTTTCCCTCACTTGCTCACTTCGTGACTTTGCTTGTACTGTGATCTATATATATATACCTGCATGCTTACACTTGCTAGGTTGTGATCGCTGTACTGCTTGTTCTCCTATATATATATAACTCTACATGTGAACTGGCCTTGTGGCCACTTGCTTATGCTCAGAGTGTGTGGTGACTTCGTGATCCACCCTGAGCTTGCTTTGCTTTTCTTTACTGGTCTTGTAACCCCTTGTTCTCCCCCACTTTGCCTATGGGGGTGTGTCAAACTATAATGCTGCTTATGTTGTGTAGTCTGTAGTGAGGTAGCCTATATGGGGTACAACCCAATTTGGGTTAGTACTTGTACCACATTTCTGATCAATGCATTCATCCCTGCTCGTTAGTTCCTGACAGGGCAGATGTCTGGTGCTCGTCAGATGGAACTGTGCATCGGGAAATCTGCACGTTCGCGCGATGTTGTGCGAGCATGTTCATTGGTGCACTGATTTGGTAAAAGTCTGATACGGTATGAGGTGTCCTATAACGTAAACAGATCGAAAATACATTCCTGATACGAGGTGCCCCTGGTATGAGGCCGTATGAACACGCTCTTATAGCAGGTGCTGTTGCAACGAGGAGCAAAGGGAGGGAGGGGGGGTTAGGGGGGCTTAAGCGCCCCCTATGAGAATCTTCTATCTGAGCGATAACGGTACGGTAAGAGGATTGCCTGATTTGAATGTGGGCTTACCCAAGAAGTAGCTGTAAGCGCAATGGTCCGGGTAGAAGCGCATGGTCGTAACATATAGCCTAATTTTACGGTATATCCGGGAAGTGATAGTACCAGATTTCTTCAGGGCTTACTCAAGTGCAACATCACTGTGCATCCAGAACGTGCTTTAGGCGCCACTTAGGTCTTGGAATGATCCCAACCCACATAGATGAACTGTGGGATAAGTTGGTGAACCTTCCAGGCAGCCACTACCAGAGCTGCTGACATCAGCAACAGGACAAGAGGAAACACAATAGAGGCGGAAGGGAACCCAAGGGGGACAGCAACAGCAGCAGCGGCGGCGAGCAGGGAGAGTGCGGGCAGCATCAGGTGTGCGCGCTGCAGAACGGCAAGGGCGGAGGAGCAGGAGGTGCAGTGCGCCGTGTGGGAGGCCATGCGGTCCAACACCTGCTCCTTGGGGAGTGGCTGTGCGGGCATGGAGTAGCCCGGGGGGAAAGTTACAGCGCCGTCTGTTGGGGGGATGGGGAGAAGGCGGAGACATACTTAGGGTGTGCTTGCTGTGTGCTGACGGTGTGCGTGAAGAGATGATTTGGGCCAACAGAGAAGAAGGTGAAGAATGGGCGGAGTTTGGAGGGTAGAGCACATTCTATCTTGTCATGGAGGGTGCATGGCAGCACAGCAAACGCACATCCATGACAAGCCATGTGCACACCCACCCTACCTGCATGCATGCCCATCCATGGCATGCGCATACCAGCATAAGTGCCCATCCACTGGCGGAAGCCCACCACGAAGAGGTCAGCCGGGGCGGGCAGGAAGTACTCCGACTGCCAGAAGCGGCTGCCCGCCCTCCTTGCAGCCCGCTCCGCCTCCGCCTGCCCCTGCTCCGCCATTCCGCCTGGCCCTGCCCTGGCCGCGGCAGTAGCATGATGCCGGGCGGCAATGGATTCGATCTTGTGGCTCAGGAGGATGTCCTGACAGTGCAGCAAGTAGTGGTCGCCTGGTGGGGACGAGGAGGAGGGATAGGCGAGGTGGAGGGCAATGGAAAGAAGTGGCGGTCAAGGGTCAACGAGGGGAATGTACCGTAGAAAAACTGCTCATTACAAGCAGCAGCACCATCGATACGCCACCATGGATAAGCAGAAGGTCAACACACAACAGTGAGTGATATCCGCGAAGCGGGGGATGTATGCATAGCATCTATGTTCAGAAACGCATGACTGCATGTGTGTGCTGGCACCAGTCATGAGAGACAGGAGCTAAGGCACGAGAGGCAAGCAGGACGGGCACGAGAGGCAAGCAGGGCGGGCACGAGAGGCAAGCAGGGCGGGCGGGCATCGTACTGTCAAAGAGATCGTGAGTGAAGAGGTACGCACGCCACCTCTGCGATGCAAACTGCTCCCCCCACGCCGTCTTCCTCCTCGTTGCTGCCCCCTTGTTGCCCTTCTTCACGCCCTCATGGTTGCCCTGCATGGAGATCATGAGGCACTCCCCCGGGCGCATGGGCGTCATGTAGAGGCAGGCGAGTGCCGTTGTAGGTGTCGGGGGAGCTTCTCCCGCCGCCGCCGCTGCCGATGTTGCCACCGGCGGTGGAGGGACGGTGCTGCAGGGAGTGACGAACGGGGTCAAAGGAATCTGCAGTTGCTCAGTTCAGTGGCAAGATGAGGAGGCAGTGACATGGTTGCGAGGAAATGTAACAGTGGAGTCAGTGATTCAATGGCATACTGGCAGCAGGGCCAGCAGCAAGACCAACAGCAAGACCAGCAACAGGACCACCAGCAGCAGCAGCAGCAGCAGCAGGAGGCAGTGACATGGTTACGAGGCAATGACATGGCTACGAGGCAATGACATGGTTACAAGGCAGTGACATGGTTACGAGGCAGTGACATGGCTACGAGGCAGTGACATGGCTACGAGGCAGTGACATGGTTACGAGGCAGTGACATGGTTATGAGGCAGTGACATGGTTACGAGGCAGTGACATGGCTACGAGGCAGTGACACGGTTACGAGGCAGTGACACGGTTACGATGCAGTGACACGGTTACGAGGCAGTGACATGGTTACGAGCTAAGGTGCAGAAGACGCCAAAGTTATCTCGCCTGGAGTTTACCAAAACGAGTTGGTAATTATCTAATTTCAGCTCATAAGTGCTAGTTTACTGTAGATTTTCTTCTACTGTTTTCATCTAGCTTTCCCCCACCTTCCCTGGCTTTGCGGGGTTGGTATTTAGCCTAGCTTGCTTCTCTTTTGAACCTGTGGTCTAAAGAAGGCTCGAAGAGCCGAAACTAGTTACCGCCATCATTCCGTTACACAAGGTTTTCAAAGCAAGTTCTTACACACTCTAAACAAACAGTTTGCTAAAAGCTGTTGCTGCCACGCAAAGACCATGACTCCTGTTTGGGGTTCGATTGGACTTTCTGTTGATACTACTGCGATGGCCAGCTATAAATTTCAAGCAACTGAAACTACAACACCTACTACTAACACCAAGGCTGACCGCGCCTCGATTACTCTGAAGCCTCCGAGAGCTCCGCGAAAGAATTCGCAGCCAGGCACGGATAAAGAGCAAGGTCTTTCTGTGGGACAACCCACAAGATCCTTCATCTTCCCGACATTGCAAAAGGAGAGCTCTTGATAATTCTGGTGCTACTCCTTCTAAGTCAATCGACGTTCCTGGGATTATTCCCGTCGCCATGGCTAACCAGTCTACCTCGACGGCCCGGGAGCAGGAAGCTGTTGAGTGCAATACATGGTTTGCACGACAACCTACCGCCTATTTGTCGACGTTGAGTGAAAGTGAGGTGTTTGTTCTGAAGGTAATTTGTTGTGTGCGAGTTGTGCTTTTTCGTGAGCTGCGTCTGTGTGTTTACACTTCATGAATCGCCTCAACGGTTCATGAGTTATGTGAAATTCAGTGAAAGGTTGCGTTTCTGAGTGTTCCTGAATGTCCATGTGTGAATGCGAGACTTCGTGTGCGTTTGCGTTGCTTCGCGAGTTTTCATAAGTGTGCGTTAATTCTGTGTTCGTGACTGTGTTAGTAAAATTCCGTGAAGTTTGTGCGCTGTTCATGAATGTTTGTGAGCGTTCAGGTTATTTTTCGTTTTCTGTTTTCGTGTGTGTTCATGAAGTATCGTGGGTGTTCACGAGGGGTCAATGTTGACCCTTGGATATTACTCGCGATGGTCAAGGTCAACCGCGCGAGGAAATTGGGACCCGCGCGTGGGGTCCTGATCGTGCGTGTGGGCTCTCATGCCCGCGCGTGTGCCTTCGCACTGTTGCGAGCGTGGCATGGCCCACAATCGCAACTGAACAGGGCGAATGATCGCCCTGCCCACGCGTAGTACAGCGCTCTGTACAGCACGACCAAAATATCGGTCGTGCATGATTGCAGTCGTGGAGGTGCTCGGGGATTACGGTTGAAAAACCGTATCCCGCGTTGACTCGGCTTACAGGTAACTTCGCTGGAAAGATCGCGCGCGTAAAGGGACAATGTCGATACAGGAGAAAAACGGTGAGACTTCCGTAATGAAAACGGTAATCTCACACGAGTATTTATGATTGCGCACGAGAAGTCGCGAACGTTCACGAGGGGAGTCAGCAGGGGAATTCGGCAGACATGAAATTTGAAAACAATTATTCTACAGGGGAGAACCAAGCCAAATTCCGAAGCAGTTCGACAACCGTTTTCCTTGGCGCATCTGGCGAAGTCCTGAAGTATAGTTGAACAAATGCTCTGTGATTTCTTATGCTTGTGTGCTAGGCGAAATATAAATGCGTGCTTGTGTTTGGTTGTAATCAATCCTTTGAGTGGAGTTTTCCTCTATCATCGTATTGACGTGAAGAGAGCTTTCTGCACACGACCAGTTTGTTGTCATAACGCTATGCAATGAGTTTTTGGGAATGCTCTTATGCACACGATTGTTTCATACTTGGCGCGTCCCTCGACATAACACGGACCCTTGGATAGGGGCTGGCCTTGCCAGGCACCCAAGGACCCTTGGAGGTGACCCCGTGGGGACTCTTAAGTGTGAATTGAATGTGTGGTTAGTAGCTTCTAGATCCCAATAGTTGTCAACAGAAGCTGTTGAGGAGAAAAGGCCCCGCCCTCGCTTGGGCGAAGTCGGCCATGCTTTTCGGAGCACAACGGTGTTCGTTTCGTGGTCATCGGCGACTTCAGGGACTTTTATCTCTGTTCGACGGGTCGATTTTCGAGAAGATTAAGTTGTCAAAATTGAAGTGTTGTTTCTGCTCTACGCAACTGCCCGTCGACAAGGCACTTTTCGGCGGGAGCAAATCGGCGTCGAAATCGGGCCTTGCGGGTCGACGAAATTGGAGAAAATGGCGTTTCGACGAGACGCTGGTCGACAGAATTAAGCTCGAACGAGGCATCGTCGAGCAGAGAAATTCTGGTCGACCAAAATTACTTGTCTCTAAAAATCGCAATGTGCGCGAATTTCGACCAATCGCGAAACAGCAAATTTCGACCAATCAGAGCATTTCGGAAATTGTACTCCCCAGGAGCTTTCGAATCAGTAAGGAATCTGAACGTGAAACACGTTTTTACTAATAGTGAGAACGTAAACAACCCTGAACGTTGGAAACCTGAGAAGTTGCCAACTCAGGAGAAAGACGCATGTGCTTGTCGTTTCACCTGGCGTTGCTGACTCGGAAAGGTCGAGCGTTTGTCGAGGAACGTTTCTCCAAGGTTCATTGTGCTTGCTACGGTATTTGGGATCTCCTTGCTTGTACCATAATCTTGTTCTGTCAATTTTCCTTAGTGAAACTATGTTCGAATTCTACTAAGTCATTCAAACACTCTGTCCAGAATCACTGCCAGAACTCTGACCGTGCGTCACACGCAATTCAGTTCTCCCTTGGAATAGAATTCTCCGCAGAAGCTGTCTATGGAATTCAAGACAACAACATTGGTCTTCGTCAGGGTTCAAAATTTTGACAAAATTTCCATATTTGGGCGAAATATTTCGCTGTCAAAAATTTCCCCCGAAATTTTCGATGATTTCGGTCAGGGGATAAAATAATTATTTGGTGCAAAATTTCGCCCGAAATTTTAATAAAATAAATCTAAAATTGTGTGTAAATGAAAAAAAAACGAAACGTGCAAATCTTACAGGCATTTGGCTGTCAGATCTAGGCGTATCTGGCATTTTGTCGCCAAATCTAGTCAGATGTGGCATTTCGCAGCCAGATCTAAGCAGATCTGGAAAATTTCAGCCAATTTTTAGACGGATCTGACATTTTGGCGCCAAATTTCCGCAGATTTGGCATTTTGACGCAAAAACTTTTGATCAGTTCTTCTTTTGTTTTTTTCAAGGTCTAACAAAATTTCGCCGAAATTTTCAAATCTGACCGAAAAATCTCCAGCGAAAATTTCCCAGCGAAAATTTCCCTGACCGCAATTTTCAACCCTGGTCTTCGTGACGATATTATGTCCGATTCCATCGATTTCCTTGGTGCTTTTAACATTGTCAGAAAGAAGCAGTAGAAAGTTTAGAAAAAGAAAGAGGTTTTGCACTAGCAGCAGTTGGCATACATATAGGAAACCCTAATTGGGTTGTACTCGCTATAGACTACCCCACTGCAGGCTAGACAATAATAACATTCTGACACACCCCCATAGCCAAAGTGGGGTGTAATCAGCACAATGAGCAAGCATAGCAGTAGTTCACAATTATAAGCAAAGCTAGTGGTAGTCACAGCGGGCAAGTGAGGAGGAGGAGGGACTGTGAGAGGAGAGAAGATGGGAGACGACGGCTGAAGCTGCAGACACACAGGCAACAGGAGCGGCTGGCACAGTGGCTACCGGGACAGCGCCCCGGACTACTGGAGTAACTGGCTCACGGGCTACGAGGAGCTACAGGAGCAACGGACCCACGGGCGACAGGCGCAGCAGACTCTCTGGGCTACCAGGACAGCGCCCCGGACTACAGGTGCTGCGGACGACAAGACGGCAGCCTCCTCTCAGCCTCCCCAAACAGTCCCACCCCCCTGACACACACCCCCTGCAGAAAACCTAGCTTCACTTCCACATCACCCCCCAAGCTGCACTCCCCGCGGATCCCACACCTCCACCCCCCTCAGCAGCAGCTGCAGCAGTGGGAGACGAACAAGGAGGAGGGGAACACCACACCCCCGTGCTTGCCACCCCACACCCCCCACCACCGCAGAACGGACGACGGCACGGGAGGAATGGGCAGCACGGGGGGGGGGGGGGGGGGGGGGGGGACGGGACAAGAGGGGCCGCGCGCTCCTCCCCAGGGCGCCACGACGAGTGACGGGAGGGGGGGACGCGCGGCCCTCCAGGGCGCCGCGACGGGCGACGGGAGGGGCGACGCGCGGCCCCCCAGGGCGCCGCGACGGGGCAGCGGGGGGTCGCGCGCGGCTCCCCAGGGCGGCGCGACCGTCGACGGGGCAGCGGGGGGGTCGCGCGCGGCTCCCCAGGGCGGCACGACCGTCGACGGGGCAGCGGGGGGTCGCGCGCGGTTCCCCAGGGCAGCGCGACGGGACGGCAAGGGCCGCGCGCGCCTCGCCAGGGCGCCACGACGGACGGACGGGGGGCGCGCGCGCCTCGCCAGGGCGCCACGACGGGACGGAAGGCGCGCGCGCCTCGCCAGGGCGCGCCAGGAAGAAAACGGGCCGCGCGCCCGGAAGAAACCGGCAGGAAGAAAGGGTAGCGCGCCCGGGGCGCGCGACAGCAGTAGAGCAGCGGAAGCATATAGGTGGCGGGCCCACCCACAGGATCGACCCAAGGGGATCGACCTGCTCTGATAGCATGTCAGAAAGAAGCAGTAGAAAGTTTAGAACAAGAAAGAGGGTTTGCACTAGCAGCAGTTGGCATACATATAGGAAACCCTAATTGGGTTGTACTCGCTATAGACTACCCCACTGCAGGCTAGACAATAATAACATTCTGACAAACATCTCTTTTCTGGAAAGGCAGGCTAGTCCGGCCTATTTTACTACTCTGCAAACGCAAACGATTAACGACTTCAAGAAGTTGTTTATACAATATCGCACGCTGCGACAACAATTCATTTTCATGGAAGAGCAGAAAAAAGCAGGAATCATTCCGCATTCTATCCGCATCAAGTCCTTTAACTTTGTCTGCCAATCCGAATACATTCGAAAAGAGGGTGACAAAGATCTTGAAGCGGCTAAGCTGGCTTACTGCCGTAATGCTCAGGACATTTTAATCTCCATGAAGATTTAAGCCTACAGTGATGCATCGGCAGTTTTTAACTCTCTGATCTTCAAGATCGACAACTTTATCAACCTGAACAAGAAATCCGATCTCAGTTTTTAACTCTCTGATCTTCAACATCGACAACTCTCGACTTTTTTAAGATGCGGGTGTTGACTGAGTTCAAGGATGCTGTGTCGCTGATTTTGTCAGAATGAACAAGAGTGAATGCACTAGGAAAGGGGTGGGTACAAGTAGGAAAACCTAAAACTGTTGTACCCCATAGAAACTACCCCACTACAGCCTAAACAGACTATAGCATATAAGTTTGACACAACCCCATAGGCAAAGTGGGGGAGAGCAAGGGGTCACAAGACCAGTCAAGAAAAGCAAAGCAAGCCCAGGGTGGATCACAACGTCACCACGCAGTCTGAGCACAAGTAGATGGCCACAAGGCCAGTTCACATGCAGAGTTATTCAACAGTGATCAAAACATAGCAAGTGAAAGCATGCAGGTATAGATATATAGATCACAGTACAAGCAAAGTCAAGAAGTGAGCAAGTGAGGCAGGGTAGGCACAAGGCCTAGAACAGTACAGAAACGCTGATGATCACAAGGCGGAAGTGCCTTGGTGAAGATATCAGCACTGTTGGCCCGAGAGGCCACGTAAGCAAGACGAAGCTGACCGCGCTGCTGCAACTCTCGAGCAAGAAAGTAGTGAAGGGCAATGTGCTTCGTTCTGTGCTCCAGTCTGTGCTCCTGACACAAGGCCAGCATGGCCTTGTTGTCGACGTACAGAACTGGAGGAGAACGAGGCGCCTCTCCCAAGTCGGTCAGCAGGTAGGTGAGCCAGCGTAACTCCTGTGCAGCCATGGCCCCTGCGTAGATCTCAGCCTCACAGCTGGAGCTGAGAACAGAAGACGAGCGGGTAGACCGCCACGAAACAGAACCGGAGCCAAGGCTGAAGGTGTAACCCTGTGACGACCGCTGCGTAGCCAAGTCGTCCACCCAAGAAGCGTCTGCGTGACCAGTGAGGACAACTCGAGCCCGTCTGTCAAACATTATACTTGTTATATTTGTGTAGGCTATAGTGGGTTAGCCTATAGGGGGTTCACAACTCTAGGGTTTCATATTTGTACTCTCACTTCTTTCTAGTTCAACATTTCCCTTCTTTATAACATGGTATTAAGAGCGTAGGTTTAGACCTAGGATCGCTCCTTAGGGCCCACCGTTCCGTACTACTGACTGCCTACTAGTGCCCTCGTGCGCCCTACTGTCGGAGTGCCCTCGAGCGCCTCCCCTCAGCGCCCTCGTGCGCCCCTCTTTAACGGCCCCGTAAGGCCTCGCGACCCGCGACCCGCCCCTTAGCGGCCCCGTCGGCCCCGCGAGCTGCCCCTTAGCGGCCCCTTACGGCCCCGTCGACCCCGCGCGCCGCCCCTTAGCGGCCCCTTACGGCCCCGTCGGCCCCGTCGACCCGGCGCGCGCCCCACCCAGCAGCCCCGGCAGCCCCGCACGTGACAGCGACGGCCCCGCCAGAACCGAGCCGCCCGAACCGAGCCGCCCGAACCGAGCCGCCCGAACCGAGCCGCCCGAACCGAGCCGCCCAGCCCGAGCCGAGCCGCGCCGCCCGAACTGAGCCGCGCCGCCCTCCCTGTACTGAGCAGCCCTCTCTGGACCGAGCCGCCCTACCTGAGTCGCGCTGCCTGCTGCTTTTAGGGTCTCAACTGCTCCTACTGCTACTACTGCTCCTGCTCCTACTGCTACTATGGCTAGCCCTCCTGTGCTAGCTTTCGATGCTGAGGGCCGCCCAGTGAAGTTTGACACCTGGCTAGATGACCTGCACCTCTTCCTACAGCTCACTGCCAAGGAGGACATCTCACTGTACGATCACGCCCTAGGCCATGCCACTGCCCCTGCTGCTACTACTGACAGCACTACCCGCTCACAGTGGCAGACACGTGACGCCCACGCTCGCTTTGCTATTCGCAACTCCCTGCCGATAGATGAGCGCGAGCACTTTGGCCAGCACAAGACTGCACAGGCACTGTACAGTGCTGTCGTTGCCCGCTACTCCTCACCTGCCTCTGCCGCGTTAGGCCGTCTCTCACTCCCCTACCTGTTCCCCGACCTGTCCTCTTTCCACACAGTCGCTGACCTCATCACGCACCTCCGTACTAGTGAGGCCCGCTTCCGTGCCGCTATGCCCGATGAGTTTCTTGCCACGAACCCCCCCCCGCTCTGGCTCACTCTCTACCACCTAGTCACCCGCCTCCCTGACACTCTGCGTGCAGTCAGGGATCACTTCCTAGCTCGCTGCCCCACTGAGCTCACCATTGCCCTCCTCGAGAAGGAACTACTTGCAGCTGAGGCTAGCATAGTCGCTGTAGGTGCCTCTCGTGGCGACCCCCGCACCCCGTTCTTTGAGGGGTGTTCCCCTTCCCCCCTTCTTCCCTCTGTAGCCTCTGCTTCTGCTGTCGACCTCCTTGGTGCTGAGAAGGTCGGGACTGCGTCTGCTTCAAGCTGGCGCCGCAGCGGCAAGGGAAAAGGGGGCAAGGGAGGCGGAGGTGATGGCGGGAGAGGCGGTGGTGGGGGCGGTGGCGGCGGTGGGGGTGGTGGTGGGGCTGGAGGGACTAGTGGCAGCGGTGGGGGTGGTGGCGGTAGCGGCGGGGGAGGTGGCAGGGGCGGGGGCGGTGGTGGGGGCGGCGGTGGTCGCGGCGGCGGCAGGGGAGGGGGTGGTCGAGGAGGTGGCGGCGGCGGTGGTGGTCGTGGAGGCGCTGGCGGTGGCCAGAGCCAGCAGCACACTCCGTCGCCCCAGGAGCTCCGTGAGTGGTACTCTCAGCACGGGGGGGGGGGGGGGGTGGCCTTAGCTGCACGTACGTCATCCGCACTGGTGACCGCACTGGTCAGACGTGTGGGAGGGCGCACACCGCGCAGCGCTGCTTCTCTTGCCTCGACGACGCTTGGCGTACTCAGTTCCCTGATGCCACTGAGCTGCCCCGCTGGGCTGATCCGATGAAGAAGAACATTGATATCTATGCTCTAGACTTTGATGCTATTCTCACTGCCATGTATGTGATGTCTACTAGTGGAGAGGGTGCTCAGTACCTGCGTGTTCCGCCCGACCCGGGCATTCGGACCAGTGAGGCTGCCGCTCTAGGTGCTAGTGAGGCTGCCACTCCAGGTACTCGCGTGTCTGCTACCCCAGGTGCTGGTGAGGCTGCTGCTCTAGGTGCTAGTGAGTCTGCGCCCCCTGGTACTGAGTCGACTGAGGCACTGCACACTTTCACACTGGACTCAGGTGCTTCTCGCTGTTTCTTTCGTGACCGCACTGCCCTTGAGCCGCTTGCTCGGCCAAATGCTGTCTCCCTCGCTGACCCCTCTGGGGGTCCGGTCATTGCGACCTCCTCCACTGTCCTTCCTTGTCCCGCGGTCCCGTCGGGCACACTGTCAGGTCTCCACCTCCCCTCGTTCTCTACGAACTTGGTGGCAGGTTGTGCGCTCCAGGACGGGGGTGTTCACCAGTTCACCCCTGCCTACGAGCGCGTGACACACTGCACGTGTGCTCGGACGGGCCGTCACCTGGCTACCTTCACTCGGCAGCCGGGGTCGGACCTGTACACACTGACCACTGCGTCCCCTCAGGTAGCTGCGTCTGCGTCTGCGTCAGGTCAGCTGTCGGCCCCCTGCTCGTGTCGCTTTCTGGCGCACGAGACCGTCCTCTGGCACCACCGACTTGGCCACCCGTCCGTGCAGCGCCTTCGTGCCATGCACAAACGGTACCTTGTCTCTGGTCTTCCAAGGGTTCTCCCTCCCCTCCCACCCTCGCCTGCTCCTCCCTGTCTTCCCTGTGTCGAGGGGCGGCAGCGCGCCGCTCCTCACTCCTCCTCGTTTCCCCCGACGACTGCTCCCTTGCAGACGCTCCACATGGACGTGTGGGGCCCAGCCCGCGTCCGTGGTCAGGGTCAGGAGAGGTACTTCCTGATAGTTGTTGACGACTACTCACGCTACACCACGGTCTTCCCCTTGCGCACCAAGGGTGAGGTCCCTGATGTTTTGATCCCTTGGATCCGCGCTTCTCGTCTCCAGCTTAGCGAGCGCTTCCACTCGGACTTTCCTGTCCTGCGCTTGCACTCTGACAGAGGTGGTGAGTTCTCCTCCGACCTCTTGGCAGCCTACTGTGCGGAGCATGGCATTCGCCAGTCGTTCACGCTTCCGGCCTCTCCACAGCAGAATGGGGTTGCTGAGCGCCGCATTGGCTTGGTCATGGAGGTCGCTCGTACCTCCTTGATCCATGCGGCTGCCCCCCACTTTCTGTGGCCGTTTGCGGTCCGATACGCTGCGCATCAGCTCAACCTCTGGCCCCGTGTCTCCTTGCCGGAGACTTCCCCGACACTGCGTTGGACGGGAGAGGTTGGCGATGCGTCGCGTTTTCGGGTCTGGGGATCTCGAGCTTTTGTTCGCGATACGTCTGCGGACAAGCTCTCCTCCCGCGCTGTTCCTTCTGTCTTCCTGGGCTTTGTCCCGGACGCGTCTGGCTGGCAGTTTTACCACGCCACCTCGCGCCGGGTCCTGCCCTCTCAGGACGTCACTTTTGACGAGTCCGTGCCCTACTACCGCCTCTTCCCCTACCGCACTGCCCCGCTCCCCCCCCCGCCTCTCTTCCTCGTGCCAGGTGCTGCTGTGGTAGACCCCCTCCCCCCTCAGGGTGCCGCTCCCTCAGGTGTGTCCCAGGTAGACCCGGTTGAGCCTGTCGAGGTAGCTGTCGACTCTCGTCCTGCGAGGGGTGCTGAGCCTGAGCGAGCGGAGCCTGGGGGTGCGGAGCCTGGGGTTGCGGAGTCTGGGGGTGCTGAGCCTGGGGGTACTGAGTCTGGAGGTGCTGAGTCTGGGGGTGCTGAGTCTGGAGGTGCTGAGTCTGGGGGTGCTGAGTCTGGAGGTGCTGAGCCTGGGGGTGTTGAGTCTGGAGGTGCTGAGCCTGGGAGTGCTACACCTGGAGGAGTTCTCTCCTCACAGCAGCTGCGTGAGTGGTACTTACAGTACTGCAGCCTCAGGAGGGGTGCTTCTGGAGCCAGGAGTGCTGCTGGAGCCGGTGCTAGTGCTTCCCCTCCTAGGCGGGCGCTGCCCTCTCCCCAGCGGCTCCGAGAGTGGTACGCGCGGCGCTGCAGTCTCCGGAGTGGAGCTCCTAGTGTCGCGGACCCTGGTGCTGGAGGTGCTGCTGCTCCTGGAGGTGCTGCTGGTGCTGGTGCTGCTGGTGCTGCGGACCCTGGAGTTGGAGCTGCTGCTGGTGCTGAGGACCCGGGCGTTGGAGCTGCTGCTGGTGCTGCGGACCCTGGAGTTGGAGCTGCTGCTGGTGCTGAGGACCCGGGCGTTGGAGCTGCTGCTGGTGCTGCGGACCCTGGAGTTGGAGCTGCTGCTGGTGCTGTGGACCCGGGCGTTGGAGCTGCTGCTGGTGCTGCGGACCCGGGCGTTGGAGCTGCTGCTGGTGCTGCGGACCCTGGAGTTGGAGCTGTTGCTGGTGCTGAGGACCCGGGAGCTGGTACTGCTGCTGGTGCTGCGGACCCTGGCGCTGGTGTCTCTGCTGGTTCTGGAGACGCTGCGCGGCCGCGGCCGTACTTCGTTCCGCTCCTTCAGCAGGTTCTTGGTCAGCCTCCTCCTCTTTGTCCTCCTCCCTCCTTAACGTGTCCTCCGTCTGTCCAGTCGCAGTCACAGTTACCGTCTGCCTCCCCTCTCCCTGGTCCTGCTCCTTACACTGGTCCGACTGGAGGTCTTACGGAGCCTCGTGAGCCTGAGTCTCGTCCTGCGTCGACTGAGTCTCGTCGAGCGTCGCCTGTTCGTACTGCTCTCACTGGTCGTCGTGTCCCGCGTCGGCGTCCTCCTGCTGTCCCAGGCACTCACCAGATGGCGCTTCGTCCTTCCACTGCTCCCCAGCGTGTCCCTCTCCCGTCTCCTCCTGCGTCCTCTCTTCCTGCTCTTGCTGACCCTGAGTCTGACTCCCTTCGTGCTGCCAGTCCTACTGTCACGCGTCTCCTGGCTAGTGTTGTCACTGACCCTTCTTTTGAGTCCACTGCTGCGTCTGCCTTAGTTGCTGAGCTTGTCGACTTTGCTGCCACTTGTCGTCTGGACTACGCCGCTAGCCTAGTTGCTGAGTCTGAGTCTGTCTGTGCTCCGTCCGTCGGGGGTGCGTGTGCTCTTGGCACGGACGTCCTTGAGGACAGGCAGGAGGAGTTTGAGTGCTTTGCCGCTGCTTTGCCCCATCTCGTGTCCATGCTAGTTGCCCCTGAGGGAGACCCGGATGCACCAGACATCCCGACCCCGCGCTCTTACGCAGAGGAGATGGAGGGTCCCTACTCCTCTAAGTGACAGACAGCCATGGACGCAGAGATGGCTTCCTGGAAGTCCACAGGCACCTACGTCGACGAGGTTCCCCCACCTGGGGCGAACATCGTCAGTGGCATGTGGATTTTCAGGGTGAAGCGGCCGCCGGGTTCTCCGCCTGTCTTTAAGGCGCGTTACGTTGCACGAGGCTTCAGTCAGCGAGAGGGAGTTGACTTCTTCCAGACCTTCTCCCCGACCCCGAAGATGACCACTCTTCGGGTTCTGCTGCACGTCGCTGCTCAGCGTGACTACGAGCTCCACTCTCTTGACTTCAGCACTACTTTCCTACAGGGCAGCCTGCACGAGGAGATCTGGCTGCGCCGCCCACCTGGCTTCACTGGGTCGTTCCCTCCTGGTACCCAGTGGAGCCTCCGGCGGCCAGTCTACGGTCTCCGACAGGCGCCGCGTGAGTGGCACGACACACTGAGGACTACACTTGCGGCTCTTGGGTTCGCTCCTTCTACTGCTGACCCGTCGCTGTTTCTACGCACCGACACTTCGCTGCGGCCGTTCTACATCCTCGTGTACGTCGACGACTTGGTCTTTGCCACTGCAGACACTGCGGCACTCGCCCACGTGAAGTCGGAGCTGCAGAAGAGACACACGTGCACAGACCTGGGTGAACTGACAAGCTATCTTGGCTTGCGGATCACCCGGGACAGAGCACGGCGCACCATCACCTTGACTCAGTCACACATGGTGCAGCAGGTCCTTCAGCGCTTCCGCTTCACGTACTCCTCGCCTCAGCCCACTCCTCTGCCTACCGGTCACTCGCTCTCAGCTCTGCCTTCGGATGAGTCCGTAGAGCCGAGTGGCCCGTATCCAGAGCTTGTGGGCTGCCTCATGTACCTGATGACCTGCACTCGACCTGACCTTGCATACCCTCTTAGCATCCTAGCACGCTATGTCGCTCCTGGCCGTCACCGGAAGGAGCACATGGATGCCGCTAAGAGGGTGTTGCGCTACTTGTGCAGTACGTCGGGCATGGGGCTAGTGCTTGGAGGGCGAGACCGAGTTGTACTCACTGGGCACTCAGACGCTTCTTGGGCGGACGACCAGGCTACTCAGCGGTCGTCTCAGGGTTACACCTTCAGCCTTGGCTCTGGTTCAGTTTCTTGGCGTTCTACACGCTCTTCTTCTGTTCTCAGCTCCAGTTGTGAGGCTAAGATCTACGCCACAGCCATGGCGGCCCAGGAGCTACGCTGGCTCACCTACCTGCTGACCGACTTGGGAGAGCGGCCTTGTTCTCCTCCAGTGCTGTACGTCGACAACAAGGCTGCCATTGCCTTGTGTGAGGAGCACAGACTGGAGCACAGAACGAAGCATATCGCTCTGCGCTACTTCCTTGCTCGAGAGCTGCAGCAGCGCGGTCAGCTTCGTCTGCGTTACGTGGCCACTCGGGCCAACACTGCTGATGTGTTCACCAAGGCGCTTCAGCCTTGTGACCATCAGCGCTTCTGTACTCTTCTAGGCCTTGTGCCTGCTGGACCTCACTTGCTTACTTCTTGACTCTGCTTGTACTGTGATCTCTATATACATACCTGCATGCTTACACTTGCTAGGTTGTGATAACTGTACCTCTTGTTATATTATCAAACTGCATGTGAACTGGTCTTGTGACCGCTTGCTTGTGCTCGGAATTTGTGTGGTATCCTTGAGATCCACCCTGAGCTTGTTTTGCTTTGACTGGTCTTGTGACCCCTTGCTCTCCCCCACTTCGCCTATGGGGGTGTGTCAAACATTATACTTGTTATATTTGTGTAGGCTATAGTGGGTTAGCCTATAGGGGGTTCATAACTCTAGGGTTTCATATTTGTACTCTCACTTCTTTCTAGTTCAACATTTCCCTTCTTTATAACACCGTCCTCTAAGCACTAGCCCCATGCCAACGTACTGCGCAGGTAGCGCAACACCCTCTTCGCTGCATCCATGTGCTCTGGTCGGTGTCTCCCAGGAGCAACATAGCGTGCCAAGATGCTAAGAAGGTATGCCAAGTCAGGTCGAGTGCAGGTCATCAGGTACATGAGGCAGCCAACAAGCTCTGGGTACGGGCCACTCGACTCTACGGACTCATCCGAAGGCAGAGCTGAGAGCGTGTGGCGAGTAGACAGAGGAGTGGCCTGAGGCGAGGAGTACGTGAAGTTGAAGCGCTGAAGGACCTGCTTCACCATGTGTGACTGAGTCAAGGTAATGGTGCGCGTGCTCTGTCCCGGGTGATCTGCAAGCCAAGATAGCTGCGTAGTTCACCCAAGTCTGTGCACGTGTGTCTCTTCTGCAGCTCCGACTTCACGTGGGCGAGTCCCTCAGTGTCAGCAGTGGCAAAGACCAAGTCGTCGACGTACACGAGGATGTAGAACGGCGGCAGCGAAGTGTCGGTGCGCAGAAACAGCGACGGGTCAGCAGTGGAAGCCGCAAGTGTAGTCCCCAGTGTGTCGTGCCACTCACGGGGTGCCTGGCGGAGACCGTAGACTGGCCGCCGGAGGCTCCACTGGGTACCAGGAGGAAACGACCCAATGAAGCCAGGTGGGCGGCGCAGCAAGATCTCCTCGTGCAGGCTGCCCTGTAGGAAAGCAGTGCTGAAGTCAAGAGAGTGGAGCTCGTAGTCACGCTGAGCAGCGACGTGCAGCAGAACCCGAAGAGTGGTCATCTTCGGGGGGAGAAGGTCTGGAAGAAGTCAACTCCCTGTCGCTGACTAAAGCCTCGAGCAACGTAACGCGCCTTGAAGACAGGCGGAGAACCCGGCGGCCGCTTCACCCTGAAAATCCACATGCTACTGACGATGTTCACCCCAGGAGGGGGAACCTCGTCAACGTAGGTGCCTGTGGACTTCCAGGATGCCATCTCTGCGTCCATGGCTGACTGCCACTGAGAGGAGTAGGGACCCTCTATCGCCTCTGCGTAAGAGCGCGGGGTCGGGATGTCTGGTGCATCCGGGTCTCCCTCAGGTGCAATCAGCATGGACACGAGATGAGGTACAGCAGTTGCAAAGCACTCAAAGTCCTCCTGCCTGTCCTCAAGGACGTCCGTGCCAAGAGCACACTCACCCCCGACGGACGGAGGACAGATAGACTCAGACTTAGCAACAAGACTCGCGGCGTAGTCTAGACGACAGTGAGCAGCAAAGTCGACAAGCTCAGCAACTAAGGCGGACGCAGCAGTGGACTCAAAGGAAGGGTCAGTGACAACAGTGGCTAGGAGACGCGTGACACTAGGACTAGCAGCACGAAGGGAATCAGACTCCGGGTCAGCAAGGGCAGGAAGAGAGGACGCAGGAGGAGACGGCAGAGGAACACGCTGCGGAGCAGTGGAAGGACGCAGAGCCATCTGGTGCGTGCCAGGAACAGGAGGAGGACGCTGACGCGGACCACGACGACCAGTGCGAGTAGCACGAACAGGCGACGCAGGACGAGACGCAGGCTCACGACGCTCAGTAAGACCTCCAGTCGGACTAGTGTAAGGAGAGGGAGCAGGCAGTGGGGAGGCGGGCTGTAACAGCGCCTCCAGAACCGGCAGGGACAGCACCAGCACCCCCAGCGTCAGCTCCAACTCATGCAGCACCACCAGCAGCTCCAGTAGCGTCAACTCCAGTACCCCCAGGAGCACCGGCTCCAGCAGCTCCAGTAGGACGAGCGTCAGCGCCTCCAGCTCCAGCCCCTGCAGCACCACTAGCTCCAGCACCAGTAGCACCTCCAGGAGCTCCAGTACCGCCAGTCGAGCACCTCCAGGACCAGTGGCTCCAGCACCTCCAGCGCCAACCCCAGGGTCGGAAGCCACACCAGCACCAGTAGCTCCAGTGCCCTCATCTCCCGCTCCAGTAGCACCCCCAGCTCCCACAGCACCACGTCGGCGGCGGCAGTGCCGAGAGTACCACTCACGCAGCTGCTGGGAAGAGAGAGTGCCCCCAGGCGCAGTACCCCCAGGCTCAGGACCTCCAGGCTCAGCACCCCCAGTCACAGCACCCCCAGGCTCAGCACCCCCAGTCTCAGCACCCCCAGGCTCAGTACCCCCAGTCTCAGCACCCCCAGTCTCAGCACCCCCAAGCTCAGCACCTCCAGGCTCAGCACGCTTAGGCTCAGTACCTCGCGCAGGACCAGAGTCGACAACTACCTCGACAGGCTTGACCGGGTCTACTTGGGAAACACGTGAGGGAGCAGGACCCTGGGGAGGTAGGGGGTCTACCGAAGCAGCACCTGGTGTGAGGAAGAGCGGCGGAGGGGGGAGCGGGGCAGTGTGGTAGGGGAAGAGACGGTAAAAGGGGACCGACTCGTCAAACGTGACGTCCTGAGAGGGGAAGACACGGCGCGAGGTGGGGTGGTAAAACTGCCAGCCAGGCGCGTCAGGGACAAAGCCAAGGAAGACACAAGGAACGGCGCGGGAGGAGAGCTTGTCCGCGGACGTATCGCGGACAAAGGCACGAGATCCCCAGACCCAGAACACTGACGCATCGCCAGCCTCTCCCGTCCAACGCAGTGTCGGCGAGGTCTCCGGAACGGAGACACGGGGCCTGATGCGCGGCGTACCGGACCGCAAACGGCCACAGAAAATGGGGGGCAGCCGCATGGATCAAGGGGGTACGAGCGACCTCCATGACCAAGCCAATGCGGCGCTCAGCAACCCCATTCTGCTGCGGAGAGGCCGGAAGCGTGAACGTCTGCTCAATGCCCTCCCCCTGACAGAAGGCTCTCAAGAGGCCGGAGGAAAACTCACCACCTTTGTCAGAGTGCAGTCGCAGGACGGGAAGGTCCGTGCGAAAGCGCCTCTCCAGCTGGAGACGGGTAGCGCGGATCCAAGGGATCAAGACATCAGGGACCTCTCCCTTGGTACACATGGGAAAGACCGTGGTGTAACGCGTGTAGTCATCAACGGCCAGCAGGAAGTAGCGCTCTCCGCCCTGTCCACGGACGCGGGCTGGGCCCCACACGTCCATGTGAAGGGTCTGCAGAGGAGCCTCCATCGGGGGGAACTCAGAGGAGTGAGGGGCGGCACGCTGCCGCCCCTCGACACAGGGAAGGCAGGGAGGGGCAGGGGACGGTGGCAGGGGAGGCAGTGACCTGGGGAGACCAGAGACAAGGTAACGGGAGTGCATGCCACGAAGGCGCTGCATCGAAGGGTGACCAAGGCGGTGGTGCCAGAGGACCGTCCGGTGCGACAAGGTGCGACACGAGCAGGGGGCGGACAACTGACCTGACGCAGACGCAGACGTAGCTACCTGAGGGGACTCAGTGGTCAGTGTGTACAGGTCCGACCCCGGCTGCCGAGTGAAGGTAGCCAGGTGACGACCCGTCTGAGCACACGTGCAGTGTGTCACACGCTCATAGGCAGGGGTGAACTGGTGAACACCCGCGTCCTGGAGCGCGGAACCCGCCACCAAGTTCGTAGAGAACGAGGGGAGGTAAAGACCCGACAGTGTGCCGGACGGGACAGCAGGACAAGGGAGGGCGGTGGTGGAGGTCGCAAGGACCGGACTGTCAAACATTATACATGTTATTGCTGTGTAGGCTACAGTGGGTTAGCCTTTAGGTGGTACAATCCTTTAGGGTTTCATACTTGTACTCCCAACTTTCCTAGTTCAATCACTTCTTGTTTCTGACATGGTATTAAGAGCTTAGGTTCTAGACCTAGGACTTACCTAAGGGCCCACCGTCAGAAGCGCCCTTGAGCGCCGTATCGACTTAGCGCCCTCGAGCGCCTCTCTCCTAGTGCGCCCTCGTGCGCCTCTCCTTCTCCTGCTGCCCGTGCGCAGCTCGCTAGTGCCGCGCGCGGCCTTTTTTTTTAGCGCGCGTCGCCCCCTAGCAGCCCGCGCGCGGCCGTTTTTTGTGCGCGCGCCGACCGTTAGCCGCCCACGCCGCCACGAGCAGCCCGCTAGCCGCCCGTCGACCGGCCCTCCTGGCCGCGCGTAGCCCGCTAGCGGCCCGCAGCCCCGCCCGTAGGCCGCCGCGTAGCCCTCGTACGCCGCCGCCCGCGCGCGACTGCAGCCCACGCACAGCCGCGGACCGCCCGCTACAGTCGCCCACGCGCAGGCCCACCGTCGCGCCGTGCCGCGTTGCCTAGGCCGAGCGGCGCCGCGCCGCCCTGCCCGAGTCGCGCCGCCCGAATCGCGCCGCCCTGACCGAGCCGCGCCCCCCCACCTACTGCAACTACTGCTCCTGTTCCTGCTACTGCTACTGCTGCTACTGCTACTGCTACTACTGCTACTGCCGCTACTGCTACTGCCACTATGGCCACTCCTACGGTTCTCACCTTTGACACTGAGGGCCGTCCTATTAAGTTCGATGTCTGGCTCGATGACCTTCACCTGCACCTTCAGATCACTGCCAAGGATGATGTTTCCCTCTATGACCACACGTCCGGCGCTGCTCCCGCACCTGCTACTACTGCTGACAGCACTGCTCGCTCACAGTGGCAGACCTGTGACGCTCATGCTCGCCTAGCCGTTCGCAGCCACCTACCGTTAGATGAGCGTGAGCATTTCGGCCAGCATAAGACCGCCAAGGAGCTGTACGATGCTGTCATTGCACGCTACTCCTCCCCTGCTACTGCTGCGATAGGCCGTCTCTCACTGCCTTACCTCTTTCCCGATCTCTCTGCCTTTGCCACAGTAGCTGACCTGATCACTCACCTCCGTACTAGTGATCTCCGCTACCGTGCCGCACTTCCCCCCGACTTCCTCGCCAAGAACCCTCCCCCGCTGTACCTCACCCTCTACCATCTAGTCATTCGCCTCCCTGACTCTCTACGCGCTGTCAGGGACCACTTTCTCGCTCTCTCCCCCACAGACCTCACTGTCGACCTGCTCGAGAAGGAACTCCTTGCAGCTGAGAAGAGCATTGTAGCTGTAGGAGCCTCTCGTGGCGACCCTCGCACTCCCTTCTTTGAGGGATGCTCCCCCTCCCCCCTCCTCCCCTCCATTGCATCTGCTGCTGCTGTCGACTTCCTTGGTGCTGAGGGGGTCGGGGCTGCGTCTGCTCCCAGTGGGAGGCGCAAGGGCGGCAGGGGCAGGGGGGGCAGGGGCGGCGGAGGTGGCGGCGGGGGCGGCGGTGGTGGAGGGGGTGGAGGGGGCGGGGGTGGTGGCGGTGGTGGCAGTGGTGCTGGTGGTGGGGGGGGCAGTGGCGGAGCCGGGGGTGGTGGCGGCGGCGGTGGTGGGGGCGGCGGGGGTGGTGGTGGCGGCAGTGGAGCTGGTGGAGGGCGCGGTGGAGCGGTGCAGCGTGGCGGGTTTGTCAGAGGTCCACTGGTGATCCCCGATTGATCCTAGGGAAGGGTTACAGGCTCGTTGTCCTGGGGGGTTATGGGCGCACTGACCCGCTACTTAAAAAGCCCTTTTATCCCAATGGTCTAGTGGTTGGGATTCTGACATGGTAACAGAGCGGTCCGTCCTAGGACCTATTTCGTTTATGGGCCCATCACATTTCGCGACTGCTACAGTTAGTGGCGCGAAATCCGCACCTTGCGTATCTTTTTTTTTTCCCTGCTGCTCGCGCTGCCCCCCGTCGCCTGCCCGTCGCATCGTCGTCGCCTGCCTCGTCGCGGCTCTCAGCGCGACGGGCGCGGTGGACGCTATGGCGACCGCCAGCGACCCGCCAGCGAAGTCGCCAGCGAAGTCGCCAGCGGCCCGCGATCGCGTTTGCGCCATCGACTGCAGCCAGCGCCACCCTGCACCTCGCCTGTCGCACCGGCGGTCGCTGTGGGGGGGAGAGGGAAGAAGGGATGGGAGTGGCGGCGGAACTCTGTGGGGGCGAGAGGGAAGAGGGGATAGGAGTGACGGGGGAACGCCAGCGACGATCGCCAGAGCACCGGCGATCGCCCCAGCCGCTCATTCGCCCGCTCTGCCCGTCGCATTCCCCCCGCCCCCTGCCCGTCACCCCCCCCCGTCGCGACTGTTTGCGTGTGCAGCGGCGGTCGCCATGGGGAGGAGAGGGAGGATGGGAAGGGAGTGGCGGCGGGACGCTGTGGAAAGGAGAGAGAGGAGGGGAAGGGAGTGGCGGCGGGACGCTGTGGAAAGGAGAGAGAGGAGGGGAAGGGAGTGGCGGCGGAACCAGCACCAGCGCCAGCTGCCAGCACCAGGAACCAGCACCAGCACCAGCCGCCAGCACCAGGCACCAGCCCCAGCGCCAGCCGCCAGCACCAGGAACCAGCCCCAGCGCCAGCCGCCAGCACCAGGAACCAGCCCCAGCGCTAGCCGCCAGCACCAGGAACCAGCCCCAGCGCCAGCCGCCAGCACCAGGAACCAGCACCAGCGCCAGCCGCCAGCACCAGGAACCAGCCCCAGCGCCAGCCGCCAGCACAAGGAACCAGCCCCAGCGCCAGCCGCCAGCACCAGGAACCAGCCCCAGCGCCAGCCGCCAGCACCAGGAACCAGCCCCAGCGCCAGCCGCCAGCACCAGGAACCAGCACCAGCGCCAGCCGCCAGCACCAGCACCAGCAACCCCACCTGTGACCAGCAGCCCCACCTGTGACCAGCAGCCCCACCTGTGACCAGCAGCCCCACCTGTGACCAGCAGCCCCACCTGTGACCAGCAGCCCCACCTGTGACCAGCAGCCCCACCTGTGCCCAGCAGCCCACTTGTGAAAGACTGTACAGGGACCATCGTGGGTTGGGAGAGGTATGGAGGAATACAGGGGTGGAGGGAGTGCGGTTCCAGGGGGCGGCTGAAATGGGGGGTGAGGTTGAGGGCGGGTGGTTGGTTGGGGGTGGGGATGTGGGGGTTAGTAAGAGGGGACGCTGTGGCCACCCCCCCACCTCCTCTCCTCATCCCCCACTCAACCCCCCTTTCGTAAAAGGGGGTTAGTAAGAGGGGACGCTGCGGCCACCCCCTCACCTCCTCTCCTCATCCCCCACTCACCTCCTCCTGTGTTCTTATCTATTCTCCTCTCCTCTCTTCCTCTTGCCTCCTCCTCCTCACGTACCCCTCTGCCGTCTCCCACCGCACCTGCTATACCCCTCCAGGGGGTGTGACTTGCTCTAGCTATGTGCTGCAGGCAGTTAAGGGGGTGTGTCGCGATATATATTTATATATGTTTATAACTGCCTGTAGCTTTAGCTTTAGTGTAGTTATGTTTCTTTGTTGTGGTGGTGCACCTCTTTGTTTCTTTGCTATATGTTCTTGCAAACCTATAGTGAAGACACACATTCTCGATTCTCCCTTGGCACAACTCCCTCGACACCCGTTTGGCCTAGGCTACTAAGCCTAGGCCCTTAGTTAAACCCGTACTCTAGTTAAGATCGTATCGTAAACCCGTACTCTGCTGCTGCTGCTGCTGCTGCTGCTGCTGCTGCTGCTGCTGCTGCTGCTGCTGCTGCTGCTGCTGCTGCTGCTGTGCCCTCTCAAATCGCTCACGCTCCTCCCTCTCCAACCGGAGGAGACGCTGCTCACGGGTCAGGAAACGTACAGTGCGCGGTGTAGGCGCCACAGTGCCAGTGCCTCCAGCACCCCCAGAACCAGCACCTCCACCACCGACACCCCCGGGGCCTCCAGTACCTCCCGCAGGAACACCCCCAGGCTCCGCAGCAACCGACCGCAGAGAAGAAGGAGGAGGAAACTGCGGGACGGACGGGAAGCCAGGGGGTGAGGCAGGGCGAGGCCGCCGAGTCGAGGCTGCCGTGTCCTCCACAGGAGTGACCTCCACGCCCACAACCCCTGCACCCCCAGAGCCGACACCACCAGCTCCTGCAGCCCCAGTACCCTCACCCTCCGCAACTGCACCTCCCGCACCCCCAGACACGACAGGGACTGGACGCTGCGGGGGGGAAGACTGCGGAGTGACGTGCGACACACCTGACGGGGCAGGACGCGAAGGGGGGGGGGCTACCGGGGCGACTGGTGGGGGCTCAAGGGTGAGGAACAGCGGGGGGGAAAAGGCCTCAGTACCTCGGTGGGGGCGACTCCTGTAGTAACAGACAGACTCGTCGAACGTGACGTCCTGCGAAGCGAAGAACTGGTAGGTGACCTGGTAAGCGAAGAACTGGTGGTTGGGATTCTGACATGCTATCAGAGCGAAGGTCTCGGGTTCGAATCCCAGTGTGTGCACTTCGGGCATCCCAGTGCGGGGGGGTGTCAGAGGTCCACTGGTGATCCCCGATTGATCCTAGGGAAGGGTTACAGGCTCGTTGTCCTGGGGGGTTATGGGCGCACTGACCGGCTACTTAAAAAGCCCTTTTATCCCAATGGTCTAGTGGTTGGGATTCTGACAGGGTTCAGTGGTGGCGAGAGGCAGCAGCAGCAGCGTCCCGGCGAGACCCAGTCGCCTCAGCAGCTCCGTGAGTGGTACTCTCAGCGTGGGGGGTCTGGGGGTGGAGGTACCTGCCCGTACGTCATCCGCACAGGTGACCGCACTGGCCAGACTTGTGGGAGGTTTCACACGGCGCAGCGCTGTTTCTTTCGCCTCGACGACACCTGGCGCGAGCAGACTTCTCAATTCTGTTCCTACACACATTCCTAGCTCGTACTTGGCTCCTCGTTACTAGTCCTACTGTGGCCTAGGCTACTAAGCCTAGGCCGTACTCCTACTGCTAGTTCTGACATGCTATCAGAGCAGGTCGACCCTCCTGGGTCGATCCTGTGAGTGGGCCCACCACCTCACTGCTTCCGCTGCTACTGCTACTCTGTGTGTTGCACGCCCCGTGGCGTGCGACGGATTTTTCATCCCGCCGCGCGCTCGGAGCGTGCGGCGGTTTTCTGCCCGCCGTGCGCCCCGAGGCGCGCGGCGGTTTTCTGCCCGCCGTGCGCCCCGAGGCGCGCGGCGGCTTTCTGCCCCGTCACTCCGCGCGTCGCTCCCGGGAGGCGCTGCGACGGGCGACGGGGACCCGCGCGTCGCCCCCCGTCGCCCGTCGCGGCCTGCGCGACCTGCGTAGGGCCCGCGCGCGGCCCGTACAGCCGGCGCGCGGCCCGTACGGGCTGCGCCAGGCCCGCGCGCGGCCCGTACGGGCTGCGCCAGGCCCGCGCACGGCCCGTACGGGCAGCGCCAGGCCCGCGCGCGGCCCGTACGGGCTGCGCCAGGCCAGGGCGCGCCTCGGGCCGCCCGCACGCGGTTCGTACGGGCTGCGCCAGGCCCGTGGGCGCCCTGTTTCCTCTTCCCCTGCGCTGCCCGCTATCCCCCGTGCTTCTGACAGCGCCCCACCCCTGCTGCTGCCCGTTCTCCTGAATTAGGGTTTGGGGTGGGGGGTATGGGGGTGCAGTTTCTGTGTGCCGTCCCCTGCTCCTCCTTCTCCGTCTCCCAGTGCTGCAGCTGCCGCTGAGGGGGGTGGGTGTGTGGGAGCCGAAGGAGTGGTACTAGGGGGGTGACGTGCAAGTGGAGTTAGGAGTGAAGCAGTGGGTGTGTGGGGGTGTGTGGGACAGTTGGAGGAGGTTGAGCGGAGGCTGCTGTCTTGTCGTCCGCAGCACCTGTAGTCCGGGGCGCACTGTCCTGGTAGCCCAGAGAGTCTGCTGCGCCTGTCGCCCGAGGGTCCGTTGCTCCTGTAGCTCCTCGTAGCCCGTGAGCCAGTTACTCCAGTAGTCCGGGGCGCACTGTCCCGGTAGCCACTGTGCCAGCAGCTCCTGTTGCCCGTGTGTCTGCAGCTTCAGCCGCCGTCTCTCATCTTCTCTCCTCTCACAGTCCCTCCTCCTCCTCACTTGCCCGCTGTGACTACCACTAGCTTTGCTTATAATTGTGAACTATTACTATGCTTGCTTGTTGTGCTGATTACACCCCACTTTGGCTATGGGGGTGTGTCAGAATGTTATAATTGTCTAGCCTGCAGTGGAGTACTCTATAGTGAGTACAGCCCAATTAGGGTTTGCTATATGTATCCTACTGCTTGCTAGTGAACCCCCTCCTTTCTTCATTCTTACTTTCTACTGCTAGTTTTGACACTGAGCTGCCCCGCTGGGCTGATCTGCTTAAGAAGGGGATTGATATCTTTGCTCTTGATTATGATGCTATCCTTGCTGCTATGTATGCATTGACTATTAGTGTTGAGGGTGACTGTTACCTGTGTGTACCGCCCGACCCGGGTATTGGGACCAGTGAGGCTGCAGCTCTAGGTGCTCGGGCGTCTGCTGCTCTAGGTCCTGGTGAGGCTGCTGCCCTAGGTGCTAGTGCGTCTGCGTCTGCTGGTACCGCGTCCACTGAGGCACTGCACACCTTCACACTGGACTCAGGTGCTTCCCGCTGTTTCTTTCGCGACCGCACTGTCCTAGAGCAGCTTCCTAGACCGGTTGCTGTCTCCTTGGCTGACCCCTCAGGGAATCCGGTCCTTGCGACCTCCACCACTGCCCTCCCTTGTCCTGCTGTCCCGTCTGGCACGCTGTCGGGCGTTTACCTCCCCTCGTTCTCTACGAACTTGGTGGCGGGTTCCGCACTCCAGGACGCGGGTGTTCACCAGTTCACCCCTGCCTACGAGCGTGTGACGCACTGCACGTGTGCCCAGACGGGTCGTCACCTGGCTGCCTTCACTCGACAGCCGGGGTCGGACTTGTACACACTGACCACTGAGTCCCCTCAGGTAGCTGCGTCTGCGTCTGCGTCAGGTCAGCTGTCGGCCCCCTGCTCGTGTCGCTCCCTGTCGCACCGGACTGTCCTCTGGCACCACCGCCTTGGTCACCCGTCAGTGCAGCGCCTTCGCGGCATGCACTCCCGGTACCTTGTCTCTGGTCTTCCCAGGGTTCTCCCTCCCCTCCCACCCTCGCCTGCTCCTCCCTGTCTTCCCTGTGTCGAGGGGCGGCAGCGCGCCGCTCCTCACTCCTCCTCGTTCCCTCCCACAGAGGCTCCCCTGCAGACTCTCCACCTGGACGTGTGGGGCCCAGCCCGCGTCCGGGGACAGGGCCACGAGCGGTACTTCCTGCTGGTCGTCGACAACTACATGCGCTACACCACGGTCTTCCCCTTGCACACCAAGGGTGAGGTCCCTGATGTTTTGATCCCTTGGATCCGCGCTGCTCATCTCCAGCTCCGCGAGCGGTTCCAGTCGGACTTTCCCGTCCTGCGTCTGCACTCTGACAGAGGTGGCGAGTTTTCCTCCGACCTCTTGGCAGCCTACTGTGCGGAGCACGGCATCCGCCAGACATTCACTCTTCCGGCCTCTCCGCAGCAGAATGGGGTTGCTGAGCGCCGCATTGGTCTAGTCATGGAGGTCGCTCGTACTTCCATGATCCATGCGACTGCCCCCCATTTCCTGTGGCCGTTTGCAGTGCAGTACGCCGCGCATCAGCTCAAACTCTGGCCCCGTGTCTCTGTTCCGGAGACCTCGCCCACACTGCGTTGGACGGGGAAGGTTGGCGATGCGTCGGTGTTCCGAGTCTGGGGATGTCGAGCCTTTGTCCGCGATACGTCCGCGGACAAGCTCTCCTCCCGTGCCGTTCCCTGTGTCTTCCTTGGCTTTGTCCCTGACGCGCCTGGCTGGCAGTTTTACCACCCCACCTCGCGTCGTGTCTTCCCCTCTCAGGACGTCACTTTTGACGAGTCGGTACCCTTTTACTGTCTCTTCCCCTACCGCACTGCCCCGCTCCCCCCCCCGCCGCTCTTCCTCACCCCAGGTGTCCCGTCGGTAGACCCCCTCCCTCCCCAGGGTGCTGCTCCCTCAGGTGTTTCCCAGGTAGACCCGGTTGAGCCTGTCGAGGTAGCTGTCGACTCTGGTCCTGCGCGAGGTGCTGAGCGTGCTGAGCCTGGTGGTGCTGGGTCTGGGGGTACTGAGACTGGGGGTGCTGAGCCTGAGGGAGCGGAGACCGGGGGTGCTGAGCCTGGAGGTGCGGAGACTGCGGGAGCTGAGTCTGGGGGTGCTGAGACCGCGGGTGCTGAGCCTGGGGGTGCTGAGCCTGGGGGTGCTGAGCCTGGGGGTGCTGAGCCTGGGGGTGCTGAGCCTGGTGGCGCTCCCTCTTCACAGCAGCTGCGTGAGTGGTACTCCCAGAGTTACAGCCTCCGGCGTGGGGCTACTGGAGCTGGGGGTTCTGCTGGAGTTGGGGCTGGTGGCCCTGCGGGTGCAGTGTCGCTGCCGGAGCCTCCCTCCCCTCAGCGACTACGTGAATGTACGCTCGGCGCTGCAGCCTCCGGAGTGGAGCTCCTCGTGCTGAGGTGCCGCCCGCTGGGGGCCCTGCTACTGCTGGAGGTACTGGAGCTGCTGGAGGTGCTGCTGGTACTGGTGCTGCTGGAGGTGCTGCTCGTGCTGCTGGAGGTACTGGAGCTGCTGGAGGTGGTGCTGGTGCTGGTCCTGCTGGAGACGCTGCTGGTGCCGCTGGAGGTACTGGAGCTGCTGGAGGTGCTGCTGGTGCTGCTGGAGGTATTGGAGCTGCTGGAGGTGGTGCTGGTGCTGGTCCTGCTGGAGGTGCTGCTGGTGCTGCTGGAGGTACTGGAGCCGCTGGAGGTGCTGCTGGTGCTGGTCCTGCTGGAGTTTCTGGTGCTGTCTCTGCTGGTTCTGGGGGCGCTTCACGGCCGCGGCCGTACTTCGTTCTGCTCCTTCAGCAGGTTCTTGGACAGCCGCCTCCTCTTGGTCCTGCTCCCTCCTTAGAGTGTCCTCCGCCTGTCCAGTCGCAGTCACAGCTACCGCCTGCCTCGCCCCTCCCTGGTCCTTCACCCTACACTGGTCCAACAGGCGGTCTTACAGAGCGTCGTGAGCCTGAGTCTCGTCCTGTGTCGCCTGAGTCTCGTTCTGCGTCACCTGTTCGTGCTGCTCGCACTGGTCGTCGTGTTCCGCGTCCGCGTCCTCCGCCTGTCCCGGGCACACACTATATGACTCTTCGTCCTTCCACTGCTCCACAGCGTGTTCCTCTGCCGTCTCCTCCTGCGTCCTCTCTTCCTGCCCTTGCTGACCCAGAGTCTGACTCACTTCGTGCTGCTAGTCCTACTGTCACACGTCTCCTGGCCACTGTTGTCACTGACCCTTCCTTTGAGTCCGCTGCTGCGTCTGCCTTAGTTGCTGAGCTGGTCAGCTTTGCTGCTCGCTGTCGTCTAGACTACGCCGCTAGCCTTGTTGCTGAGTCTGAGTCTGTCTGTCCTCCGTCCGTCGGGGGTGAGTGCGCTCTTGGCACGGACGTCCTTGAGGACAGGCAGGAGGAGTTTGAGTGCTTTGATGCTGCTGTACCTCATCTTGCGGCCATGCTGCTTGCCCCTGAGGGAGACCCGGATGCTCCAGACATCCCGACCCCGCGCTCTTACGCTGAGGCGATCGCGGGTGAGTACTCTTCTCAGTGGCAGACAGCCATGGACGCAGAGATGGCATCCTGGAAGTCCACTGGCACTTACGTCGACGAGGTTCCCCCTCCTGGGGCGAACATCGTCAGTGGCATGTGGATTTTCAGGGTGAAGCGGCCGCCAGGTTCTCCGCCTGTCTTCAAGGCTCGTTACGTTGCTCGAGGCTTCAGTCAGCGAGAGGGAGTTGACTTCTTCCAGACCTTCTCCCCCACCCCGATGATGACCACTCTTCGGGTGCTGCTGCACGTTGCCGCTCAGCTTGACTACGAGCTTCACTCTCTTGACTTCAGCACAGCTTTCTTGCAGGGCAGCCTGCACGAGGAGATCTGGCTACGCCGCCCTCCTGGCTTCACTGGGTCGTTTCCTCCTGGTACCAAGTGGAGCCTCCGACGGCCAGTCTACGGTCTCCGCCAGGCGCCTCGTGAGTGGCACGACACACTGAGGACTACACTTGCGGCTCTTGGGTTCGCGCCTTCTACTGCTGACCCGTCGCTGTTTCTGCGCACCGACACTTCACTGCCGCCGTTCTACATCCTCGTGTACATCGACGACTTGGTCTTTGCCACTGCTGACACTGAGGCTCTCGCCCACGTGAAGTCGGAGCTGCAGAAGAGACACATGTGCACAGACCTGGGTGAGCTGACAAGCTATCTTGGCTTGCGGATCACCCGGGACAGAGCACGCCGCACCATCATCCTGACTCAATCACACATGGTGCAGCAGGTCCTTCAGCGCTTCAGCTTCACCTGGTCCTCGGCACAGGCCACACCTCTGGCTACAGGTCACTCGCTCTCAGCTCCACCTTCGGACGAGTCCGTAGAGCCGAGTGGTCCTTACCCAGAGCTAGTTGGCTGCCTCATGTACCTGATGACTTGCACTCGTCCTGACCTCGCGTACCCTCTTGGCCTTCTGGCTCGCTACGTGGCTCCTGGTCGGCACCGAAAGGTGCACATGGATGCTGCTAAGAGGGTACTGCGCTACTTGTGCAGTACATCAGGCATGGGGCTCGTGCTTGGAGGAAGGAGCTCAGTTGTTCTCACTGGGCACTCAGACGCTTCTTGGGTTGACGACCAGGCTACTCAGCGGTCGTCACAGGGTTACACCTTCAGCCTTGGCTCTGGTTCGGTTTCTTGGCGTTCTACTCGCTCGTCTTCAGTTCTCAGCTCCAGTTGTGAGGCTGAGATCTACGCCACAGCCATGGCTGCACAGGAGTTGCGCTGGCTCACCTACCTGCTGACTGACCTGGGAGAGCGGCCTCGTTCTCCTCCAGTGCTGTACGTCGACAACAAGGCTGCTATTGCCTTGTGTGAGGAGCACAGACTGGAGCACAGAACGAAGCATATTGCTCTACGTTACTTCCTGGCCCGAGAGTTGCAGCAGCGTGGTCAGCTTCGTCTGCGTTACGTGGCCACTCAGGCCAACACAGCTGATATATTCACCAAGGCACTTCAGTCTGGTGATCATCAGCGTTTCTGTACTTTGTTAGGGCTTGTGCCCACTTTTCCTCACTTGCTTCAGGCTTGCCTGTACTGTGATCCATATATATATACCTGCATGCTTGCTTTGCTAGGTGTAGATCACTGTGTTGTTTGTATTGCATATATGCCTCTGCATGTGAACTGGCCTTGTGGCTCTTTGCTTGCGCTCAGAGAGTGTGGTGACTTCGTGATCCACCCTGAGCTTGTTTGTCTTTTTTGACTGGTCTTGTGACCCCTTGCTCTCCCCCACTTTGCCTATGGGGGTGTGTCAAACATTATACATGTTATTGCTGTGTAGACTACAGTGGGTTAGCCTTTAGGGGGTACAATCCTTTAGGGTTTCATACTTGTACTCCCAACTTTCCTAGTTCAATCACTTCTTGTTTCTGACACGGACCCCCGGAGGGGTCAGCCAGGGAGACAGCAACAGGCCTAGGGAGCTGCGCTAGGGCAGTGCGGTCGCGAAAGAAATAGCGGGAAGCACCTGAGTCCAGTGTGAAGGTGTGCAGTGCCTCAGTAGACGCAGTACCTGAAGGCGCAGACTCACGAGCACCTGAAGCAGCAGACACACCAGCACCTAGAGCAGCAGCCTCACTAGGACCTGGGGCAGCAGACGCACTGGCACCTAGAGCGGCAGCCTCACTGGTCTCAATGCCCGGGTCGGGCGGGACACACAGGTAACAGTCACCCTAAACACTAATAGTCAATGCATACATGGCACCAAGGATAACATCAAAGTCAAGAGCAAAGATATCAATGTTCTTTTTAAGCAGATCAGCCCAGCGGGGCAGCTCGGAGGCGTCAGGGAACTGTGCACGCCAGGCGTCGTCGAGACGGGAGAAGCAGCGCTGCTGCGTGTGGGGCCTCCCACACGTCTGACCAGCGCGGTCACCTGTGCGGATGACATACGGGCAGGTACCTCCACCCCCAGACCCCCCATGCTGAGAGTACCACTCACGAAGCTGCTGGGGCGACGGGGTCTCTCCGAGACGCTGCTGCTGGCGCTGGACACCACCAGAACCTCCACGCGGCGCCGGTCCACCCCGACCACCACCCCCGCCGCTGCCACCACGCCCACTGCCGCCACCACCACCGCCTCCACCCCGGCCACCTCCACCACCGCTGCCGCCACCACCCCCGCCGCCGCCACCGACTCCCCCAGCCCCGCCACCACTCCCACCACCGCCACCGCCCCCACCGCCGCCACCGCCTCCACTACTGCCTCCCCCGCCGTCACCCCCACCACCCTTGCCCCCCTTGCCCCTGCCGCCCTTGCGCCTCCCACTAGAAGCAGACGCAGCCCCGACTTCCTCAGCTCCAAGGTAGTCGACGGCAGCAGCAGAGGCGACTGAGGGGAGAAGGGGGGAAGGGGAACACCCTTCAAAGAAGGGCGTGCGGGGGTCGCCGCGAGAGGCACCTACAGCGACTATGCTAGCCTCAGCTGCAAGCAGGTGCTTCTCGAGCAGGTCAACGGTGAGCTCGGTGGGGCAGAGGGCGAGAAAGTGGTCCCTGACTGCGCGAAGAGAGTCAGGGAGACGGGTGACAAGGTGGTAGAGAGTGAGGTACATCGGTGGGGGGTTCTTGGCGAGAAACTCAGCAGGAAGGGCGGCACGGTAGCGAGTGTCACTAGTGCGGAGGTGGGTGATGAGGTCAGCGACGGTGGGAAAGGCGGACAGATCGGGGAAAAGATAGGGCAGCGAGAGACGACCGATTGTAGCAGAGGCAGGTGAGGAGTAGCGCGCGACAACAGCATCGTACAGTGCCTTAGCAGTCTTGTGCTGGCCAAAATGCGCGCTCATCTAACGGTAGGTGGCTGCGAATGGCTAGGCGAGCGTGAGCGTCACGAGTCTGCCACTGGGAACGAGCTGTACTGTCAGCAGTCTCAGCAGGTGCTAGAGCGGTTCCGGACGCGTGATCATACAGCGAGATATCGTCCTTAACAGTGATCTGTAGGAACAGGTGCAGGTCGTCGAGCCAAGCATCAAACTGAATCGGACGGCCCTCAGCATCGAAAGAGAGAACGGTGGGACTAGCCATAGGGGCAGCAGTAGCAGTAGCAGCAGTAGCAGTAGGAACATTAGGAGCAGCAGGAACAGCAGTAGCAGCAGGAACAGGGGCAGTGCAGCACAGCAGGGCAGTGCGGCTCGGGCAGGGCGGCGCGGCGCGGCTCGGGCAGGGCGGCGCGGCGCGGCTCGGACAGGCAGGGCGGCGCGACGGCGGGCCTGCGCGCTGGTGTGAGGCTGCGCGCAGGCTGCGGTTGCGCGCGGGCTGCGGCTGCGCGCGGGCAGCGAGCTACGCGCGGGCTGCAGCGGCCGGCGTGCGAGCAGATGCGGCGCGCGGGCTGCGCGCGGGGCCGCACGAGGCCGTCGCGGGCTGCGCACGGGCGGTGCTGGTCGCGCGGGCGGCTAGCGAGCTGCGCGCGCGGTAAGCGGGCTGCGCGCGGGCGACTAGCAGGCTGTGCGCGCGCGGTTAGCGGACTGCGCGCGGGCAGCGCGAGAGGGAGGGCGCGCGAGGGCGCATGAGCAGAGAGAGGCGCACGAGGGCGCGAGGAAGGCAGGGCGCACGAGGGCGCTTCTAGTGGAACGGTGGGCCCTTAGTACTAAGCGGTCCTAGGTGCCTAACCTAGGCTCGTAATACCATGTCAGAATGAACAAGAGTGAATGCACTAGGAAAGGGGTGGGTACAAGTAGGAAAACCTAAAACTGTTGTACCCCATAGAAACTACCCCATTACAGCCTAAACAGACTATAGCATATAAGTTTGACAGATTTACCTTGAGACCAATATGGCCGAAGTTCACTTGAAGCAGAAGAAGGACGACCTCGACGCTAAGAAAAAAGCTGCAGTCGACGAAGCTGAGAATCTGCCGGTTGAGCCCACTGTTCGTGAGATCGCTCGCCAGGAAGTGCAGAAAGTGCTGAAATCGTCGTCGGCGATGAAGTTTCCTGCTAAGACAACCAGCAACAAGAAAGCTAAGATTTCTGTTTCTGGAAAGTTCAATGCTCGTACTAACAAATCCGGCGTCAATGTCAGGAAATCCACTGCTAACGGCTCTAAGTCCCGTCAGACTGCTAAGTCATCCAAGGCTAGCAGCGGCAAGGGTTCCCGTCATAACAACGGCAAGGGTACTGCTAACAACGGCAACGGCAAGAAGCAGACTACTGACGAAGCTGAGCGTACCGCTGTTAAGTCAGTCGGCCGGTCTTACTCCAAGACAGCCACACGCAACAGCTCCAAGCCTGCGAACCGCTCTGCTAACCGCAATGCTCCTGCTTCTACCTCTTATCGCAAAGAATCTGCATCAAAAAACGGGGGGGGGGGGGGAGGAGGCCGCGGAAAATGACTCGGCAGTAGTGACTGATGTTCACTCCTATGCACTGATACTGTTTGGACGCCTGACGGAGTATCAGCTGCAATGCCGTATCACCAACCGTGGACTCCATAATTACAGCAATCATACTTTTTCCAAACCTGAGCTTGGCATGTTGACTTTAGGACTGAAATTCATACCTGTTCCTGTCATTCGTACTGTCGCTAGTCTGGAAGCCGAGGTTTCATCGTTTCTTAGGAGTGTCCATACTATGTTTCTCTTTAATGGATCTGACTCTTCTTGTTACTCAGGGTACAAACTACCTAAACGAGAAAACTGGGACCCACCGGCAGCTTCACCTGAAGTTGAAACCGCGTTGGAGATCTTTAAGGAAGCAGCCATTAAAGAATTTACTGGACAGAATTTCTCTACCCTGAAGCGGACATCTAAGAATGTGCTACCAAATTTAAGACGACTTGCCAATAATCCTAACATCATTTTCAAACCTGCAGATAAAAACCTGAGCCTGACAGTCATGAGCAGAGATTATTATCAGGAGCAATGCCTGAAACATCTGCTGAACGAACAGGTGTACAAGGAATATTCTGCAGTCCCGGTCTCTAACATACTTCAAGAGCTACACACTATTCGCTCTGAATGGGACCCGCTCATTAAATCCAGAATTTGGAATTCCTTCTTCGATCGGCCTAAGAATGGCTGGAAAGTGCCGGCGTTCTATGTGCTGCTGAATATTCATAAGAAGGTTCCTGCTGGAAGGCCTATTGCCGCCTGTCATTCCTAGATTACGACGAATGTGTCACGCTGGCTGGATTCTATTCTACGGCCATTGGTGCTTAAGCAGCCGACATACGTGCTCTAAAAGTCTCATTCTTCAATTTGAGCAACGATCTTTTTCTTCTAAGCTGCTGCTGGCGTCTTACGACGTTGAGTCATTATACACGTCAATTCCGCTCTGGGATGGCATCGATGCTGTCGCCTATTTCTTACAAAAGGAGCGGCACCCTCTCACGCCAGTTATTATTCGCCTCTTACGCTGGGTGATGTTCAATAGCTTCGTTTCTTTCAACGACCGTTTTTTCCGTCAGATCCAAGGCACCGCCATGGGTACTTCGGTGGCCGTTTGTTTCGCCGTGCTGTTCCTCAGTTATCTGGACATTCAACTTCACGCATCGCTCAAGCTCACTCCCACTCTTCATCTTCGTTTTATTGATGACGGGTTGATTCTCTGGGAGGGAACGAGAGCAGAGTTTGAATGTTTACGGCAACGGTTCGATTCACTTCATCCTTCTATCCGACTGATATGGGTGGTTTCAGAAACTACAATGGATTTTCTGGACCTGACCGTTTTGAAGGGGCAGAGATTTTCAAATTCTGGTACTCTCGACATGAAGCTGTATGAGAAGCCGATGAATCGGTACCTGTACCTGCCTTTCAAGTCTTACCACACCCGGTCTACTAAAGTCGGTTTCATTCGGAGTGAGCTGTAAAGATTTCTCTTACGCTCCTCCTCCCGGTCTGACTTCCTTAACTCCCGCGCCTTATTCTTCGCTCGTTTACGAGCTCGTGGGTACACCGGAGAAATTTCTCCTTCCAATCTTTAAGTCAGTCGTCTTCGCTAACCGTGGGGAATTACTCCAGCGCGCCTCTGCAATTCACAACTCTCAAACCCGTGGCCCCCTGGTGCTGAAACTTCTGCTCAACCCGCTGGTTGACCGTTTGCGCCTGGGGAACAATTTGAGTCGACTCAAAAGTCAACTTGGTATTATGTCACACGGTATCTTTTCTCTACGCAGGGCAATTCTCGCATGGAGTTTACCGAAACGAGTTGGTAATTATCTAATTTCAGCTCATAAGTGCTAGTTTACTGTAGATTTTCTTCTACTGTTTTCATCTAGCTTTCCCCCACCTTCCCTGGCCACGCGGAGGAATGCCTCGCGATTGAGCCCTAGGGGTTGGTATTTAGCCTAGCTTGCTTCTCTTTTGAACCTGTGGTCTGAAGAAGGCTCGAAGAGCCGAAACTAGTTACCGCCATCATTCCTTTACACAAGGTTTTCAAAGCAAGTTCCTACACACACTAAACAAACAGTTTGCTAAAAGCTGCTGCTGCCACACAAAGACCATGACTCCTGTTTGGGGTTCGATTGGGCAGAGGAATCTGCAGCTGCTCAGTTCAGTAGAAAGATGACGAGGCAGTGACATGGTTGCGAGGAAATGTAACAGTGGAGTCAGTGATTCAATGACATACTGGCAGCAGGACAAGCAGCAAGACCAACAGCAAGACCAGCAACAAGACCACCAGCAGCAGCAGCAGCAGCAGGAGGCAGTGACATGGTTACGAGGCAGTGATATGGCTACAAGGCAGTGACATGGTTACAAGGCAGTGACATGGTTACGAGGCAGTGACATGGCTACGAGGCAGTGACATGGCTACGAGGCAGTGACATGGTTACGAGGCAGTGACATGGTTACAAGGCAGTGACATGGTTACGAGGCAGTGACATGGCTACGAGGCAGTGATACGGTTACGAGGCAGTGGCATGGTTACGAGGCAGTGACACGGTTACGAGGCAGTGACATGGTTACGAGCTAAGTTGCAGAAGACGCGTCCAGCGTCTTAGTCGGCGTCTTGGGCAGATTAGACGCTGGGATAGACGCAAGCCCGGGCAGGCAAAAAAAGTACGGGCAGCCAAAAAAACGTTCTATGGCGCATGGGGAGGGGGGGGAGAAGGACATTGCACACATTTTGGCAAAAAGGGTTAAGGGTTTTTGAAGGAGAATTGAGTTAGCGTGTAAACCCCAATGGTTTTTGAAGGAGAATTGAGTTGAACTAGATATGAGGATCACAGATGAGGTGGTTGTGCTCCTATATACCTTTGGTGGTGGTCCACAAAGAGCTAAAGGGTTAACAAAAACAGGTTGGGGGGGGCTGTTTTTAGTGATCAAAATGGGTGGGGCGGGGGGTTCTAATGTCGCGAAATTGGATTCCGCGTCAAAATCGCGAAATTCGAATTCACGCGCGCGATATTATTTTTCCGGGCTTTCGAAAAAAAAAAAACCGATGTGTCTTGCGTCTTCGCGAGCGTCTGGCGTCCTGCGTCCAGGACGCTCCGGGCGTCTTCTGCAACTTAGGTTATGAGGCAGCAACACAGTTACGAGGCAGTGACACGGTTACGAGGCAGTGACACGGTTACGAGGCAGTGAGACGGTTACAAGGCAGTGACACGGTTACGCGGCAGTGACAGGGTTACGAGGCAGTGACACGGTTACGAGACAGTGACACGGTTACGAGGCAGTGACATGGTTACAAGGCAGTGGCATGGTTACGAGGCAGTGACATGGTTACGAGGCAGTGGCACGGTTACAAGGCAGTGACATGGTGACGAGGCAGTGGCATGGTTACGTGGCAGTGACATGGTTACGAGGCAGTGACATGGTTACGAGGTAGTGACATGGTTACGATGCAGTGACATGGTTACGAGGCAGTAACATGGTGACGAGGCAGTGACATGGTTACGTGGCAGTGACATGGTTACGTGGCAGTGACATGGTTGCGAGGCAGTGACATGGTTGCGAGGCAGTGATATGGTTACGATGCAGTGACATGGTTACAAGGAAGTGACATGGTTACAAGGCAGTGACATGGTTGCGAGGTAGTGACATGGTTATGGGGCAGTGACATGGTTACGAGGCAATGTAATGGTGTAACGCGTGTAGTCATCAACTACCAGCAGGAAGTAGCGCTCTCCGCCCTGTCCACGGACGCGGGCTGGGCCCCACACGTCCATGTGAAGGGTCTGCAGAGGAGCCTCCGTCGGGGGGAACTCAGAGGAGTCGACACAGGGAAGGCAGGGAGGGGTAGGGGACGGTGGCAGGGGAGGCAATGACCTGGGGAGACCAGAGACAAGGTAACGGGAGTGCATGCCATGAAGGTGCTGCATCGAAGGGTGACCAAGGCGGTGGTGCCAGAGGACCGTCCGGTGCGACAAGGTGCGACACGAGCAGGGGGCGGGCAACTGACCTGACGCACACGCAGACGCAGCTACCTGAGGGGACTCAGTGGTCAGTGTGTACAGGTCCGACCCCGGCTGCCGAGTGAAGGTAGCCAGGTGACGACCCGTCTGAGCACACGTGCAGTGTGTCACACGCTCATAGGCAAGGGTGAACTGGTGAACACCCGCGTCCTGGAGCGCGGAACCCGCCACCAAGTTCGTAGAGAACAAGGGGAGGTAAAGACCCGACAGTGTGCCGGACGGGACAGCAGGGCAGTGGTGGAGGTCGCAAGGACCGGACCCCCGGAGGGGTCAGCCAGGGAGACAGCAACAGGCCTAGGGAGCTGCGATAGGGCAGTGCAGTCGCGAAAGAAACAGCGGGAAGCACCTGAGTCCAGTGTGAAGGTGTGCAGTGCCTCAGTAGACGCAGTACCTGAAGGCGCAGACTCACGAGCACCCGAAGCAGCAGACACACCAGCACCTAGAGCAGCAGCCTCACTAGGACCTGGGGCAGCAGACGCACTGGCACCTAGAGCGGCAGCCTCACTGGTCTTAATGCCCGGGTCGGGCGGGACACACAGGTAACAGTCACCCTCAACACTAATAGTCAATGCATACATGGCACCAAGGATAACATCAAAGTCAAGAGCAAAGATATCAATGTTCTTTTTAAGCAGATCAGCCCAGCGGGGCAGCTCGGAGGCGTCAGGGAACTGTGCACGCCAGGCGTCGTCGAGACGGGAGAAGCAGCGCTGCTGCGTGTGGGGCCTCCCACACGTCTGACCAGCGCGGTCACCTGTGCGGATGACATACGGGCAGGTACCTCCACCCCCAGACCCCCCATGCTGAGAGTACCACTCACGAAGCTGCTGGGGCGACGGGGTCTCTCCGAGACGCTGCTGCTGGCGCTGGACACCACCAGAACCTCCACGCGGCGCCGGTCCACCCCGACCACCACCCCCGCCGCTGCCACCACGCCCACTGCCGCCACCACCACCGCCTCCACCCCGGCCACCTCCACCACCGCTGCCGCCACCACCCCCGCCGCCGCCACCGACTCCCCCAGCCCCGCCACCACTCCCACCACCGCCACCGCCCCCACCGCCGCCACCGCCTCCACTACTGCCTCCCCCGCCGTCACCCCCACCACCCTTGCCCCCCTTGCCCCTGCCGCCCTTGCGCCTCCCACTAGAAGCAGACGCAGCCCCGACTTCCTCAGCTCCAAGGTAGTCGACGGCAGCAGCAGAGGCGACTGAGGGGAGAAGGGGGGAAGGGGAACACCCTTCAAAGAAGGGCGTGCGGGGGTCGCCGCGAGAGGCACCTACAGCGACTATGCTAGCCTCAGCTGCAAGCAGGTGCTTCTCGAGCAGGTCAACGGTGAGCTCGGTGGGGCAGAGGGCGAGAAAGTGGTCCCTGACTGCGCGAAGAGAGTCAGGGAGACGGGTGACAAGGTGGTAGAGAGTGAGGTACATCGGTGGGGGGTTCTTGGCGAGAAACTCAGCAGGAAGGGCGGCACGGTAGCGAGTGTCACTAGTGCGGAGGTGGGTGATGAGGTCAGCGACGGTGGGAAAGGCGGACAGATCGGGGAAAAGATAGGGCAGCGAGAGACGACCGATTGTAGCAGAGGCAGGTGAGGAGTAGCGCGCGACAACAGCATCGTACAGTGCCTTAGCAGTCTTGTGCTGGCCAAAATGCGCGCTCATCTAACGGTAGGTGGCTGCGAATGGCTAGGCGAGCGTGAGCGTCACGAGTCTGCCACTGGGAACGAGCTGTACCGTCAGCAGTCTCAGCAGGTGCTAGAGCGGTTCCGGACGCGTGATCATACAGCGAGATATCGTCCTTAACAGTGATCTGTAGGAACAGGTGCAGGTCGTCGAGCCAAGCATCAAACTGAATCGGACGGCCCTCAGCATCGAAAGAGAGAACGGTGGGACTAGCCATAGGGGCAGCAGTAGCAGTAGCAGCAGTAGCAGTAGGAACATTAGGAGCAGCAGGAACAGCAGTAGCAGCAGGAACAGGGGCAGTGCAGCACAGCAGGGCAGCGCGGCTCGGGCAGGGCGGCGCGGCGCGGCTCGGGCAGGGTGGCGCGGCGCGGCTCGGACAGGCAGGGCGGCGCGACGGCGGGCCTGCGCGCTGGTGTGAGGCTGCGCGCAGGCTGCGGTTGCGCGCGGGCTGCGGCTGCGCGCGGGCAGCGAGCTACGCGCGGGCTGCAGCGGCCGGCGTGCGAGCAGATGCGGCGCGCGGGCTGCGCGCGGGGCCGCACGAGGCCGTCGCGGGCTGCGCACGGGCGGTGCTGGTCGCGCGGGCGGCTAGCGAGCTGCGCGCGCGGTAAGCGGGCTGCGCGCGGGCGACTAGCAGGCTGTGCGCGCGCGGTTAGCGGACTGCGCGCGGGCAGCGCGAGAGGGAGGGCGCGCGAGGGCGCATGAGCAGAGAGAGGCGCACGAGGGCGCGAGGAAGGCAGGGCGCACGAGGGCGCTTCTAGTGGAACGGTGGGCCCTTAGTACTAAGCGGTCCTAGGTGCCTAACCTAGGCTCGTAATACCATGTCAGAATGAACAAGAGTGAATGCACTAGGAAAGGGGTGGGTACAAGTAGGAAAACCTAAAACTGTTGTACCCCATAGAAACTACCCCATTACAGCCTAAACAGACTATAGCATATAAGTTTGACAGATTTACCTTGAGACCAATATGGCCGAAGTTCACTTGAAGCAGAAGAAGGACGACCTCGACGCTAAGAAAAAAGCTGCAGTCGACGAAGCTGAGAATCTGCCGGTTGAGCCCACTGTTCGTGAGATCGCTCGCCAGGAAGTGCAGAAAGTGCTGAAATCGTCGTCGGCGATGAAGTTTCCTGCTAAGACAACCAGCAACAAGAAAGCTAAGATTTCTGTTTCTGGAAAGTTCAATGCTCGTACTAACAAATCCAGCGTCAATGTCAGGAAATCCACTGCTAACGGCTCTAAGTCCCGTCAGACTGCTAAGTCATCCAAGGCTAGCAGCGGCAAGGGTTCCCGTCATAACAACGGCAAGGGTACTGCTAACAACGGCAACGGCAAGAAGCAGACTACTGACGAAGCTGAGCGTACCGCTGTTAAGTCAGTCGGCCGGTCTTACTCCAAGACAGCCACACGCAACAGCTCCAAGCCTGCGAACCGCTCTGCTAACCGCAATGCTCCTGCTTCTACCTCTTATCGCAAAGAATCTCCATCAAAAAACGGGGGGGGGGGAGGAGGCCGCGGAAAATGACTCGGCAGTAGTGACTGATGTTCACTCCTATGCACTGATACTGTTTGGACGCCTGACGGAGTATCAGCTGCAATGCCGTATCACCAACCGTGGACTCCATAATTACAGCAATCATACTTTTTCCAAACCTGAGCTTGACATGTTGACTTTAGGACTGAAATTCATACCTGTTCCTGTCATTCGTACTGTCGCTAGTCTGGAAGCCGAGGTTTCATCGTTTCTTAGGAGTGTCCATACTATGTTTCTCTTTAATGGATCTGACTCTTCTTGTTACTCAGGGTACAAACTACCTAAACGAGAAAACTGGGACCCACCGGCAGCTTCACCTGAAGTTGAAACCGCGCTGGAGATCTTTAAGGAAGCAGCCATTAAAGAATTTACTGGACAGAATTTCTCTACCCTGAAGCGGACATCTAAGAATGTGCTACCAAATTTAAGATGACTTGCCAATAATCCTAACATCATTTTCAAACCTGCAGATAAAAACCTGAGCCTGACAGTCATGAGCAGAGATTATTATCAGGAGCAATGCCTGAAACATCTGCTGAACGAACAGGTGTACAAGGAATATTCTGCAGTCCCGGTCTCTAACATACTTCAAGAGCTACACACTATTCGCTCTGAATGGGACCCGCTCATTAAATCCAGAATTTGGAATTCCTTCTTCGATCGGCCTAAGAATGGCTGGAAAGTGCCGGCGTTCTATGTGCTGCTGAATATTCATAAGAAGGTTCCTGCTGGAAGGCCTATTGCCGCCTGTCATTCCTGGATTACGACGAATGTGTCACGCTGGCTGGATTCTATTCTACGGCCATTGGTGCTTAAGCAGCCAACATACGTGCTCTAAAAGTCTCATTCTTCAATTTGAGCAACGATCTTTTTCTTCTAAGCTGCTGCTGGCGTCTTACGACGTTGAGTCATTATACACGTCAATTCCGCTCTGGGATGGCATCGATGCTGTCGCCTATTTCTTACAAAAGGAGCGGCACCCTCTCACGCCAGTTATTATTCGCCTCTTACGCTGGGTGATGTTCAATAGCTTCGTTTCTTTCAACGACCGTTTTTTCCGTCAGATCCAAGGCACCGCCATGGGTACTTCGGTGGCCGTTTGTTTCGCCGTGCTGTTCCTCAGTTATCTGGACATTCAACTTCACGCATCGCTCAAGCTCACTCCCACTCTTCATCTTCGTTTTATTGATGACGGGTTGATTCTCTGGGAGGGAACGAGAGCAGAGTTTGAATGTTTACGACAACGGTTCGATTCACTTCATCCTTCTATCCGACTGATATGGGTGGTTTCAGAAACTACAATGGATTTTCTGGACCTGACCGTTTTGAAGGGGCAGAGATTTTCAAATTCTGGTACTCTCGACATGAAGCTGTATGAGAAGCCGATGAATCGGTACCTGTACCTGCCTTTCAAGTCTTACCACACCCGGTCTACTAAAGTCGGTTTCATTCGGAGTGAGCTGTAAAGATTTCTCTTACGCTCCTCCTCCCGGTCTGACTTCCTTAACTCCCGCGCCTTATTCTTCGCTCGTTTACGAGCTCGTGGGTACACCGGAGAAATTTCTCCTTCCAATCTTTAAGTCAGTCGTCTTCGCTAACCGTGGGGAATTACTCCAGCGCGCCTCTGCAATTCACAACTCTCAAACCCGTGGCCCCCTGGTGCTGAAACTTCTGCTCAACCCGCTGGTTGACCGTTTGCGCCTGGGGAACAATTTGAGTCGACTCAAAAGTCAACTTGGTATTATGTCACACGGTATCTTTTCTCTACGCAGGGCAATTCTCGCATGGAGTTTACCGAAACGAGTTGGTAATTATCTAATTTCAGCTCATAAGTGCTAGTTTATTGTAGATTTTCTTCTACTGTTTTCATCTAGCTTTCCCCCACCTTCCCTGGCCACGCGGAGGAATGCCTCGCGATTGAGCCCTAGGGGTTGGTATTTAGCCTAGCTTGCTTCTCTTTTGAACCTGTGGTCTGAAGAAGGCTCGAAGAGCCGAAACTAGTTACCGCCATCATTCCTTTACACAAGGTTTTCAAAGCAAGTTCCTACACACACTAAACAAACAGTTAACTAAAAGCTGCTGCTGCCACACAAAGACCATGACTCCTGTTTGGGGTTCGATTGGGCAGAGGAATCTGCAGCTGCTCAGTTCAGTAGAAAGATGACGAGGCAGTGACATGGTTGCGAGGAAATGTAACAGTGGAGTCAGTGATTCAATGACATACTGGCAGCAGGACAAGCAGTTGTCAAACATTATATATGTTGTATTTGTGTAGGCTACAGTGGGTTAGCCTTTAGGGGGTACATTATTCTAGGGTTAGGTACTTGTACTCCCATTCCTCTCTAGTCAAACACTTCTCTCAATTTTAACATGGTTTCAGAGCAGGTCCTCCGCTAGGACCGATTTTTCTTAGGGCCCACCACTGCTGACTGCCTACTAGCGCCCTCGTGCGCCCTACTGTCGGAGCGCCCTCGAGCGCCTCCCCCAGCGCCCTCGTGCCCCCCTCTTTAATGGCCCCGTAAGGCCCCGCGACCCGCGACCCGCCCCTTAGCGACCCGCGCGCCGCCCCTTAGAGGCCCCCCTCACGGCCGCGTCGACCCTGCGCGCAGCCCCTTAGAGGCCCCGTCGGCCCCGTCGACCCCGCGCGCAGCCCCTTAGAGGCCCCGTCGGCCCCGTCGACCCCGCGCGCGCCCCACCTAGCGGCCCCGTCGGCCCCGTCGACCCCACGCGCCGCCCCTTAGCGGCCCACCACATGGCCCCGTCGACCCCGAGAGCAGCCCCTTAGAGGCCCCGTCGGCCCCGTCGACCCCGCGCACGCCCCACCTAGCGGCCCCGTCGGCCCCGTCGACCCCGTGCGCGCCCCCCCCTTAGCGGCCCCGTCGGCCCCGTCGACCCCACGCGCCGCCCCTTAGCGCCCCGCACGCGACAGCCACGGCCCCGCCAGAACCAAGCCGCCCGAACCGAGCCGCCCGAACCGAGCCGCCCAGCCCGAGCCGAGCCGCGCCGCCCGAACCGAGCCGCGCCGCCCTCCCCGTACTGAGCAGCCCTCTCTGGACCGAGCCGCCCTACCTGAGTCGCGCTGCCTGCTGCTTTTAGGGTCTCAACTGCTCCTACTGCTACTACTGCTCCTGCTCCTACTGCTACTATGGCTAGCCCTCCTGTGCTAGCTTTCGATGTTGAGGGCCGCCCAGTGAAGTTTGACACCTGGCTAGATGACCTGCACCTCTTCCTACAGCTCACTGCCAAGGAGGACATCTCACTGTACGATCACGCCCTAGGCCATGCCACTGCCCCTGCTGCTACTGCTGACAGCACTACCCGCTCACAGTGGCAGACACGTGACGCCCACGCTCGCTTTGCTATTCGCAACTCCCTGCCGATAGATGAGCGCGAGCACTTTGGCCAGCACAAGACTGCACAGGCACTGTACAGTGCTGTCGTTGCCCGCTACTCCTCACCTGCCTCTGCCGCGCTAGGCCGTCTCTCACTCCCCTACCTGTTCCCCGACCTGTCCTCTTTCCACACAGTCGCTGACGTCATCACGCACCTCCGTACTAGTGAGGCCCGCTTCCGTGCCGCTATGCCCGATGAGTTTCTTGCCACGAACCCCCCCCCGCTCTGGCTCACTCTCTACCACCTAGTCACCCGCCTCCCTGACACTCCACGTGCAGTCAGGGATCACTTCCTAGCTCGCTGCCCCACTGAGCTCACCATTGCCCTCCTCGAGAAGGAACTACTTGCAGCTGAGGCTAGCATAGTCGCTGTAGGTGCCTCTCGTGGCGACCCCCGCACCCCTTTCTTTGAGGGGTGTTCCCTTTCCCCCCTTCTTCCCTCTGTAGCCTCTGCCTCTACTGTCGACCTCCTTGGTGCTGAGAAGGTCGGGACTGCGTCCGCTTCGAGCTGGCGCCGCAGCGGCAAGGGCAAAGGGGGCAAGGGAGGCAGAGGTGACGGCGGGGGAGGCGGTGGTGGGGGCGGTGGCGGCGGTGGGGGTGGTGGTGGGGCTGGAGGGACTAGTGGCAGCGGTGGGGGTGGTGGCGGCAGTGACGGGGGAGGTGGCAGGGGCGGGGGCGGTGGTGGGGGCGGTGGTGGACGCGGCGGCGGCAGGGGCGGGGGTGGTCGAGGTGGTGGCGGCGGCGGTGGTGGTCGTGGAGGCGCTGGCAGTGGCCAGAGCCAGCAGCACACTCCGTCGCCCCAGGAGCTTCGTGAGTGGTACTCTCAGCACGGGGGGGGGGGTGGCCTTAGCTGCACGTACGTCATCCGCACTGATGACCGCACTGGTCAGACGTGTGGGAGGGCGCACACCGCGCAGCACTGCTTCTCCCGCCTCGACGACGCTTGGCGTACTCAGTTCCCTGCTGCCACTGAGCTGCCCCGCTGGGCTGATCTGATGAAGAAAAACATTGAAATCTATGCTCTAGACTTTGATGCTATTCTCACTGCCATGTATGTGTTGTCTACTAGTGGAGAGGGTGCTCAGTACCTGCGTGTTCCGCCCGACCCGGGCATTCGGACCAGTGAGGCTGCCGCTCTAGGTGCTAGTGCGTCTGTTGCCCTAGGTGCTGGTGAGGCTGCCACTCCAGGTACTCGCGTGTCTGCTACCCCAGGTGCTGGTGAGGCTGCTGCTCTAGGTGCTAGTGAGTCTGCGCCCCCTGGTACTGAGTCGACTGAGGCACTGCACACCTTCACACTGGACTCAGGTGCTTCTCGCTGTTTCTTTCGTGACCGCACTGCCCTTGAGCAGCTTGCCCGGCCAGTTGCTGTCTCCCTCGCTGACCCCTCTGGGGGTCCGGTCATTGCGACCTCCTCCACTGTCCTTCCTTGTCCCGCGGTCCCGTCGGGCACACTGTCAGGTCTCCACCTCCCCTCATTCTCTACGAACTTGGTGGCGGGTTGTGCGCTCCAGGACGGGGGTGTTCACCAGTTCACCCCTGCCTACGAGCGCGTGACACACTGCACGTGTGCTCGGACGGGCCGTCACCTGGCTACCTTCACTCGGCAGCCGGGGTCGGACCTGTACACACTGACCACTGAGTCCCCTCAGGTAGCTGCGTCTGCGTCTGCGTCAGGTCAGCTGTCGGCCCCCTGCTCGTGTCGCTCTCTGGCGCACGAGACCGTCCTCTGGCACCACCGACTTGGTCACCCGTCCGTGCAGCGCCTTCGTGCCATGCACAAACGGTACCTTGTCTCTGGCCTTCCCAGGGTTCTCCCTCCCCTCCCACCCTCGCCTGCTCCTCCCTGTCTTCCCTGCGTCGAGGGGCGGCAGCGCGCCGCTCCTCACTCCTCCTCGTTTCCCCCGACGACTACTCCCTTGCAGACGCTCCACATGGACGTGTGGGGCCCAGCCCGCGTCCGTGGACAGGGTCAGGAGAGGTACTTCCTGATCGTTGTTGACGACTACTCGCGCTACACCACGGTCTTCCCCTTGCGCACCAAGGGTGAGGTCCCTGATGTCTTGATCCCTTGGATCCGCGCTTCTCGTCTCCAGCTCAGCGAGCGTTTCCACTCGGACTTTCCTGTCCTGCGTTTGCACTCTGACAGAGGTGGTGAGTTCTCCTCCGACCTCTTGGCAGCCTACTGTACGGAGCACGGCATTGAGTAGTCGTTCACGCTTCCGGCCTCTCCACAGCAGAATGGGGTTGCTGAGCGCCGCATTGGCTTGGTCATGGAGGTCGCTCGTACCTCCTTGATCCATGCGGCTGCCCCCCACTTTCTGTGGCCGTTTGCGGTCCGATACGCTGCGCATCAGCTCAACCTCTGGCCCCGTGTCTCCTTGCCGGAGACTTCCCCGACACTGCGTTGGACGGGAGAGGTTGGCGATGCGTCGCGTTTTCGGGTCTGGGGATCTCGAGCTTTTGTTCGCGATACGTCCGCGGACAAGCTCTCCTCCCGCGCTGTTCCTTGTGTCTTCCTTGGCTTTGTCCCGGACGCGTCTGGTTGGCAGTTTTACCACGCCACCTCGCGCCGTGTCCTGCCCTCTCAGGACGTCACTTTTGACGAGTCCGTGCCCTACTACCGCCTCTTCCCCTACCGCACTACCCCGCTCCCCCCCCCGCCTCTCTTCCTCGCGCCAGGTGCTGCTGTGGTAGACCCCCTCCCCCCTTAGGGTGCCGCTCCCTCAGGTGTGTCCCAGGTAGACCCGGTTGAGCCTGTCGAGGTAGCTGTCGACTCTCGTCCTGCTAGGGGTGCTGAGCCTGAGCGAGCGGAGCCTGGGGGTGCGGAGCCTGGGGTTGCGGAGTCTGGGGGTGCTGAGCCTGGGAGTGCTACGTCTGAGGGTACTGAGCCTGAGGGTGCTGAGACTGAGCGTGCTTCACCTGGAGGAGCTCTCTCCTCACAGCAGCTACGAGCGTGGTACTTACAGTACTGCAGCCTCAGGAGGGGTGCTTCTGGAGCTAGGAGTGCTGCTGGAGCTGGTGCTAGTGCTTCCCCTCCTAGGCGGGAGCTGCCCTTTCCCCAGCGGCTCCGAGAGTGGTACGCTCGGCGCTGCAGTCTCCGGAGTGGCGCTCCTAGTGTCGCGGACCCTTGTGCTGGAGCTACTGGCGGTGCTGCTGGCGCTGCTGGAGGTGCTGCTGGTGCTGGTACTGCTGGAGCTGCTGGAGGTGCTGCTGCTACTGGCGGTGCTGCTGACGCTGTTGGCGGTGCTGCTGGCGCTGCTGGAGGTGCTGCTGGTGCTGGTGCTGCTGGAGGTGCTGCTGGTGCTGGTGCTGCTGGAGCTGCTGGAGGTGCTGCTGCTACTGACGGTGCTGCTGGCGCTGCTGGAGGTGCTGCTGGTGCTGGAGCTGCTGGAGGTGCTGCTTCTACTGGCGGTGCTGGTGCTGCTGGAGCTACTGGAGGTGCTGCTGGAGCTGCTGGTGCTGCTGGAGCTACTGGTGGTGCTGCTGGAGGCACTGCTACTGCTGGCGGTGCTGCTGGAGCTGCTGGAGGTGCTGGTGCTGGAGCTGCTGGAGCCGCTGGTCCTGGAGGTGCTCGTACTGGAGGTACTGGAGCTGCTGGGACTGGGCCTGCTGAGGAGGTTGGAGCTGGAGGTGCTGAGCGGCCGCGGCCGTACTACGTTCCGCTCCTTCAGCAGGTTCTTGGCCTCCCGCCCTCTCCTGGTCCTACTCCTCCCCTACTGAGTCCACCGCCTGTCCAGTCACAGTCACAGTTACAGCCAGCCTCTCCCCTGCCTGGTCCTTCTCCTTACGCTGAGCCGACGGGAGGTCTTACGGAGCGTCGTGAGCCTGAGTCTCGTCCTCCGTCGCCTGAGTCTCGTCCAGAGTCGACTGAGTCGCGTCCAGAGTCACCTGTCCGTGCTGTCCGCGCTGGTCATCGTGCTCCGCGTGAGCGACCTCCTCCTGTCCCTGGCACCCACTATATGACTCTGCGTCCTTCCACTGCTCCACAGCGTGTCCCTCTGCCGTCTCCTCCTGCGTCCTCTCTTCCTGCTCTTGCTGACCCGGAGTCTGACTCTCTTCGTGCTGCCAGTCCTACTGTCACACGTCTCCTTGCCACTGTTGTCACTGACCCTTCCTTCGAGTCCTCTGCTGCGTCTGCTCTAGTCGCTGAGCTTGTTGACTTTGCTGCCGCCTGTCGTCTAGACTACGCCGCTAGCCTTGTTGCTGAGTCTGAGTCTGTCTGTCCTCCGTCCGTCGGGGGTGAGTGTGCTCTTGGCACGGACGTCCTTGAGGACAGACAGGAGGAGTTTGAGTGCTTTGCCGCTGCTTTGCCTCATGCTAGTTTGAGTACTATCAACCTGCATGTGAACTGGTCTTGTGACCACTCGCTTGTGCTAAGAATTTGTGTGGTTTCCTTGGGATCCACCCTGAGCTTGCTTTGCTTTGCTTTGACTGGTCTTGTGACCATCTGGTTGTCTCCCACTTAGCCTATGGGGGTGTGTCAAACATTATATGTTCATATTGTGTAGGCTATAGTGGATTTAGCCTTAGGGGGTACAGCTTTGTTAGGGTTTCCTACTTGTATCCCCCTCCTACCTAGTTTCATCCATTCTCGTTCTATTCTAGATTCTAATACATGAGGCAGCCCACAAGCTCTGGATACGGGCCACTCGGCTCTACGGACTTATCCGAAGGCAGAGCTGAGAGCGAGTGACCGGTAGGCAGAGGAGTGGCCTGAGGCGAGGAGTACGTGAAGCGGAAGCGCTGAAGGACCTGCTGCACCATGTGTGACTAAGTCAAGGTGATGGTGCACCGTGCTCTGTCCCGGGTGATCCGCAAGCCAAGATAGCTTGTCAGTTCACCCAGGTCTGTGCACGTGTGTCTCTTCTGCAGCTCCGACTTCACGTGGGCGAGTGCCGCAGTGTCTGCAGTGGCAAAGACCAAGTCGTCGACGTACACGAGGATGTAGAACGGCGGCAGCGAGGTGTCGGTGCGTAGAAACAGCGACGGGTCAGCAGTAGAAGGAGCGAACCCAAGAGCCGCAAGTGTAGTCCTCAGTGTGTCGTTCCACTCACGTGGCGCCTGTCGGAGACCGTAGACTGGCCGCCGGAGGCTCCACTGGGTACCAGGAGGGAACGACCCAGTGAAGCCAGGTGGGCGGCGCAGCCAGATCTCCTCGTGCAGGCTGCCCTGTAGGGAAGCAGTGCTGAAGTCAAGAGAGTGGAGCTCGTAGTCACGCTGAGCGGCGACGTGCAGCAGAACCCGAAGAGTGGTCATCTTCGGGGTCGGGGAGAAGGTCTGGAAGAAGTCAACTCCCTCTCGCTGACTGAAGCCTCGTGCAACGTAACGCGCCTTGAAGACAGGCGGAGAACCCGGTGGCCGCTAAAAATTCGGGGTCGTCAAAATCGCGAAATTCGAATTCACGCGCGCGATATTATTTTTCCGGGCTCCCAAAAAAAAAAATCCCGATGTGTCTTGCGTCTTCGCGAGCGTCTGGCGTCCTGCGTCCAAGACGCTCCGGGCGTCTTCTGCAACTTAGGTTATGAGGCAGCAACACAGTTACGAGGCAGTGACACGGTTACGAGGCAGTGACACGGTTACGAGGCAGTGAGACGGTTACGCGGCAGTGACACGGTTACGAGGCAGTGACACGGTTACGAGACAGTGACACGGTTACGAGGCATTGACATGGTTACAAGGCAGCGAGGCAGTGACATGGTTACGAGGCAGTGGCACGGTTACAAGGCAGTGACATGGTGACGAGGCAGTGACATGGTTACGTGGCAGTGACATGGTTATGAGGCAGTGACATGGTTACGAGGTAGTGACATGGTTACGATGCAGTGACATGGTTATGAGGCAGTAACATGGTGACGAGGCAGTGACATGGTTACGTGGCAGTGACATGGTTACGTAGCAATGACATGGTTGCGAGGCAGTGACATGGTTGCGAGGCAGTGACATGGTTACGATGCAGTGACATGGTTACGAGGAAGTGACATGGTTACGAGGCAGTGACATGGTTGCGAGGTAGTGACATGGTTATGGGGCAGTGACATGGTTACGAGGCAATGTAATGGTGGACAGAGTGAGGCGGCACGACATGCACACGCCGACTTGAACATGTGATTCAATGCCACCCACGCCGTGAGTCATACGGACGACTGTCGCATGATGTAAAGTCCATGTGGGAGTTTGAAGTAACGCAGCGACGATGGTGGGACCGGCATCCACCACCGACGAGAACGATAGCGGAGCAAACCACAACAATAAGAGGACCCGCTACGATAGTAGTGCCTTCCTCCATACGTCTAAAATCCACACGCCGCAGAGCAAGCGCGCAACCAACAGCGACCACTAAAAACTAGCTTTTAAAACCGCGGGGGCGACGACGGAAAGCGCCGATTTCGGGTACGTAAACCAATTCCGCGCTATTTTTTAACGTTCCCTCGAACCGGTTTTCGAACCCTCCTCAGGTCCAGTGGCGAAAAAGTTGGAATTTCGACCGTCGGATCGATTCCAATCTCAACAGCTCTGAGAATTTCGCCCAAAAAAGTTGGAATTTGGAGCGTCGGATCGAATTTCTTCTCAGCGGCCGAGATCGGACGCGAATTTCGACTAAGGGAGATTTACGCGACCTACAGAATCAGCGCTCGTTATTTCTACAGTCGATTCGACTCACAGTAAGATGACCAGCGCCTAGAATTTAATTATTTTCGTCGCACATTTTCCTGTAAATCGCCAAATGGAGGAAAATGGTGATGATTCCGTACGAAAAATTACGGAGTTACACACCGGCTTGGACCAGACGCGAGCGGCACTCCAGCGAATAGAGGAGCTTCTCAGGAACCAGTCGGCAGCCGCCATAGCAGCAGCGAATGCAGCAGCGAATGCAGCAGCGGCGACACCGACACTTCACCCAGCAGTAGCGGCAGTGGCTATAGTGAATCTTGAGGCGGCACGTCCGAGGCAACCGGAGACGTTCAATCCGAATGCGAGAGACATCGACGTCCGTCGATTCATTGCGACCCTCGAAATTTACTTCGAGGCCGTTGGCTGTACGACCCCGACATACGATGCAATGCGGATTCGGCTCGCAGTGACACTGTTACGAGGCCCGGCGCTCGAGTGGATTTACAACAGCAATAAGATCCGAGGCGAGGGGTCATGGACGCAGTTTCGGGAAGCTTTAATTCAACGTTTCGAACCAATCAACTCTAGCTACATGGCGCGGCAGCAGATTCATCGGCATAAACAGTTCGGCAGTGTAACACAGTACATGCAGCAGATGGAGGGCCTCTTCAACCGAATTACCGATCTGACCGAAGGGGAAAAAATCCAAGCGTATACTGAGGGGCTAAAAATGGAAGTCCGGCAACAGGTGATTGCCGCGAACTACAACAACTACCGCGACATGGTGTGTGCAGCAGAGAGATTCGATGCGTTGATGCGAGATCAACCCGAAACACGACGACGCGTGCCGAACAGATCATTCGGCACGGAGCGATCGGCACCACCCACGACCGTCGACCCGATGGATATCGACAAGATCGACGCGAAGAAACGACCGACAAAATATGAGAAGTGCGAATTTTGCGGCGCAGCAGGACATCGACTCTTGGCGTGTTGGAAAATGAAGAAGGCACGAGCGGAGCTGCAGGACAACAACAGTGCGACATCCACGATGGCGAAAAGAGGAGGACACGATGTCGCGAATTTAAAACGTCACGACCGGCCGGCAAGAGGGGAAATCGCCGAGACAAATGGAGGCTCCACGAAACAAGACTCTGCACCGACCGAGAAACTCCAGCCGAACACCCCCGAGAGTAAGAATATTCCCTCTCGAGGTTTTCAAGCCTTTAAAAAATTCAGGGGAGATTTCGAGGCCAAGAAAAAGCCTTCAGCCATTATTCAGGTACCTGAGGAGACCAAGTTCACGGCAACGATGGTGGACGGTACGAAACTTCCCATCCACGGCGAAGCATCACTGCAGCTGCACATAGGGGCGCTGAGGTGGAAGCCGACATTGCCGATCACGAACATCAAGGGTTTAGACTTCATCTTGGGGCGAGATTTCCTGAAGCGGTTCAACCCCGAGATCGACTGGATCAACAGGACGGCATGCATCTACAATAACAGGAAACGAGTGGAGCTGCGAAGCTGGACGGATACAGGGAGCATTCCTGAAATGACACTGGCACGGTTCGAACGGACAGTGAACGAGAGTAACACGGGTTACTTAGCACTGGTTATGGCAGCAGAAGAGGAGGAGAAGTTGAGTACGGAGCTACCTGCAGCAGTGAAGGAGGTTTTGGAGCAGTACAAGGATATAATGCTCGACGACCTACCTGCAGGCGTACCTCCAGCACGCACCCACGAGCACGAGATCGTGGAGGAACCAGGTGCGAAACCCGTCTCACGTGCACCATACCGACTGAGTCCGACCGAACTGACAGACATGAAGAAACATATCGAATATTTACTGGACAGACAACTGATCCGCCCATCCACCTCTCCCTACGGTGCACCCGTTCTCTTCACCCCAAAACAGACGGCAGTCTACGGATGTGCATCGACTACCGCGCACTGAACAAACAGACAGTTAAAAACAAATACCCCATACCGCGCATAGACGACCTATTGGACCAACTGCGTGGTGCAACAGTCTTTTCGAAGCTGGACCTACGGTCGGGTTACTGGCAGATCAAGATGGCGGACAACTCGATCCACAAGACGGCGTTCCGTACTAGATACGGCTCCTACGAATACTTGGTGATGCCGTTCGGACTCTGCAACGCACCAGCGACGTTCCAGGCGGAAATGAACCATATCCTGCGGCCCCTGCTGGACGAGTGCGTAGTAGTGTACCTGGACGATATCCTCATCTACTCCAAGAACATGAAGGAGCACGTGGAGCATCTACGGAAGGTGTTCGAAATCCTGCGGAAAAACAAGTTCTATGTGAAGTTGTCGAAGAGCGACTTCGCCCTGAAGAAGGTGCAGTTTCTCGGGCACATGGTGAGTGCCGAGGGCGTACACGTGGACCCGCGGAAGATCAAAGCCGTCAAGAAGTGGAAGGTACCGGAGAACGTGAAGGAGTTGCAGCAGTTCCTAGGCTTCGCCAACTATTACAACAGGTTCGTGCCACAGTACGCTAAGATAGCAGCGCCACTGACCGACCTACTGAAAAAGGATATGCCCTACAAATGGGATACGCCACATCAGCAAGCCATGGAGCAGCTACAGACAGCACTGAATACAGCGCCAACTCATCTTACCGGACCCAGACAAGGACTACGTATTAGAAGCAGACGCTAGTGACCAGGCAGTCGGAGCAACACTGATGCAAGATAACGGGAACGGTTTACAGCCTATCGCCTACCTCTGTAAGAAGCTACACGGAGCAGAACTGAACTACCCCATCCATGACAAGGAAGCCTTAGCGATAGTCATAGCCTTCAAGGCGTGGAGGTGTTACCTAGAGGGAGCCAAGACTACAGTCTATACTGACCACTGCAGTCTCAAATACCTGAAGTCGCAGCCAACGCTCTCACGATGACAGGTGCGGTGGGTGGACTTCCTGGAAACTCACTTCCACTACGACATCGTCTACAAGCCCGGGCTACACAACAAAGCAGATACGTTGAGCCGCCCCGGTCATGTAGCAGGCATCCAGCTCGACGGGATGAACCCTCTGCTCAAGGGTCTATTCCAACATGGTTACTCCGTGGACGCAGAGATCGCTACAGCACAGACCAAGAAGCTGTTACAGTGGGAGAAAGACTTAGCTGTAAGGAAGGGTTCAGGAAAGATTTGGGTACTGAATTACGCCCCGCTACGGCAGATCCTATTGGAGGAGTTTCACGACGTACCATACGCGGGACATTTCAGAAGCAACAAGACGTTAGCGGGAATAGCAAAGTATTATTACTGGCCCGGGATGGCAGCAGACGTGCAGCAGTTCGTCACCTCTTGCGACACGTGCCAGCGGATGACGAGCAGCAAGCAGAAAAAGCAGGGTTACTTCAGCCTCTACCCGTACCGGAGCAGCCATGGCAGGTCGTTAGCCTCGACTTCATCACAGGACTTCCTTCGACCTCACGGGGACATGATTCTATCCTCGTAGTGATCGATAAGTTCTCCAAAATGGGTCACTTCATCCCGACCAACGCCACAGCAACAGCTGAAGCAACTGCTCGCCTCTTCTTTGACCGCATCATCACCATCCACGGCATCCCCGCTACACTCATCTCGGACAGAGACCCCAAATTCACGAGTAAGTTCTGGAAGGAGCTCATGGGACTGCTGGGGACTAAGCTTGCAATGTCTTCAGCATACCACCCCCAGACTGACGGACAGACAGAGCGACTCAATCAAGTGGTTGAACAGTTACTGCGCACAGCTTGCAAAAACGATGTCAGCCACTAGGACACACAGTTACGGACCCTAGAGTTCGCTTACAACAACGCATCACATGCGGCCACAGGGAAAACTCCTTTCTTCCTGTGTTACAGACGGGAACCACTCACACCACAGCAGCCAACCACACCGGCACACGTCCAAGCCGCACATGACTTCGTCACCACCATGCAGCAGCTATGGGAGAAGACTCAGTGACGACTCACCACGATGCAGACCTCCCAGAAGTAGTATGCTGATCGACAGCGACGAGATCACTCAGTAGCAGTCAGAGATCAGGTGCTTCTTGACACGCGCAACTTGAACCTGTCTCACCTCCCATCCAAACTCCGGCCTCGCTTCTGTGGTCCTTTTCTCGTTGAGGCACAGGTGACACCAGTAACATTCCGCTTGCGCTTACCTACTACGTGGAAGCTTCACAATGCTTTCCATGTTCAGCTACTGAAGCCCTACAAGGACCCCAACCTACTGTTCCAGGGACGGCAGCTACCGCCACCACCACCTGTACTCATACAGGATGAACCAGAATACGAGATTGAGCGCGTTCTCACTCGTCGGCACCGCGGCGGTAAGGCCCTCGAGTTCCTGATATGCTGGAAGGGATACGACCCCACTGAGGATAGTTGGGTTGCAGAAGCTGATATGGGCAACGCACGCCGTGCTCTCAAGGACTATCTTGTCAAGCAGGGTGTTTCTCACGCCACCCAGCTTTGAGGGGGGGACGTGTGAGAGTACGACGGCTTATGCTGGCTTTGCTAGCTTGCCTAGACTTTATTATGCTATATCTAGCTTGGGATTTATTTATCATGCATAGATATGCTTGATTTCCTAGGTTAGGTGCATTCTTATATGTTATTATAGTTATAGCACCGAACCAGGTTACGTGTACCGAACTCAAGCCTATTCGGTTTCCACCGAATTGCTTTCTACTGAGTTCGGGAAGGTTCTGTTCGGGACGCTTCGCGACCCTCAGAACATTCGCGTAACACCTGGGTAACTGGCCTTGTGTCGAGACTATATATAGCCTCGTGTTGTACTCAGGTGAATCATTCAATTCACATTCTCTTTTCTGAGCTCGATCCTAGATCCTCACAATCATGTCAAACGCATCCCACTCCACGCCCTCGGGCTCGGGGATGGCTGTGCGCTCTGCCTGCTCCACAGAGGCGTTGTCGGGCCAAACAAAGAGAATGCCCTGCCATGGGGAAGGATGTGGGGGGAGCGGGGAAGGAGGAAGGTAGGGGTAGCGACTGAGGGGGTGAGATTGGTGGACAGTGCAGGGCGCGCGGTCTGCATACAGCATGCTGTCAAACGAGAGCCAACACGACTTCATAGACTCGAAATTTCTTGCCGTAGGAGGGAGAGAAGCCGGTGTGGGCTGGGCGCGTGTGGAGCGTTTGACGCCGTGCCCCAAGAAAATGCGGGAGGGAAGCAGAAAGGCAAGACGGGACGGCAAGATAGACTCGAAAAGACGGAGAGGCAGGTGGATCGTTTCAGAGAAAGGTCAACGGAGCATGCAGCAGATGCACGCACAAGGGTGCGGAAAGGTGAAAACACGCACAGGCGCGTGGCATGGCAAGCACGCTCTCACATGAAGCTCCCTGGTGGGGAAGGCGGTGGCGCAGGCGCGGGAGGAGGCGAGGGCGCGGGGCGGGTGGGGCGGGTTGTCTTGCGGCACCTGGGGGATGAGGTGGCACGCGCCACTGCCTGCAAACGCCCATCCGTGGTATGAGCACGCCAGCCTTCCGGATGAGTCTATGCGGTCCTGGTGGGGGGAGAAGGGGAGTGGGGGGGGATAAGTATAAGGGCAGACGAAATGAGAGAGGCAGGCACAACACGGCAGGGTTTTACACGAGGCGGAATGATGTGGTGCAGCGATGTGGTGCAGCGATGTGGTCTAGTGAAGGACACGGGCACGAGGCGGCGGTGGGAGTTGGGCACAAGGCGGGGTTTCAGAGAGGCAGAGGGCATTGGTGTGGAGAGAAAGACCTGCGGGCCTGACAGACCAGGATGGTTCTGGGCGGGTCGCGAGACGGTGCGTGCTAGTTTGTTGCAAAGGAAGAGAGAATCACCTCGGAGAGCGGCACGAGGCGGTGGGGGCATTGGTCGAGGAAGCAGCGCCAGGAGAGGGAGGCGTCGCGCCAGAGCACGAGGGGGCGGACCAGCACTGTGAGCGCGTGCGGGCGACTGGCTTCCATGTTTGCAACCACCCCCACCGCATACCATGCCCTGCTCCACTCGAACCGTTCCTTCTCCGCGTGCTTGGGCTCCACCCCCTCCGCTGCTTCCTTGCCCGGGCTTGTCGTGCCCACCTCTCCTGTAGGGTTAGGTGAAGGTACAGCAGCGCGAGTAGTGGCCGATGCTGCAGGTGCAGGTGTGGGAGCGGGAGCAGCAGCGGCTACAGAGTCACCAGGGATAGCAGCCGGAGCTGTGGCGGCCAAGGGTGAAGTCACGGTTTGGGGAGGAGGGTCGGCAGCAAGAGGCGGTGGTACAGCGGCAGGGGCACGTGAGGCTGCCTCATCAACTCCCGCGCAGCCATCGTCCCGCGCAGTCATCGACTCCCGCGCAGCGGCAGAGCTGCTGGCCTGGCAGTGCACATGTGCACTGCTGCTCGATCTCCACCCTCCGCGCATCACCCCGGCGTTCCACTGCCGCGCGGCAGGGAGGCTCAGAGGCGCGCTACTGCTGCGGGCAGCGCATGCCAGACGCTGCTGCTGTGGCAGCTGGTGGGTCAGGGCACGGTGGGGCGATGCACGGTGGGATACATGGCACACGGAGGCGGTGAGGCTGCCGATGCAAGCCTGAAAGGCAGACGCGGCGCACGCGCTTATGGCGAGTGCCGTCTGTGGCTCGTGCACCTGCTGCTGCTCAGTGCTGAGTGCTGAACGCTGAACGCCGTCAAGTGCCGAGTGCCGAGTGCCGAGTGCCTGAGTACTGAACCCGCAATTAGGCTTGTGTGACCTGGAGAAGGTTAGGCTCGTGCCTCTCGCGGCACTACGGAAGTACGGAATAGTAGCTGCCACACTGTTGCCCCGCGGCTGTATAGTCAGACGGGAGGTGCACGGAGCAAGGCAGACTGACGGGCACGGGAAGAGGAACGGCTATCTCAGGAGAGCGCGTCGACAAAGAAGCGCAACGTAGTCAACCTGTCTACCTTCTGAAACGCTATTTCAGTGCAATGATAAAAGCAGCAGCCGCGAGAGCGGCAGGCGTCAGCGTCGTCCGCGCCGATGAATGACTCCTCGTCGCCGCGTAGCACGCGCAGTCAACACGATCGACGGGCGAGCGTCCGGCCCGCCGCGACGGATTTAGCCAGCCGCGGGGGGTGCTTTCCATTTGACCCATTCGCGGTGTCACATGGCATGACGCTACTATGGGCGTTCGGACGGTTCGAACGAGAGGCATGAGAGGGGAGCACGAGATAGGGCAGACAAACGAGCTACACGGTGCATGAGAGGTGGCTCGACGGCATCAAAACTCGATGCTACTCCTCCCCGCAGCGCTGACACTTGAGATAAGATGACAGCCTCATCGGCGTGTACGTCGACATCCCCGCTAGGATAATGAGACACGGCAATAGTGTGGGACAGCACGAATGTTCTAGCGCCCTAAAGCGAGTAGGTGTGCATGATCCACCATTTGACAATCGTTGCGAACATGGATACCTTTTATGAGTTGTAAAAGGAAAATGAGCTCTAATGGCAATATTTAAGTGATTACACTCACCGTCATACAAATGAGAACTAGGCCAAAGCTAGTGAGGATCCCTAGAGAGGCTCTATTATGGATTAGGTTTGATACAAAATCATGGATTTGAAGATAAGGGGCATTAGAGGAAGAGAACGAGAGGTAGGAAACAAGAAATGTAGTAGTGGTGGAACAAAGAAAGGGTGATAAGGAGAGAAGAGGTGGAAAATAGAAGGGAAAAAGGAAAGGTGGAAAGAGGAAAAGAAGGGACGAAGAAACTAAAGGAAGGAAGCACAAAAGGTCCAAGCACAACAGCGACTTGTCAGAATGTAATATTTGTCTAGTCTGCAGTGGGGTACTCTATAGTGAGTACAACCCAGTTAGGGTTTGCTATTTGTATCCCAACTGCCTGCTAGTCAAACCTCTCTTTTTTGTTCTAACCTTGTGCCTAATATCTTGACACGACTCGCACCACAACGCGGGGCACGGCGTTTCAAGTAGAGCCGCTAACTCCCTACACATATGCATCGTACATGTACTGCACATCTGCCAGGCTCTCAAAACAGTCGGTAATGTGATGCCAACTGCCCTGCCATGCACCCAGTGGGACTGATGCGGGCATCTACCCAATGTCAGACCCTCCCAATTGTCGCACCGCGTGCTGTATAATACTATGAGCCTGCGCCCGCTGCAGTGCCACGGAGAGACGTGTAGTGAATTTGGTCTCAAAAATCCGTGTTGTCCCGTCCCCCCCCCCCCAACCCCCCCCCCAAGTCATTCCGCCGCTGTGCTATCCGCCGCGCACAAAGCCCCATGAACTGCCTCATCGGCTCGCTGAGCAACCCAAACGTCTCCGCTACACACACATAAAAATGTGGGGGCAACTACAACCCCTCTCGTCTAGTTACTGCAACACCTATTTGTACGGGGGTCACTCGTCTAAGCTCGGGGTTCCCCTCTTGCTGTGAATCTGCGATGGAGACGTCCACCAAAACCATCAAAGTTTTTTTCTATATCGCGGCAAGTCAGGTCTGGAATGCGGGCGGGTGTCCCTATGCGGCTTGTGCGTCTGGCCTGGCTTTGCTGCTGTACTGGCTGCTGCTGCGCCCAGTCCCTCTGTGCCTCCTCCCTCGTCGTCTCTGCCCCTCTATCCTCTCCCCCACCCAACTTCCTCCTCACATTCCTCTCCCCAACCCTAAAACCCCCATCAAACTCACCCTATCCCCCACCTCCATACCCTCCCGTCCTAACCCCTCTACTCTTGCGGTCGTGTTTGCTGCCACCTCCTCTCGCCCCCTCTCCCCGACCAAGCCCGAACTTGAGGGCGGTGCCCCCTGGGCCCGGAGCCCCACCTTCCCCTGCTAGCTATCCTGCTGCTGCCACTGCTGTCCCCTCTCCTCTCCCCATACTCACCGGGCCTCTCCTGCCCCTGCTGACCCTCCTGCTGCTGCCTCTGCTGTCCTCTCTCCTCTCCCCTGCTAGCCTGCCCCTCCTGCCCCTGCTGGCCCCGCTGCTGCTGCTGCTGCTGCTGCTGTCGCTGTTGTCCCCTCTCCTCTCCCCTAATAGCCTGCCCCTGCTGACCCTTTTTTCTGCTGCCCCTGTTACCCCTGCTGCTGCTGCCCCTGCTGACCCTCCTACTGCTGCCCCTGCTATCCTCTCCCCTCTCCCCTACTGGCCTGCCCCTCGTGCCCCTGCTGGCCCTCCTGCTGCTGTCGCTGCTGCTGCTGTCCCCTCTCCTCTCCCGCCTGCAAGCCTGCCCCTGCTGATCCTTAGAGAGGCTCGGATGTTGAGGTTGCACACAGGTTTGGTTGCGCAAAGTCCAAAGGTTACACGAGGCATTCATGTCAGAATATATTATATATATATTTTGTAGATGTGCATGTAGTTCTAGCTCTAGTGTAGTCCCATAGTTGTCCTATGTGGTGGTGCACCACCCCTTGCATGCTTCTCCTCTATTTGTACTTGTGATTCTATAGTTCAAATTCTTCTTTCTTTGACTTCTCTCTCATGCCTAAGTTAAACCCCAAGCTTCTAGTCCTAGCTATGCCTACTATTTTAACATGGTATTAGAGCACATCGATCCTGTGCCTACTACGCTTCCGCTCACGGGCCCCTCTGCTGCCCGTCGCGCGCCCGGGGTGCGCGTCGGTTTTCTGCCCGTCGCGCGCCCCGGGCACGCGTCGATTTTCTGCTCGTCGCGCGCCCCGGGCGTGCGGCGATTTCGTGCCCGTTGCGCGCCCTGGACGCACGACGGTTTTCTGTTCGTCGCGCGCCTCGGGCGCGTGACGGTTTCCTGCCCGTCGTGCGCCCCGGGCGCGCGTCAGATCCTGCCCGTCGCGCGCCCCGTGCGCACGTCGGTTGCTGCCCATTGCGCGCCCTGGACGAGCGACGGGTTCTGCCCGCCAGCGCACCCTACTGGCGCCCGCGCAGCTCCTACCCCGCCACCCCGCCCCCCCTTCTCCTTCCTCTCCCTGCTGCGCGTGCAGCAGTGTGGGGGAGGGTATGGGGGTGGCGGGTATGGGGGTGGTGGGTATGGGGGTGGCGTGTGTGAGTAAGCTGCCCCTCCTCCTCCTCTCTCTCCAACTGCTGCAGCTGCCGCTGAGGGGGGGAGGGTGTGGGGGGAGCTGAGGGAGTGTGGGGGGAGCTGAGGGAGTGGCGTTAGTGTTGCAGAAGGGGGTGTGGGGCAATGGGGGAAGTTGAACGGAGGTAGCCGACTTGAAGCCAGCAGCGCCAGTAGTCCGGATGCCTCTAGCTCCGGTAGCACGTGAGCCCGTCGCTCCAGTCGCCCGTGGGTCAGTTGCTCCAACCGCTCGTCTTAGTCGCGGAGCCAATTACTCCAGCAGTCCGGATGCTCTTGCTCCGGTAGCCAGTGTGCCAGTTGCTCCCGTTGCCCATGTGCCAGCAGCTTCAGCCGCCGCCTCCAATCTCCTCTCCTCTCACAGTTCCTCCTCCTCCTCCTCACTTCGCCTCTTCTTCTGCTGCGCCCTGCAGGGTGTACCACTTCAGGGGGTGTTATGCACATGGCTATTCCTGCATGCACTTAGGGGGTGTGTCTGAATATATTTTATATATATTTTGTAAGTGCATGTAGATCTAGCTGTAGTGTAGTCCCATAGTTGTCGTGTGTGGTGCTGCACCACTCCTTGCATGCTTCTCCTCTATTTGTACTTGTGATTCTATAGTTCAAATTCTTCTTTCTTGGACTTCTCTCTCATGCCTAGGTTAAACCCTAAGCTTCTAGTCCTAGCTATGCCTACCATTTTAACAATTCATGGGAGGCGAATGGGGTTTCACATATGAAGACGTGTGATACTTTTTGGTTAGCTTCATTTGTGCAAAGGGTGCTATGTAAGTACTGTATTCAGGCCCTGTACTCCATGTATGCTTGATATATATATATTATGTTGCAAAAATAGACCACACAAACAAACAAACAAAATAGTTAGTAAGGCTTATGACAGAAGGTATTTGTTTCTTCAACAATTATATTTCAGAGTACGCTGGTGGTGTCGCGCTTCTGAGTAAAATTGGTACATATGGAGACTCTAATAGATCTCACGCGTCCTTGATCGCCCGACTCTTGTCGGTCCCTGTCAGACAAGTCAGAAGGATGTGAATATATGCATTAGAGCGCTTCACAGCACCGTCTGTATATGATATTGAATACATCAAGAAAGGCAGATATGCAAAAACACATACGGCAACGAGCATGCCTGGTAGGATGCAGTCCGTCTCCTGTGCTCTGAACAGGGTGACCAGTGACATGAGCCACTCGAGGCACTGGTTGTTGCGCTCCACCCTCCCTTGCGGCCACTCATCTAGAGTGAAGAGTCTCACTTGAGACAACGACTTCAAATCATCGAATTGTTTGTTGAGGTTGCGCACAAGGGTGTCAGAATTACAGCTAGAATGAAGGAGCCATAGCTAGGGTTTAGCTAGCTAGGCAAGAGAGAATAGGCAAAAGAGGGGTTGCACTAGCAAGCAGGTGGATGCAAATAGGAAACCCTAAGGGGCCGTACTCACTATAGAGTACCCCACTGCAGGCTAGACAAACTACACATTCTGACACACCCCCATAGTCAAAGTGGGGCATGATCAGCACAACAAGCAGCAGTTCATAGTTCACAAATATAAGCAAAGCTAGAGGCTATCACAGAGGGCAAGTGAGGAGGAGGAGGAACTGTGTGAGGAGAGAAGATAGGAGGCGATGACGGAAGCTGCAGACACACGGTAGCGGCTGGCTCAGTGGCTACCGAAGCAAAGGCCCGGACTACAGGAGTAACTGACTCCGCGGCTACGCCGAGCGGCTGGAGCAACTGACCCACGGGCGACTGGCGACTACCGGAGATTGTAGCCTCTAGACTACTGGCGCTGCTGGCGACACGACGGCTCAACCTCCGCTCAACCTCCCCCAACTGTCCCACCCCCCTTTCACACACCCCTTGCTGCACCCCTAGCTCCACTCCCACGTCACCCCCCTAGAACCACTCCCTCGGCTCCCACACACCCACCCCCCTCAGCGGCAGCTGCAGCAGTGGGAGACGGAGGAGGAGGAGGATCAGGTGACTGCTCACACACCCGCCACCCCCATACCCTCCACCCCACGGCTGCACGCGCAGCAGGGAGGCGAAGAAGAAGGGGGGGGGGGGGGGGGGGGGGGGGGGGAGGGGGGGGAGGCTGCGCGCGGGTGCAAGGAGTTGCGTGCGGGTGCAAGGAGCTGCGCGCGGGTCGACGGGGGCGGCCGCGGAGGTCCCTGGGGGCGGCGCGCGGGTCCACGGGAGGGGCGCGCGGGTCGACGGGGACGGGCGCGCGGGTCCCCAGGGGCGGCGTGCGGGTCGACGGGGGCGCCACGACGGGCGACGGGGGGGCCGCGGGCGGGTCCCTGAGGGTGCCACGACGGACGTCGGGGGGGCCGCGCGCGGGTCCCGGGGGCGCCACGACGGACAACAGGGGGGAGCGCGCGGGTCCCCGAAAGCGCTGCGACGAACGACGAGGGGAGCCCGCGGGTCCCCGGGGGCGCCACGACGGACAACGAGGGGTGACGCGCGGGTCCCCGGGGGCGTCGCGACGAATGACGGGGGGGGCGCGCGGGTCCCTGGGTGCGCCACGACGGGCGACGGGGGGGCGACGCGCGGGTCCCCTGGGGCGCCGCGACGGGGCAGGAAACCGCCACGCGCCCCGATCGCGTGGCGGGCAGAAAACTGCCATGGGCCCAGAGCGCGTGGCGGGATGAAAAAACGTCGCGCGCCACGGGGCACGCGACAAACAGTACAGCAGCAGCGGAAGCATGTGGGCCCACAGGCCAGGAGCGCAAAGGCTCTAATACCATGTCAGAATTACAGCTAGAATGAAGGAGCCATAGCTAGGGTTTAGCTAGCTAGGCAAGAGGGAATAGGCAAAAGAGGGGTTGCACTAGCAAGCAGGTGGATACAAATAGGAAACCCTAAGGTGCCGTACTCATTATAGTGTACCCCACTACAGGCTAGACAAACTACACATTCTGACAAAGGGTCTTGGCGAAAGCGATGTAGAGGCTGACGCAGGCTTCGTGGCTTCTCACGGTTGGGAAGTCCTCACTGGGGTTCTCGTGAAGGGTGAACACTTGTTTTGCTGGCCGGCCATCTGAGTCCACTCCCTCCACCGTCACGCTGGGGCAACCACCTTCAGGGCCATGCTTTGTGATGAACGAGGACAGGCGTGCGCTCATCCCGCCTCCAAAGTGTCAGAATACTTAACGAGAATGATTGCATTGAGAAGAAAGCGAGTACAAGTACTAACCCTAATTGGGTTGTACCCCTCATGGGTTACCCCACTACAGCCTGCACAACATAAGCATTATATTTTTTTTGACACACCCCCATAGGCAAAGTGGGGGAGAACAAGTGGTCACAGGAACAGCCAAGAAAAGCAAAGCAAGCTCAGGGTGGATCACTAAGTCACCACACATTCCGAGCATAATCAAATGGCCACAAGGCCAGTTCACATGCATAGTTATATAAAAGAGAACAAACAAGACAATGATCATAACCTAGCAAGTGTAAGCATGCCAATATATATATATACATACATATATCACAGTACAAGCAAAGTCACGCAGTCAGCAAGTGAGACAAAGCAGGCACAAGGCCTAAAGCCATACAAAAACGCTGATGATCACCAAGCTGAAGTGCCTTGGTGAATATATCAGCAGTGTTGGCCCGTGTGGCCACGTAAACAAGACGAAGCTGACCACGCTGCTGCAACTCTCGAGCAAGGAAGTAACGCAGAGCGATGTGCTTCGTTTGTGCTCCAGTCTTTACTCCTGACACAAGGCAATCATGGCTTGTTGTCGACGTACAGAACTGGAGGAGAACGAGGCCGCTCTCCCAAGTCGGTCAGCAGGTAGGTGAGCCAGCGTAACTCCTGTGCAGCCATGGCTCCTGCGTAGATCTCAGCCTTACAACTGGAACTGAGAACAGAAGACGAGCGGGTAGATCGCCAAGAAACAGAGTCGGATCCAAGGCTGAAGGTGTAACCCTGTGACGACCGCTGCGTAGCCAAGTCACCAACCCAAGAAGCTTCTGCGTGTCCAGTGAGGACAACTCGACCCCGTCCTCCAAGCACGAGCCCCATGCCCGATGTACTGCACAAGTAGCGCAACACCCTCTTAACGGCCTCCCAGTGCTCTGGTTGGTGTCTCCCGGGCGCAACATAGCGTACCAGGATGCTAAGAGGGTAAGCAAGGTCAGGTCGAGTGCAGGTCATCAGGTACATGAGGCAGCCCACAAGCTCTGGATACGGGCCACTCGGCTCTATGGACTCGTCCGAAGGTGGAGCTGAGAGCGAGTGACCGGTAGGAAGAGGAGTGGACTGTGGCGAGGACCAAGTGAAGCCAAAGCGCTGAAGGACCTGGTGCACCATGTGTGACTGAGTCAGGGTGATGGTGCGCCGTGCTCAATCCCGGGTGATCTGCAAGCCAAGATAGTTGCGCAGCTCACCCAGATCTGTGTACGTGTGTCTCTTCTGCAGCTCTGACTTCACAAGGGCCAGTGCCTCAGTGTCAGGTGTGGCAAAAACCAAGACGTCAATGTACACGGGGATGTAGAACGGCGGCAGCGAAGTGTCGGTGCGCAGAAACAGCAACGGGTCAACAGTCGAAGGAGCAAACCCAAGGGCCGCAAGTGTCGTCCTCAGTGTGTCGTGCCACTCAAGAGGCGCCTGGCGGAGACCGTAGACTGGCTGTCTGAGGCTCCACTCGGTACCCTCAGGAAACGACCCAGTGAAGCCAGGAGGACGGCGCAGCCAGATCTCCTCGTGCAGACTGCCCTGTAAGAAAGCTGTGCTGAAGTCAAGAGAATGAAGCTCGTAGTCACGTTGAGCGGCGACATGCAGCAACACCCGAAGAGTGGTCATCTTCGGGGTCGGGGAGAAGATTTGGAAGAAGTCAACTCCCTGGCGCTGACTAAAGCCTCGTGCAACGTAACGAGCCTTGAAGACAGACGGAGAACCCGGCGGCCGCTTTACCCTGAAAATCCACATGCCATCGACTATGTTCGCCCCAGGAGGGGGAACTGCGTCGACGTAAGTGCCTGTAGACTTCCAGGATGCCACCACTGCGTCCATGGCTGTCTGCTAGTGAGAGGAGTAGGGACCTGTAATCGCCTCTGCGTAAGAGCGTGGGGTAGGGATGTCTGGTGCATCCGGGTCTCCCTCAGGTGCAAGCAGCATGGCCACGAGATGAGGTACAGCAGCTGCAAGACACTCAAAGTCCTCCTGCCTATCCTCAAGGACGTCCGTGCCAAGAGCACACTCACCCCCGACGGACGGAGGACAGTCAGACTCAGACTCAGCAACAAGACTAGTGGCGTAGTCTAGACGACACGCAGCGGCAAAGTCAACAAGCTCAGCAACTAAGGCAGACGCAACAGTGGACTCAAACGAAGGGTCAGTGACAACAGTGGCTAGGAGATGTGTGACAGTAGGGCTGGCAGCACGAACCAAGTCAAACTCAGGGTCCGGAACGTCAGGAAGGGAGGACGCCGGAGGAGACGGCAGGGGAACTCGCAGTGGAACAGAGGAAGGACGGAGTGCCATAGTGTGAGTACCTAGCACAGGGGGGGGACGAGGAGGGGCGACACGACGAGCACGGACAGGTGTGGAAGCACGAGTCTCAGGCTCACGACGCTCAGTCAGGGACTCAGTCACCTCAGTGTATGGAGCAGGAGCAGGCAGCGGGGAGCCAGGCAGTAGCTGTGGCTGAGACTGGTCTGTTGGTGGACACAGGAGAGGTGGAGTGAGGCTAGTGGAGGATGGGAGACTAAGAACCTAGCAAAGGACCGAGTCAGGCGGAGGTAGGGACGACTGCGGCTGCGGGTAGAAAAACGGTCGGCGCGGGGCAGTACCAGCAGCTCCAGCAGCACCTCAAGCACCTCCAGCACCAGCAGTACCACATGCTCCGGCAGCTCTAGCACCTCCAATACGAGCACCTCCAGGACTAGCATCTCCAGCACCACCAGTACCTCAAACTCCAGCGCCTCCAGCACCAGGAGCACCTCCAGCGCCTCCAGTACCAGTAGTACCTCTAGCATCTCCAGCACCAGCAGCACCAGCACCTCTAGCACCAGCAGCACCACCAGCTCCGGCAGCTCCAGTACCTCCAGTACGAGCACCTCCAGGACCAGCAGCACCCGCACCTCCGGTACCTCCAGCTCCAGTGCCTCCAGCACCAGCAGTACCTCCAGCACCTCCAGGAGTAGCAGCTCTAGCGCCTCCAGCTCCAGCGCCTCCAGTGGCAGGGTCCCTAGCTCCAGCAGCGCCACTCCGAAGGCGGGTGCGCCGAGCAAACCACTCGCTCAGCTGCTATGGGGAGAGAGGCTCCCGCTGGCTAGACCACTGTGACGAGACACCTGTAGAACCTCCAGCAGACGGAGTAACCCTAGGATCAGTACCCCCAGACGCAGTACCCTCTGGCTCGGCACCCCTAGGCTTAGCACCCCCAGACTCAGCACCCCCAGGCTCCGCACCCTCAGGCTCAGCACCCCGGGGCTCAGCACACCCAAGCTCAGCACCCCCAGGCTTCGAACCCTCAGACTCAGCACCCCCAGGCTCCGCACCCTCAGGCTCAGCACCCCGAGGCGCAGCACCCACAAGTTCAGCTCCCCTAGCAGCACCACCCCCAGCAGCACCAGAGTCGACAGCAACCGGCTGCAGAGTCGGCGAAGACGGTCGAGACAGAAAACCCAGAGGGGTCTCCAAGCGTGGTGAGCGGCTGGGGGCCGCTACGTCGTCAGCAGCAACGTCACCCCCCTCAGCTGGGCTAGAGGTGTCGGAAGTGACCTCGAAAGGCTCAGCCAAGGGGAGTGGGTCTACCTGAGACACACCTGAAGGAGCAGGACCTTGAGGGGGGAGGGGGTCTACAGGAGGGGGTAGGACACGGCGCGAGGTGGGGTGGTAAAACTGCCAGCCAGGCGCGTCAGGGGGAAAGCCAAGGAAGACACAGGGAATGGCGCGGGAGCTTCCGCGGCCGCGCGGATGACGTCGTCGACCATGTTGAATGCCGGGATGGCCTCTACTTCATCTTTCACAACCAATGCTTCTCTGTATTTCAGACAACACAAACATGGTTATAAAAACATAGTTATCCAACACCACTCGTATTTAAAACAAGCAGATTACAAAATCATAAAACACGAACCGGTGTGAGATGCAGTGGAACGAGACGAGGTTGGGGATGAGCATACGCATTCGTGCAACCACTCCACTCTGGGGCCCCACCATGACCATCGCGCCGTCTGTGCTCATGCCCGAGATACGGCGGAGGTCCACGCCGATTGCCCTGAGGTGGGAAAGCAACAAGCTCGAAAGGGATGCAGCGTCAGCCTTCTCAACAGTGAGCAAAGCGATGAACTCGGTGACGACAACACCATCGCGCATGAAGGTGGCAAACACAATCATGCGTTTGCCGCGTCGCCGATCGGTGCTCTCGTCCAGCGTGATCCCGATGAAGGGGCTCGTTAGAAGATGCTCCAGCTGCGTTGTTCGAAGCCACGTCACGGTTGCTTGAGTGAGTTCTCCAAAGCCATACCTGTAATTCAAAAAAGACAGGGTAGTGAGTGACATGCGTCTGGCGAATGTTACGACAATGTTACAACATACGTAACAACGGAAAATACTTAAGTATTGTAGTAAGTGTTGTACCCATGCTCTGGAAAACCGGGCACCTTCTACTTCGCAAGGTAGCGCACAAGCCAGATCCATGAGTCCATGGGCTCGTTTCACTTGCTCATGAAGTACAGCGAGTCTGCGAGTGCCGAAACCTGCACCATCTCCTTGTCGTGCGCATTGAGGTGTATATTGATGCGTCGTTGTCCCTCCACTCTCTGCAACAGGTCGTCCTACCTCTGCAGTGCTAACCGATGCTTCGTGGTCCCTTCATGCTTCTTGAAGGCCTGCGTCTGCACGTCGGTAGCGCCTTCTCCACGTCGTCCACATTTGCCTGCCAATCGAGCGAATTCCAAGCAGATGTTGCATATAAAAGAGGGGCACCAGCAGAAGTCTTAGTTAGAATCAGCCATGGATAATCCGTACACTACTTCTACTCGTAACGGTCGTGAGCTTCTTTGTATTTCAACTCAAATTTCTCGAGGACGGGTGTGGAGCTGTCTTGCATGGGAGATTCCTCCGGCGCTGGAGCATCAACACTCGAAGCAGGTGGTGGAGTTGCCCACGCAATGGTAGCCTGCCATAAACGCAATTTCGGTAGTGGCGCGAGATGGGATGGAGTTTCGACGGACGCCTCATGTACCGCCATCTGACGCGTTGCTGTCACAGGTTCAGTGGCGGCATCGGGCAGAGAATCAAGGTGCGTGGAATCTGGAGCGTGACTTGAGCCCGGCAGCGACGGTGGCGCTGGCGGAGCACGGGGATTCTCTAAGGACGATAAAAGAAAGTCTGGGCCCGTCGTCATGCTGCTAGAGGGCAACGATCTACATTGTCATCGTCGTCAAGCCCTTCGGTAGCAGTGTCTGTAGCAGCCATTGAGTCTGCCGAGCAGTGTTTTGCTAGGTCGGGAGAAGTTGCCTGAAACCAGGGTTCAGGCAGTAGTTTCAGGGGAGGGCATAGAACTGAAGCGAGAGGCAGGCGACAAAGGGACTGGCAGGAAAAGTGACGTTGAGAATCGAGGAGGTTCTCGTATTAGGACCTCTCAAACCCTCAATTCTCCCTGCATGCACGCCACCTTGTCGAATATGCAGGGAAGCTGGGGTGGGTTGGATGGTTGTGGTATCGTGCGAGGCGCATTGCGCTGCAAGCTCCTTGCCAACCCTGGCTGCTGCACAACCCCGATTGGTTGGAAATGTAGCTGATTACAGCTTTGCTGTACCAACGCGACTGAGCGGTGCCGCGCTCGAAAAAATCAGTTTCCCACCCGTGATTGACGGTGTTAGTCCTACACTTCGCCTGGCTGGACAGAATCCTTGTAATACCTGTTTCAGAGTGCACCCCCAATACAAGGTTGAGGCCCAGCCTACATTCATACTCTCTGCTTGAAAAAGCAGCCAATGCTTAAAAAATGTCAAACTATAATTCTATAGTTTGTGTAGTTCTAGTCTAGGTGTTCTCCCTTATGTTATTTTCTACTTGCACTAGGGCTAGATTTTGCATATATCTTGTTTGTACTTTCTGTTTTAGTCAATTTTACATTGTGACATGGTATAGAGCTAGGTTAACCCTAGCAAGATTTCCCCCTTAGGAAAAATCACTCGACTATCATGGGCCCACCTAGTCGCGCCCCGTCCTAGACCGCCCGTAGCGCGCGACCTTAGCCCCGTCGCCTGTAGACCCCCCCCCCCCCCCCCCCCCCGGTCGCCAGTCGCCCGTCGCCCATTTCCCCCCGTCGATCGCGGCCGTTTCCCTTTTTTTTTTTTTTTTTTTTCCCGTCGCCCGTCACCCGTCGCGGCTGTTCGTTAGCGGGCCCCGCGGCCCTTCGTTAGCGGGCCCCGCGGCCCTTTGTTAGCGGGCCCCGCGGCCCTTCGTTCGTGGGCCCCGAGGCTCCTTCGCTAGCGGGCCCCGCGGCCTCGTCGTTAGTCGCACGCACGCACAGCAGCAGCCGCGCGCACGAGCGACCCGTCGCCCCACCTGTTTCCCACCGTCATAACCGCCGCCCCACCCGTTAGACGCGGCCCCACCCGCTGCCTAACCCGCTGCCCGGTCTGTTAGCCATCGCCTCACCCGCGATCTGCCGCCCCACGAGCAGAAATCCGCCGCCACACCAGAAATCGGACTGAACTGCACAGAACCGCACTGAACTGCACAGAACCGCACAGAACCGCACCCGCTGCCCCACCTGTTCCAGCCAGAGCTGCTGCCCCACCCGTTCTAGTCACCTCACCCGGAATCAGCCTCCCCACCCGGTACTCTCCACCCCGCAGAACCGCACAGAACCGCACAGAACCACGCAGAACCGCACTGAACTGCACAGAACCGCACAGAACTGCACCCGCTGCCCCATCCGTTCCAGCTAGAGCTGCTGCCCCACCCGTTCTAGTCACCTCACCCAGAATCAGCCGCTCCACCTGGTACTCTCCACCCCGCAGAACCGCACAGAACCGCACAGAACCGCGCAGAACCGCACTGATCTGCACAGAACCACACAGAACCGCACCCGCTGCCCCACCCGTTCCAGCCAGAGCTGCTGCCCCACCCGTTCCAGTCACCTCACCCGGAATCAGCTGCCCCACCCGGTACTCTCCACCCCGCAGAACTGCACAGAACCGCACAGAACCGCGCAGAACCGCACTGAATTGCACAGAACCGCACCGAACCGCACCCGCTGTCCCACCTGTACCACTCAAAGCTGCCCCCCATGACCTGAATCCTCCGCCTCAAGAGCTGAAACCCGCCACCAGCAGCACCAGTAGCAGCAGTTTAGGCTGCCCCCAGCAAAACCAAAAGCAGCATAGGCTGCCCCAGCGCTCGAGCAGCAGCTTAGGCTACCGCCAGCGCACCATCAGCAGCTTAGGCTGCCCCCAGTGCACCAGCAGCAGCTTAGGCTGCCCCTAGCAGAACTAGCAGCAGCATAGGCTGCCCCCAGCACACCAGTTGCAGCTTAGGCTGCCCCCGGCAGAACCAGCAGCAGCATAGGCTCACATGGCGTGTACTAGAGTTCTACAGTAGCAGGGCCAGCCGCAGGACTCCCGGCAGTGGGGACCTGCGGGTCCAAAGGGTGGAGCCCCCAGCAGTGGCTCAGCTAGCAGTGGGAGGCCCTGGTGCTGGCACCACCTGTTGGAGTCCTGACCACTCTGCGTCCAGCTGCTACCGTCGACTCGACGACCTCCACCGTGAGCGTTTTGGTCCTCACGCTATTACACCGCACTGGCCCTCGCGACTTCGCCAGCGCACTGCTGCACCAGATGAGTCTCACCTACCTGGTCTAGGACCGTTCCCGGCTGCACGAGTAGAAACATGTGTTTCCAGTCTTGGTGCGTGTGTTGTTTCCAGTCCAGGCGCCTCTGAGGGTCTTTGTGTAGGAGCTGCAGCTACCACTAGTCTACCAGCCTTTGCAGATGGCTAGGGTGCGACCTCACAGACTGCACAGCTTTCCTTCACCCTAGACTCTGGAGCGTCCAGCTGTTTCTTTCGCGACTGTACTGACCTCACACCACTGCGCTCTCCAGTCACTGTCGCCTTGGCTAACCCCTCTGTGGGACCTGTAGTTGCTCGCAGCACCACCACACTCCCGTGTCCGGCGGCTCCCTCTGGGTTCCTCACAGGTTACTACACCCCCTCGTTCTCCAGGAACCTGGTGGGTGTCAGTCACCTCCACGACCTAGGTGTAGTCACTACTTTCCCAGTCGACGAGCCTGTTGCCTCCTGCACAGTCGGTACCACTGGGGCCCCTCTGGCCACTTTTCACAGGGAGCCGGGCTCTGGTCTGTACTCACTACACACTAGGTCCCACCACACTTGGTCAGGTCAGGTCAGGTAGCTGCTGTGTCTTGTGACTGTCGGTCCCTCACCCACCCGTCGGTCCTCTGGCACCACCGTCTAGGTTACCCGTCGTTCCCGCGTCTCAGTAGGATGGCACGTTACCGTCTGGTCTCAGGTCTCCCAGAGTCGCTTGCACTGCTTCCCCGCTCGCCTGCGCCGCTGTGCACTCCTTGCGTCGAGGGTCGGCAGCGCGCTGCCCCTCACTCCTCCTCGTTCCCCCCCACCACGGCTCCCTTCCAGACCCTGCACTTGGACGTCTTGGGCCCCGCCCCGGTCCTTGGACCACGTCAGGAGCGCTACTTCATGATTGTGGTGGACGACTACTCCCGCTACACCACGGTTTTCCCCTTGCGACGGAAGGCCGACGTGCCTACCGTCCTCGAGCCGTGGCTACTAGCGTGGGGTGGCGCCCAGGGCCTGTGTGGGCTTCGCCTACACTCGGACCGCGGTGGTGAGTTTTCTTCCACTCGCCTGGAGACGTTCTGTCAGGGTCGGGGGATCATCCAGACTTACATGCTACCAGCCTCACCGCAGCAGAATGGGGTAGCCGAGCGACGCATCGGCCTGGTCATGGAGGTTGCCCGGACCTCCATGTGCCATGCTGGTGCCCCCCAGTTCTTGTGGCCTCAGGCAGTCCGCTACGCCGTGCACCAGCTGAACTTGTGGCCCAGTGACGCACGGCCACGAGTGACGCCGGTCTCCCTTTGGACAGGTTCTCCGGACGTAGCAGCTGCCTTCCGTATCTGGGGTTCCCTGGCTCACGTTCGCGCCCCTGGCGCGAACAAGTTGTCTCCGCGCACTCGTGCCTGCGTCTTTCTTGACTTCCCTTTGGACGCCTCCGGCTGGGTGTTCTACGACCCGGTCACCTACCAGTTCTTCGCTTCTCAGGACGTCACGTTCGACGAGTCTGTCTGTTACTACAGGAGTCGCCCCCACCGAGGTACTGAGGCCTTTCCCCCCCCGCTGTTCCTCACCCTTGAGCCCCAACCAGTCGCCCCGGTAGCCCCCCCCCCTTCGCGTCCTGCCCCGTCAGGTGTGTCGCACGTCACTCCGCAGTCTTCCCCCCCGCAGCGTCCAGTCCCTGTCGTGTCTGGGGGTGCGGGAGGTGCAGTTGCGGAGGGTGAGGGTACTGGGGCTGCAGGAGCTGGTGGTGTCGGCTCTGGGGGTGCAGGGGTTGTGGGCGTGGAGGTCACTCCTGTGGAGGACACGGCAGCCTCGACTCGGCGGCCTCGCCCCGCCTCACCCCCTGGCTTCCCGTCCGTCCCGCAGTTTCCTCCTCGTTCTTCTCTGCGCCCGGTTGCTGCGGAGCCTGGGGGTGTTCCTGCGGGAGGTACTGGAGGCCCCGGGGGTGTCGGTGGTGGAGGTGCTGGTTCGGGGGGTGCTGGAGCTGGAGGCTCTGGCACTGTGGCGCCTACACCGCGCACTGTACGTTTCCTGACCCGTGAGCAGCGTCTCCTCAGGTTGGAGAGGGAGGAGCGTGAGCGGTTTGAGAGGGCACAGCAGCAGGAGCAGCAGCAGCAGCAGCAGCCGCCGCAGTAGCAGCAGGAGAGAGTAGAGGAAGAGTCACAACCGCACCAGGAGAGGGTAGAGCAGGAGTCCCGCCCGCAGCAGCAGGTGTAGTTACAGAAACAGCAGGAGAGAGTAGAGGAGCAGTCACGGCCGCACCAGGAGAGGGTAGAGCAGCAGTCCCACCCGCAGCAGCAGGTGCAGTTACAGACCCAGCAGGAGAGAGTAGAGGAGGAGTCACGGCCGCAGCAAGAGAGGGTAGCACAGGAGTCCCGGTCGCAGCAGCGGGTGCAGCTGCAGTCGCAGCAGGAGAGGGCAGAGGCGGAGCCACAGGAGCAGCAGCAGGGGCCGGTACCGTCGCAGCAGACGCCAGAGGAGGCGGAGCAGCAGCGACTGCAACTACGTGACCTCCCCGACCCAGCACCTGCACGCTTTGTTCGTGGTCCCCTACCGTCCCCTCCTGTTCCCCCTGTTGAGTCCCTGTCCTCGTCCCAGTGGACTCGTCGTTCTCCCCTCAGTCGTGCTGTGTCCCCAGAGCGTCATCGATCCCGTTACCGTGCAGACGGTCCGTTCCACCTTGTTCTTCGCTCTCGTGTTCCACCTCCTGTCCTTCCACAGCCTCCTGAGTCGTCCCTCACTGTGCTTCACGACCCGTTGTCGACTACCTTCGTGCCTCCCGTCCTGTCGTCTCCTGTGTTTTGTCCGCGTTGGTCACTCACCCGACTGCACCCCTGTCGTCTGTCTCAGCACTTGTTACCACTGTCGCTGGCTTTGCCTCTTCCCACCGCCTTGACTACGCCGCTCACTTGGTGAGTGGCCCTGCTCGTTCTCCGTCCTCTGGGGGTGCTCCTGTCTTTCCCCTGGAGGTCCTAGAGGACAGGCAGTTTGAGCTTGGTTTCCTTGCGACCGCTGTTCCTCATCTCTGCGCCATGCTGCTTACCCCTGAGGGGGATACAGACGCTCTTGACATCCCGATTCCTCGCAATCACGCTGAGGCGGTCTCGGGACCTTGGGCCTCGTACTGGATAGCAGCTGAGGAGGCAGAGATGGCATCTTATAGGTCCACAGGCACTTACGTCGACGCAGTCCCACCACCTGGGACAAACGTCGTCAGTGGCCGATGGCTCTACAAGGTGAAGCGGCCGCCTGGATCACCACCAGTGTTCAAGGCGCGCTATGTGGCGAGAGGCTTCAGTCAGCGAGAGGGGGTGGACTTCTTCCAGACCTTTGCGCCCACCCCGAAGATGAGTACTCTTCGGGTGCTGCTGCATATTGCAGCCCAGCGCGACTACGAGTTGCACTCCTTGGACTTTTCCACCGCGTTCCTTCAGGGGAGCCTGCACGAGCAGATCTGGCTGCGTCGCCCGCCTAGCTTCACTGGCTCTTTCCCACCTGGGACCCAGTGGCAGCTGCGTTGACCAATCTACGGCCTGCGTCAGGCTCCACGTGAGTGGCACGACACACTTCGCTCGACCCTTGCAGTGCTTGACTTCTTTCCGTTGTCTGCCGACCCGTCACTGTTCGTCCGCCGTGGCTCGACCCCGTTCTTTTTCCTGGTCTACGTCGACGACCTGGTGTTCGCCACTCCCGACCGACGCGCGCTGGCCTCCGTGAAGGAGGAACTGCAGAGGAGACACACTTGCACTGACCTTGGTGAGCTGCAGCACTACCTTGGCCTGCAGATCACCAGGGACAGGGCAGCTCGCACCATTACGCTGACGCAGTCGCACATGGTCGAGCAGATCCTCACGCGGTCTCGCTTCCCGTTCTCCAAGGTACAGCTCACCCCTCTTGGTGTGGATCATGGGCTCACGGCTCCACCTTCGGACGAGTCATTTGAGTCCAGTGGTCCATATCCTGAGCTGGTGGGTTGTCTCATGTACCTGATGACCTGTACTCGCCCAGACCTAGCTTACCCTCTTAGCGTCCTTGCACGCTTTGTTGCGCCTGAGAGACACCGACCGTCCCACTGGTCCGCTGCTAAGAGAGTGGCGAAGTATGTGGCGAGTACATCAGGCATCGGACTTGTCCTTGGAGGGAAGCAGCCAGTTACACTCACAGGTTACTCAGACTCGTCGTGGGCCGACGACGCGGAGACGCGTCGGTCTACACAGGGGTACTCCTTTAGCCTCGGGACAGGTGCTGTCTCGTGGCGGTCGACTCGGGCGTCGTCCGTCGCCGGTTCCAGCTGTGAGGCAGAGGTGTACGCTGCAACCATGGCCGCTCAGGAGCTTCGCTGGCTGTCTTTCCTTCTCACCGACCTTGGTAAGCGGCCTCGCTCTCCCCCAGTCTTGTTCGCCGACAACAGGTCTGCTGTCCTGTTGTGTGAGGAGCCCCGACTGGTTGGGAAGGCGAAGCACATCCAGCTTCGTTACTTCCTTCTGCGTGAGTTGCAGTAGCGTGGCCAGGCGCTCGTTCGACGTGTTGTCTCTGAGGACAACACGGCAGATATCTTCACCAAGGCGTTGCCGCCTTGTGACCACCAGCGTTTTTGCACCCAGCTTGGCCTTGTGCCTGCCCGTCCACACTTGCTTACGTAGAGATGCCTTGTCCTGCATGTCTTGTACTCTTGCATCTCTTTATATTTGCTATATACCTGCATGTGGACTGGCCTTGTGGCCCCTTGTTTGCTCTCGGAGTGTGTGGTGACTTTGAGCTCCACCCTGAGATTTGTCTTGTTTTTGTGGACTGGTCTTGTGACCGTTGCTTGCTCTTGTTGTTTCTACAGGACTACCGTCACCTAGACTATGGGGGTGTGTCAAACTATAATTCTATAGTTTGTGTAGTTCTAGTCTAGGTGTTCTCCCTTATGTTATTTTCTACTTGCACTAGGGCTAGGTTTTGCATATATCTTGTTTGTACTTTCTGTTTTAGTCAATTTTACATTGTGACAAAAAAAACACTCGAAGATCAACCAACATACAAAAAAAAACTTCGACTTAAGCCTAGTGTTTCAAAAAATCCTTATGTAATGCTAGATCATCGTAAAACGTCTGATATCTAGGGCCCTGACTAAGTGACTCGAATGTTGGCCACTTCGAACTGGATTTGATAGAGTCAACCTTTTGGAGTTAAGAGATTGTGTTGTTTCATGTGGTAGTTGATTATTCAAAAACTAAGCTATTGAATTCCCCCCGTGCTAGGCAGGGGATCCGGTAGCCTAGTTTTTGGGTCGTTAACTATCTCACATTTCTATGATATATTGGTATGGTGCATTTCAGCACATCACGCGCATACAAAAGCATTTTCATCCATGTATCGGTATCATGCATCTATATATCTTGCCTCATTACATTCATTTAAGCATGCGTGGCGTGTAATTCATTACTAGAATTCATAATAGTACATGCAATTATCACAACAACATCTAACAATAAAAGATGTAATGCAAACAGTATAGCATTTATGCACAAAACTACCACAACAAAATAGAGTGCTATCAATATCCAAAACTGCTCAACATGCACAGTGAACCAGCCTGACGTGGAATGACGGGCTGACGTACCAGTTAGCAAGGAGTGTCAACGGGAGTTGGGGGTGGCTCCGTCCTCGCTTGGACGGAGCCGACTTCGTGGTCGGGTGTGAGGGGAGCAGCTGACCTGCAGCAGTGGGCGGGCTGGTTGACGAGGAGGTCGACCTACTCAGGGGCCACTGCACGGGCGCCGACTTCAGGGTGGCGCCAACTTCGGGGAGGTCGACCTAGGAGGTCGACCTGCGGAGGGCGTCGACTTGGTGACGCCGACTTGGGGCAGCTGACTTGGTGGTCAGCTGACAGGCCTGCTGGTCGACTAGGTGGTTGGTCGACCAGGCGTGATGTCGACCTCGCGGTCGACCTGACTTGGTGGTCGACGCAGGAGGGGCCGACGTCGACCACGACTCAAGACACCGAGCAGCTGGGCGTCAAGTGGCAGGGCGTCAGCTTGGTAACGCCGACTTCGGGTAGCCGACTTGGGTGGTCGGCTGACAACTGTGCTGGTCGATGTGGAGCTGGTGGACCAGGAGTGAAGTCGATCTGGAGCTGGTCGACTAGAGGTGGCCGTCGACTTGGGAGGTCGACGGGCACATACAGGAGCAACTGGTCGACGTGGTTGCCCGGTCGACCAGGTTACCTGGGTGACAAGGTTCTGCGGAGGAGTACGACGGTCACCCAGGCGATGTTGGCGAGACCGACCTCGGTGGTGGTATCCCGAGGTCGACGTGGCTGGTCAGATGAAGACGTCAGCGCCAGATTGATTTGGTGTGTGCGCTGTGCAGGTGACATGGCTCAGCACGCCAATCATCTGCGAGCACCTGCGAAGCTGGTGCAATGTTGTACTGCGGGAGCAACGCTGGCCCGCCGTCGACTTGCGGTGTTGGCACGCCGTCGACCTGCAGCGTTGGCAAGCCGCGACTTTGCACTACTGGAGCGCTGTCGACCTTGTCGTGCTGGAACGCGGTCGACCGTGCTGCGCTGGCAGTTGACCGACCTGCATGCTAGCTCTAACGTAGTCACTCTTGCCAACTTTGTTGCAATGATTCCTTAACCATTGTTGTCAACCTTTCTTAGTGAAACTCTTGCCAAAATTGCCCCGTGAACTAGCAAGCAATGTGTGCACTAGGAAAACGACTAAGGAACAACGAACGCAGAGATCACACAAACATCTGTGCCTAGCCCGTAGTCTAGCTCCCGTTGCAGTGGTTATCTCCGCATGGTGCGGTGAGCGAGGACGGCACACGACTTACCTTTTCAGTCAGGTCGACGTAGTCATTACTTACCTAAGTCGTAGTTGCAGGCCAACAGCTGTGCGGTAGTCACTATGGTAGTGGCCGTAGGTGACGCAGGAGTGGTGGACACCCTGGAGGCACGGCTGGAGAATGTGAGGAGAAAGCACGAGGCCAACGAGTATGGCGACCTGCCTTGGGCAGTCATCAAGGCTGGACTCCGCACCATGTGGGTGACGGAGCACCCATCTCGACCTGCCTCTCCTCGACCGGTGAACGACGACGGCGGCGTCGACGTGGGCGTCAACGCCGGTGGTGGTCAAGTTGGCAGCAGTGCAGGAGGCACGTCGAGGCAACGAGGTGTGATACACGCCGGTGAAGCCGGCGGCGTTCAAGCGCGAGGGATGTAGTCGTCGGCGGCGGCAGGATCCTCGCAAGGCGACGTCGGAGGACGTCGAAGTGGCATGTCCCCGATGTCGGCGACCTAGGTGACAGCGAGCGGGATTGCACCGAGATACGGCTACTTCAAGTTTACGCCGGACAGGATCGTGGTCGCCCTGCCGATCCTTGGTCGACCGGACATACTCACCTGGAAGGAAGCCATTGAGCCCCAGCTGGAGATGGCCGGGCTGATCAACATTGCCTGAGGCACCGTGGCGACGCCGGACGACCCCGACTTGCGTGCAGAGTTTCGCGCCATGCAATTGCTGACCTTCACGGTCATCTCGCGGTGCTGCTCGCCGGGCGTGCAGATCGCCTTGAAGTGGTGCCGAAAGTACCTCGACGCCGGCCAGCGGGCGTGGCACTTCATCGACTCGACCTACCAAGTCACCGACGACTTGTTCATCTCCAAGCTGAAGGGGCAGCTGACGCACCTGCGTATGGGCGACGAGGAGACGGCGACCGACCAATGCAACCGAGCTCGGCGAATTCTCGCCACCATCAGGATGGCCGGCGCGCAGTACTCGACGGCGTCGTACGTCACCCATGTCATGCAGGGACTCTCGAGCAGCTACAACCTGCTGAAGCGGCTGTCCATGGCGCCGAGCACGCGGGCGACGCTCAACGAGGACAACTTGACCTCGTACATCCTGCAGGATGAGGCGATGCAGGAGGCTGAGTAGTCCCATGAGCTCTTGGCGCAGGCAAACTTTGTCACCCCGGTGAAGCAAGGTGACCGACCGGGGCAGCGCTGACAGTCTGGCGGCGTTGGTAGCAGTGGCTGGAAGACGGCCAAGGAAGTTGAAAAGAAGAAGTCGACCAGGGACAGCGGTCGAGGAGGAAGAAGTCGACGTCGGGAGTGCTGGCTGTGCGGCGACCCCGACCACCTCTCCTTCGAGTGCCCCGACCGCAGTGACTCCGACAACGACGACGCCAAGGGAGGTCGTGGGAGGTCAGGCAGCCGTCGTCCTCGTCGTGGAGGAAACAAGCCGCGCAAGGAGAAGTAGTCGACCACGTCGACCTCGGCGAAGGACGCCGACTCCTGTGCTGGCGGCAAGGGGCGGGAGGACAAGACGGTGTCGTGCTCGCTGGTCGGCGTGGTGGAGCCGACCGTCTCACTGCGTCGGAGGCTGGTGAAGACTTCCAGGCGGTGGCGGCAGCTGTGCAGGCTAACCCGGCGGTGGTCCTTCTCGACAGCGGCTGCTCCCACCACCTGATGGGGACGAAGGAGGTCTTCGTCGACCTGCAGCCGATCGGCGCCATCAAGCACGTGCGAGGCTTCAACAAAGCGCTGCAGGACGTCCAGGGCCGCGGCACTGTCGCTCTGCAAGGGGAGGCCGGGAAGCGGGTGCTCATCCCCGACGTGCTGTACGTCCCGGGTGTGCGGGCAAACCTGCTTTCGGCCGGCCAGCTGAAGGAGAACGGCGTGAAGCTGCAGGAGGACGGTGATGGTATGCTGCTCGCCTCGGCAGGGGGAGACGTCCTCGGTCGAGCATCTTACACCGGGCGTGTCCTCTGCACCGACCTGCGTCCCGCTCACTGAGGTCGACGTCGCCCACGTCGGAGGTCGTGGCCCTGTGGGCGATCGTCTCGGCAACGAAGGCGACGCTGGGCAGGGTGCATGCGAGGCTTGCACACGTCGGCATGAACACTATCTGGAGCTCGGCGAAGCAGGAGGTCGCCAGTGGGCTGGACCTCAAGTCGGTGTCGGGCGCCAACTCACAGTGTGTCTCGTGCGTCGGCGGGAAGCTGGCGCGGCACACCTTCCCCGACCAAGGCTCCGACACCGACGACGTGCTGGCCGTCGTGCACATCGACCTGTGCGGGCCGTCTCGCGTGGCTGCTAAGGACGGCCGCCTGTAATTCTTGCAGGAGTTCCAGAAGTGGCTGGTGTTGGTGGAGAGGCAGGTGAAGAATTCGGTGCTGATGCAGCGCTCAGACCGAGGAGGGGAGTTCCTCGGGAAGAAGTTCACCGACTTCGTGGACGGCAAGGGGATCGTCCACGACCTTACCTGCCCGTACACCCCGCAACAGAACCGCAGGGCAGAGCGGGAGATGAGGACAGTGGTGGAGTCGGTGCGGACGATGCTTTTGCACATGGGCGTGCAGCACCACTGGTGGCACCTCGCCCTGCGGCAGGCCGTCTGGGTCCGCAACTGCCTTGAGAGGTCGACGCTGCCGCCGGAACAACGCCGTACTAGCTCCTCACCGGGACGAAGCCCGACTTGTCGCTGGCACGGGTGTGGGGCTGCATGGCACAGTACTTGGTCCCCGAGCAGCAGCGTGGTGGGAAGCTGAAGCCGAAGGCCAGGTGGGGCCTTCACCTTGGCGTGTCGGAGGAGAGCAAGGGCTGGGAGCTCCTCGACATTGCCGACAACCAGGTGGTGTGGAATTCGGAGCACGGGCCGATGTCAGGACGGACGCCGATCACCCTGCCGACCGACACCTCGACGGCGACGCTGCCTCTGCTCGCCGCGGTCGGTGAGCTTGCTGCTAAGGACGCCGAGGTCGTCCGTCCTCCTTCCCCTCCCTCTACGACCCTTGCCCCTCCCCTTCTGGCCGACCTGCGTGGGCTGACCTCGGTGTCGGCCTCCGGCGATGAGGGGAGAGGTGGGACGTCGCCTTTGGCGCCGGCCAAGAGCATCGCCGGTGGCCGACGTGACGAGCAACAAGTCGACGTGAGGGTGAAGTCGATGAGGGAGGAGCAGGTCGAGGAGGAGCAGCCGACGTGGGTGAAGCCGGCGAAGAAGGCAGCATGGCAGTAGCCAACAGGGGAGCAGGAAGCGGTGTCGCCGACCACGGAGCAGTCGGCAAACAGGCAGTCGGCAGAGGAGCCGACCATAGGGAAGAAGTCGGCTAGGAAGCCTACCGAGGTGCAGCAGGATGACAAGGGCAGTGCAGCTAGTGACGAAGGAGGGGACACCGAGGAGTCCACCAAGAGTGACGTGGTGAAGGTTCAGCCCGAACCCCGGAAGTCAGGCCGAATTCGGAGGCCACCCGACTTCTTCATCCCCGCTGCCTTCACCATGGTGTACGACGTGGACGATGACGACCTGGAGTATGACGACGCCGAGGAGGATGAGGAGTTTCCGGAGCTCGACCCCGACATGCATGCCGACCCCGAGCACTATGGGACATCTCGACGATGACGGTGAAGGAGGCGTTGGCGAGCTGGAAGGGCCCGGCGATAAAGGCCGCCATGGAGGAGGAGATCCGCAGCCTCATCAACATGGACACTTGGGAGCTGGTCGAACGCCCGCCGGGAGTGAACATCATGAAGAACCGGTGGGTGTTGACGACGAAGTACCACGTCGACGACACCGTCGAGCGCGAGAAGGCGAGGCTGGTCGTGAAGGGCTTCACCCATGCGTACGACGCCGACTACGACGAGACGTTCGCGCCGGTGGGCAGCTACGTCACGCTGAGGATCTTCCTCAGCATCGTCGCAGTCCTCAACCTCAACCTGATGCAGCTCGACATGAAGAATGCCTTCCTGCAGAGCAAGCTCGACCGGGTGCTGTACATGCACCAGCCGGACTACTTCAACGATGGGACCGGCTGGGTGTGCAAGCTGCTGAAGAGCCTGTACGGGCTGAAGCAGTCGCCGCTGCTGTGGTACTTGGCGCTCAACAATGTGCTGGTCGGCGCCGGGTGGAAGAAGAGCCAGGTCGACGAGGCTCTATACTTCAAGGTCGACGACGACGGAGTGGCCTGCTGGGTGTTGGTCTACATCGACAACCTGCTCGCCGCCAGCATCAACACCGCGATACTGAAGGAGTTGAAGGGGCTACTGGAGTCCGCCTTCGAGCTGCGTGAGATCTCGCCGGTGCAGAAGTACCTTGGGCTGGAGATCGTGCGCGACAGGTCGGCAGGGAAGCTGTGGCTGCATCAGCAGGGCTACGCCGACAAGCTGCATAGGCGTTTCATTGACGAGGAGCAGACCAGGCGCACCCCGAAGACGCCAGTCTCGGTCGACGCCTACGCCGAGCTCACCTTCAACGACGAGGAGGCACAGGAGCGACAGGAGGAGGAGTACCGACAGAAGGTCGGCTCGCTGCAGTTCGCGGCGACGACGACGAGGCCGGACATCGCCTTCGCCTGCAGCAAGCTGGGGAGCGGCCTCACGGTGAGGAGCGACCAGCACTGGCGAGAGGTCGACCGCTGCCTCGCCTACCTCACCAACACACGTGACACCGCCCTTGAGCTCGGCGGTGGACCAGAGTCGCTGGAGCTGGTCGGCTACGTGGACGCCGACGACGCCGGTGACAAGCAGAACCGGACGAGCACGGGCGGCTATGTGTTCGTCTACGGAGGGGCCGCAGTCTTGTGGTCGAGCCAGCGCATCAAGTGCGCGATGTTGTCGTCGACCGAGTCGGAGTACGTGGCGGCCACGGAAGCCGGCAAGGAGGGACGTCGTCTTCGTTTCCTCCTTGCGGAGTTCCGGCAGCTGGATGCCGGGAAGCCAACGGTCCTTCAGGTGGACAACAAATCGGCCATCTCGGTCGCCGAGGGCATGGGGTTGACGGGCAACCTCAACCACATGGAGCAGCGACAGGCCTGGCTGCAGCAAATGGTGAAGCGCAGGAAGTTCTCGCTGAGGTACATCCCGACCGCTGAGCAGCCGGCCGACTTCCTGACGAAGGCGCTGCACTACCCGGCCTTCAACAGGTGCTCCGTCGCAATCGGCCAGGTGTGCTTGGCCGACGTGGGCGACGGCGACAACGACGTGCAGCACTAGGTACCATGCCCTCTTGCATGGCTGGTGCGGTGACCGGCGTGCTGTGTGTTGTATGCACGCCGACGAGCTATTCTTCGAGGAGTACTGCCGTGCGGATTTGGGGAGGGCCCAAGCGTGAACGCGGCAGGGGAGTGTCAACGGGAGTTGGGTGTGGCCCTGTCCTCGCTTGGGCGGAGCCGACTTTGTGGTCGGGTGTGAGGGGAGCAGCCGACCTGCATCAGTGGGTGAGCTAGTTGACGAGGAGGTCGACCTACTCGGGGGCCACTGCACGGGCGCCGACTTCAGGGTGGCACCGACTTCGGGGAGGTCGACCTAGGAGGTCGACCTGCGGAGGGCGTCGACTTGGTGACGCCGACTTGGGGCAGCCGACTTGGTGGTCGGCTGACAGGCCTGCTGGTCGACTAGGTGGTTGGTCGACCAGGCGTGATCTCAACCTGGTGGTCAACCTGGCTTGGTGGTCGACGGAGGAGGGGCCGACGTCGACCACGACTCAAGACACCGAGCAGCTGGGCGTCAAGTGGCAGGGCGTCAACTTGGTAACGCCGACTTCGGGTAGCCGACTTGGGTGGTCGGCTGACAACTGTGCTGGTCGACGTGGAGCTGGTCTACCAGGAGTGAAGTCGACCTGGAGCTGGTCGATTAGAGGTGGCCGTCGACTTGGGAGGTCGACGGGCACATACAGGAGCAACTGGTCGACGTGGTTTCCCAGTCGACCAGGTTACTTGGGTCACAAGGTTCTGCGGAGGAGTACGACGGTCGCCCAGGCGATGTTGGCGAGACCGACCTCGGTGGTGGTATCCCGAGGTCGACGTGGCTGGTCAGATGCAGACGTCAGCGCCAGATTGATTTGGTGTGTGCGCTGTGCAGGTGACATGGCTCAGCACGCCAATCATCTGCGAGCACCTACGAAGCTGGTGCTATGTTGTACTGCGGGAGCAACGCTGGCCCGCCGTCGACTTGCGGTGTTGGCGCGCCGTCGACCTGCAGCGTTGGCAAGCCGCGACTTCGCACTGCTGGAGCGCTGTCGACCTTGTCGTGCTGGAACGCGGTCGACCGTGCTGCGCTGGCAGTTGACTGACCTGCATGCTAGCTCTAATGTAGTCACTCTTGCCAACTTTGTTGCAATGATTCCTGAACCATTGTTGTCAACCTTTCTTAGTGAGCTCTTGCCAAAATTGCCCCGTGAACTAGCAAGCAGTGTGTGCACTAGGAAAACGACTAAGGAACAACGAGCGCAGAGATCACACGAGCATCTGTGCCGAGCCTGTAGTCTAGCTCCCATTGCAGTAGTTATCTCCGCAGGGAGGAGGAGGTGGGCAATGATGGGGTTGATCATGTGGCTGATGCGATATGGCCCACAATATCGGGGGCGGAGTTTTGGGGTGATGGGCAGGCGGAGGTTTTGGGTGTCGAGTAAGACGAGGTCGTCAGGCTGGTAAGTGACGGGCCGGCGATGGCGGTCGGCGTTGCGTTTAGCGATGATGTTCGATTTCTTGATTGCGTCTGCTGCCCGGGTCCGTGCTGCCTGTAAAATTTCTGCGAACTGTTGCACTGTGGCACTAGGCTGTCGGGATTCGGGGTCATTGGTACTGTGGGGTCTTGTCCGTATTTCAGGTAAAAAGGTGTCTTGGGTCGTGGCGGATGGCGAGTTTTTGTATGCGAACTCTATGAGTGGCAGATGCTGTTCCCATGTGGTCGGGTCGTCGCACGTGGCTTGGATTAACTGTTCCATGGTTTGGTTTGTCCGTTCTGTCTGTCCGTCAGTTTCGAGGTGGTATGATGAACTGAACTGTAGTCGCGTGCCAAAATGTTGCCACAGGTTCCGCCAGAAGTTGCTGGTGAATTTCGTGTCGCGGTCGCTGATGATCGCCGCTGGTATCCCGTATAGTCGAACAATGGTGGTGATGAAGAGTCGTGCTGTTTCTTCGGCAGTGATTGATTTTTTGCAGGCTGCGAAATGTGCCATTTTTGTCAGACGATCGACGACGACTAGGATCGCGTCGTTCCCACTTGCTCCAGCCGGTAACCCCGTGACAAATTCCATCGTCACGGGCTGCCAAGCACGCTCTGGGGGTGGTATCGGCTGCAACTGTCCTTCCGGCCGCTTCCATGAGTTGGCAGGTGGGACACGATGCCACGTGTCGTTGCACGTCGGTCAGCATCTCGGGCCAGTAATAATACCGTTGTAGCTGCTGCCGTGTTTTCTCTACTCCGAAATGGCCTGAGGTAACCCCGTCGAGTGCCTCCTTTAGTAACAGCTCCCTTAATAAAGTGTAGCCCAGTACCCAGATGCGATCGGTGACGGCTTTTACATAATAAGCCCCCTTTGCTGCTGCGAACTGCTGCAAATTTCCTCCAGTGAAGAACGGGTCTGTTTGGTAGCCGTGGGTAAATAGTCCTGTGAGTAGAGGGCTGGTCTGGGCGAGTAGCATGGCATGGATTTGGGCAGTGGGGTGGGTCAGTGCGTCGACGATGTTTGATGCCCCCTTTTTGTAGGTGACCGTATAATGGAAATTCGACTCGAGGAAATCGAGCCACTGAACCTGTCGTGGGTTGAGGTGGGGTTGTGCACGTCTGCGCCGGTCATGTAACAGCGCCAGACCTTGAATGCGTGCACGATCGCGAGCATTTTGCGGTCATGTATCGGGTAATTCTTCTCGGGCGGATGCAGTTTTCGTGACTTGTATGCGATGGGCTATAAGCCGTTGCCGAAACCCTGTAGCAGTACGACTCTGATGGCGATGTCGCTTGCGTCTGTAACTACTTCAAATGGGCGGTGTGGGTCGGCAATGCGCAGGACGGGTGGTGAACAAAGAACATTTTTCAGGGCAGGGAAGGCAGCGTGCTCTTCTCCCCCCACGTAAAAGCTACTCCCTTCCACAGCAAATCCGCCAGTGGGGCAGTTAACCGTGCCATGTCGGGGACGAACTGACGCACATAATTAACGAACCCTGAAAAAACTCTGCAGCTCCGTGATATTCGTCGGGGGGTGCCACGTTTTAACCGTGTCCAGATTCTTTGGGTCGATCTCAACTTCAGCCTCCGAAATAACGTGCCCAAGGAACTCTAAGCTATCCTGAAAGAACTCGCACTTGGAACCCTTGGTCAGCAGTCTGTTTTTGTCTGAAAAAAAAAAACACTGCTTCTAAGTCTGCCGAATGCTGCTCCCTCTCGCGGCTGTAGACCAGGATGTTGTCGAGGTAAACTATCACGCATTTATCAAAGCGGTCTAAACGTCTCGTTCATGGTCATCTGAAATGTCGCTGGTGCGGTGGTCAGCCCGAATGGCATCACAGTGTACTCGAATGATCCTTACCTAGTCCTGAAAGTTGTCATGGCACAGTCCGATGGTTCGACCCTGATATGATGGTAACCTCCCCATAAGCCAATTTTTGAGGAAAAAAAAAAACAAAACAAAAAACAACAACAACAACAACAACAACAACAACAACAGTGTTTTTTGCAATTGATCTATCATTTCGTCGGCGCGGGGGATAGGGTACCGCTGCTACCCTGTTCAATGCTCGCTAGTCAATGTGTGAGAATAAGAACGAGGAATGACTAGAAGCAGGGCAGTACAAGGTTTGTATAGGCAAAACCTAACAATACTGTACCCCACAAGGAGTGCCCCACTACAGCCTACAACATAGTTCTGACACACCCCCATAGGCAAAGTGGGGGATAAGTAAGAGAACAAGGCAAGGTCAAGCCCTGGGTGGAGCACAACGTCACCACACAGTCTGAGCACAAGTACAAGGCCACAAGGCCAGTTCACATGCAGGATCATAAATCAAGGTGAACAAGCAAGACAGTGAACTCAACCTAGCAAGGGTAAGCATGCAAGTGCAGGTATATATAGATCACAGTACAAGCAAAGTCAAGAGGTAAGCAAGTGAGACCAAGTAGGCACAAGACCTAGCATAGTAAAAAAGCGCTGATGATCACAAGGCTGAAGTGCCTTGGTAAAGATATCAGCAGTGTTGGCCCGAGTGGCCACGTAAGCAAGACGAAGCTGACCACGCTGCTGCAACTCTCGAGAAAGGAAGTAGCGCAGAGTAATGTGCTTCGTTCTGTGCTCTAGTCTGTGCTCCTGACACAAGGCCAGCATGGCCTTGTTGTCGACGTACAGAACTGGAGGAGAACGAGGCGCCTCTCCCAAGTCGGTCAGCAGGTAGGTGAGCCAACGTAGCTCCTGTGCAGCCATGGCCCCAGCGTAGATCTCAGCCTCACAACTGGAGCTGAGAACAGAAGACGAGCGGGTAGACCGCCACGACACAGAGCCGGAACCAAGGCTGAAGGTGTAACCCTATGACGACCGCTGCGTAGCCAAGTCGTCAACCCAAGAAGCGTCTGCGTGACCAGTGAGGACAACTCGAGCCCGTCCTCCAAGCACGAGCCCCATGCCCGACGTACTGCACAGGTAGCGCAACACCCTCTTAGCTGCATCCATGTGCTCAGGTCGGTGTCTCCCAGGAGCAACATAGCGTGCCAAGATGCTAAGAGGGTATGCCAGGTCAGGTCGGGTGCAGATCATCAGGTACATGAGGCAGCCAACAAGCTCAAGGTATGGGCCACTCGGCTCTACGGACTCATCCGAAGGCAGAGCTGAGAGCGAGTGGCGAGTAGACAGAGGAGTGGCCTGAGGCGAGGAGTACGTGAAGTTGAAGCGCTGAAGGACCTGCTTCACCATGTGTGACTGAGTCAAGGTAATGGTGCGGCGTGCTCTGTCCCGGGTGATCTGCAAGCCAAGATAGCTGCGAAGCTCACCCAGGTCTGTGCACGTGTGTCTCTTCTGCAGCTCCGACTTCACGTGGGCCAGTCCAGCAGTGTCAGCAGAAGCAAAGACCAAGTCGTCAACGTACACGAGGATGTAGAACGGCGGCAGAGTCGTGTCGGTGCGGAGAAACAGCGACGTGTCAGCAGTGGAAGGAGCAAACCCAAGAGCCGCAAGCGTAGTCCTCAGTGTGTCGTGCCACTCGCGGGGCGCCTGGTGGAGACCGTAGACTGGCCGCCGGTGGCTCCACTGGGTACCAGAAAGAAACGACCCAGTGAAGCCAGGTGGGCGGCGCAGCCAGATCTCCTCGTACAGGCTGCCCTGCAGGAAGGCTGTGCTGAAGTCAAGAGAGTGAAGCTCGTAGTCACGCTGAGCAGTGACGTGCAGCAGTACCCGAAGAGTGGTCATCTTTGGGGTGGGAGAGAAGGTCTGAAAGTAGTCAACTCCCTCTCGCTGACTGAAGCCTCAAGCAACGTAACGCGCCTTGAAGACAGGCGGAGAACCCGGCGGCCACTTCACCCTGAAAATCCACATGCCATCGACAATGTTCGCCCCAGGTGGGGGAACCTCGTCGACGTAGGTGCCTGTGGACTTCCAGGAAGCCATCTCTGCGTCCATGGCTGTCTGCCATTGAGAGGAGTAGGGACCCTCTATCGCTATTGCGTAAGAGCGCGGGGTCCGGATGTCTGATGCATCCGGGTCTCCTTCAGGGGCAAGCAGCATGGATACGAGATGAGGTAAAGCAGCAGCAAAACACTGGAACTCCTCCTGCCTGTCCTCGAGGACGTCTGTGCTAAGAGCACACTCACCCCCGACGGACGGAGGACAGACAGACGCAGACTCAGCAACAAGACTAGCAGCGTAGTCTAGACGACAGTGAGCAGCAAAGTCGACAGCTCAGCAACTAAGGCAGACGCAGCAGTGGACTCAAATGAAGGGTCAGTGACAGCAGTGGCCAAGAGACGCGTGACAGTAGGACTAGCAGCACGAAGGGAGTCAGACTCCGGGTCAGCAAGGGCAAGAAGAGAGGACGCAGGAGGAGACGGCAGAGGGACACGCTGCGGAGAAGTGGAAGGACGCAGAGCCATCTGGTGTGTGCCAGGGACAGGAGTAGGACGGTGACTCGAACCACGACGACCAGTGCGAGCAGCACGAATAGGCGACGTAGGACGAGACTCAGGCTCACGACGCTCCGTAAGACCTCCTGTCGGACCAGTGTAAGGAGAAGGAGCAGGCAGTGGGGAGGCGGGATGTAAATGTGACTGGGACTGGACAGGCGGCGGACACTCTAAGGAAGGAGCAGGACCAGAAGAAGGCGGGAGACCAAGAACCTGCTCAAGGAGCGGAACGAAGTACGGCCGCGGCCGCGCAGCGCCTCCAGAACCAGCAGGGACAGCACCAGCACCCCCAGCGTCAGCACCAACGCCAGCAGCACCACCAGCTCCAGCAGCACCTCTTGCAGCTCCAGCAGCGCCAACTCCAGCACCCTCAGAAGCACCAGCTCCAGCAGCACCTCCAGCGCCAGCACCTCCAGCAGCTCCAGCTCCAGTAGTACCACTAGGCCCAGCAGCTCCAGTACCTCCAGTACGAGCACCTCCGAGACCAGTGGCTCCAGACCCCCCAGTAGATCCAGAAGCAGCAGGACTCTCAGCTCCCGCAGCACCACCAGCTCCAGCAGCACGGCTCCATCGCCGAGCAAACCACTCGCGCAGCTGCTGTGGAGAGAGTGGCTCCCGCCGGGACGAAGCACCCGAAGGACCTCCAGGCTCAGCACCTCCAGACTCCACACGCGCAGGCTCAGCACCCTCAGGCTCCGCACCCCCAGACTCAGCAACCCCAGGCTCAGCACCCCCAGACTCAGCACCCCCAGACTCAGCACCCCTAGGCTCCGCACGCTCAGGCTCAGCACCCCCAGACCCGGCACCCGCAGGCTCAGCACCCCTAGCAGCACCAGAGTCAACAGCTACCTTGACAGGCTCGACTGCATCTACCTGGGACACACCTGAGGGGGCAGGACCCTGAGTGGGGAGGGGGTCTACCGGGGGAGGACCTGGCGCGAGGAAGAGCGGCGGGGCGGGGGAGGGGGGCAGTGCGGTAGGGGAAGAGACGGTAGTAAGGAACCGACTGGTCAAACGTGACGTCCTGAGAGGACAGAAAACGACGCGAGGTGGGGTGGAAAACCGCCAACCAGGCGCGTCAGGGGGGAAGCCAAGGAAGACGCAGGGAACAGCACGGGAGGACAGCTTGTCCGCAGACAAGTCGCGGACGAAAGCTCGAGATCCCCAGACACGGAACGCAGACGCATCGCCAACCTTCCCCGTCCACCGCAGAGTAGGTTTGGTCTCCGGCATGGAGACCCGAGGCTGGAGGTTGAGCTGATGCGCCGCGTACTGAACCGCGAACGGCCACAGAAAATGGGGAGCAGCCGCATGGATCATGGACGTACGAGCGACCTCCATGACCATGCCAATGCGGTGCTCAGCAATCCCATTTTGCTGCGGAGAGGCCGGAAGCGTGAACGTCTGGCAGATGCCCTCCGCACGACAGAAGGCTCGCAAAAGGTCGGAGGAAAACTCTCCACCTCTGTCGGAGTGCAGACGCAGAACAGGAAGGTCCGAGCCAAAACTCTCGCTGAGCTGACGACGGGCAGCGCGGATCCAGTCGATCAGCACCTCAATGACCTCACCCTTGCGGCGCAAGGGGAAGACTGTAGTGTAACGCGAGTAGTCGTCAACGACCAGCAGAAAGTAGCGCTCGTGACCCTGTCCACGGACGCGGGCTGGGCCCCACACGTCCATGTGAAGCGTCTGCAGGGGAGCCTCCGTCGGAGGGAACTCGGAGGAGTGAGGAGCGGCGCGCTGCCGCCCCTCGACGCAGGGAACGCAGGTAGGGGCAGGCCCCGGGGGAAGGGGAGGGAGAGACCGGGGAAGACCAGTGACAAGGACACGGGAGGCCATGCCTCGGAGACGAGGCAGGGAGGGGTGACCAAGGCGGTGGTGCCAGAGGAGAGTCTGGTGAGACAGGAGGCGACACGAGCAGGGGGCAGACTCAGGACCAGACCGGGACGCTGCAGCAAACACCTGACCCGACGCGGCTACCTGACCAGACTCAGCAACCGGAGGAGACACGGTAGTCAGGGTGTACAGGCTCGACCCAGGCTGACGGGTGAACGTGGCCAGGAGCCGGCCCGTCCGAGTACACGAACAGTGGGTCACCCGCTGACCTCCAGGAGTGAACTGGTCAACCCACGCGTCCTGAAGGTCAGCTCCACTCACCAAGTTCGTGGAGAAAGAGGGGAGGTGGAGGCCAGACAGAGAGCCAGACGGGACCGCCGGAAACGGCAGAACCGTGGAAGAGTGTGCAAGGACCGGACCCCCAGAGGGGTCAGCCAGAGAGACTACCACTAGCCGTTTGAGCAGCGAGAGTGTGGTGCAGTCGCGAAAGAAGGAGCGGGAAGTACCCGAGTCAAGGGTGAAAGTGTGCAAGGCCGCAGCAGGTGCAGTACCAGAGAGAGCAGACTCACCAGCACCTGGAGGAGTGGACTCACAAGCGCCTAGAGCAGCAGCCTCACCGGCACCTGGAGCAGGAGACGCACCAGCACCTAGAGCAGCAGCCTCACCAGCACCTAGAACAGCAGACTCTATACCTGGGTCAGGCGGCACACACAGGTAACAGGCACCCTCAGCACTAGTAGGCAATGCATACATGGCAGTGAGGATAGCATCATAGTCAATAGCAAAGATATCTACCCTCCGCCTTAGCAGCTCCAGCCAGGAGGGGAGCTCAGCGTCGTCGCCAAAATCTGTACGCCAGGCGTCGCTTAGACAGGAGAAGCAGCGGGACTCTGTGTGACCAACCGTCCCGCAAGGGTGACCAGCCCGAGCACCAGTGCAAATGACGTATGGGCAGCGTGCAGTACTCCGTGATACTCTACTCTGAGCGTACCACTCACGAAGCTGCTGGGGCGAAAGGACTGCGCACGGACGCTGCTGCAGCTGCACCTGGTCACTACAAGAAGCTCCCGAACGACCCGCTCCAGGGCGACTCCCACCACGGCCACCCCTACAACCCCAACTAGCGTACCACTCACGAAGCTGCTGGGGCGAAAGGGTCTCGCGCGGACGCCGCTGCAGCTACACCTGGCCACTACAAGAAGCTCCCGAATGACCCGCTCCAGGGCGACTCCCTCCACGGCCACCCCTACAACCCCAACTAGCGTACCACTCACGAAGCTGCTGGGGCGTGAGGGACTCATGCGGACGTCGCTGAAGCTGCATCTGGCCACCGCCAGGAGCAGCAGTAGTAGTAGGAGCAGCAGTAGCAGCAGCCGCAGCAGCAGTAGCAGGGCGGGCAGGGCAGTGCGGCTCAGTAGAGCAGGGCTGCACAGCCCGGCAGCACGACGCGGCTCGGCTGGGCGGCTCGGCGCCGCTGAGCAGGCAGGCGCGGCAGGCAGGCAGGCAGGCTGGCGCGGCAGCGCGTTAGTAAGGCAGGCGCGCGGGAAGCGCGGGTAGGGCAGGTGCTCACCAGTGGCGGGAAGGGCAGGCGCTTGCTGGGCGAGCAGGGTAGGCGCACAACGGCGGCGACGGCGGGGCCGCGACAGCTGCAGGGCGGGGCCGCGACAGCGGCAGGGCGGGGCCGTGACGGCGGCAAGGGGGGGGCTCCGCGGCAGCTGCTGCAGGGCGGGGCTGCGACTGCGGTAGGGGGGGCTCCGCAGCAGCTGCTGCAGGGCGGGGCCGCGACTGCGGCAGGGGGCTCCGCGGCAGCTGCTGCAGGGCGGGGCCGCGACTGCGGCAGGGGACTCCGCGGCAGCTGTTGCAGGGCGGGGCCGCGACTGCGGCAGGGGGCTCCGCGGCAGCTGCTGCAGGGCGGGGCCGCGCTTGCTACAGGGGGCTCCGCGGCAGCTGCTGCAGCGCGGGGCCGCGACTGCGGCAGGGGGCTCCGCGACGAGCAGGGACGGCACCCAGGGGGGGGGGGGGGTGGGGGGGGGCGCGACGAGCAGAGACGGCGCCCAGGGGGGCGCCGCGACAAGCAAGGGCGACGTCCAGGGGGCGCCGCGACGAGCAGGGGGGACGCCGCGCGGGTCCCGCAGGGGCGTCGCGACGAGCAGGAGCGACGCACGGCTCGGCAGGGCGGCGCACGGGTCGCAGGGGCAGGGCCCACGGGCTGCAGGGGCTGCGCGCGGCTCGGGATGGCAGCGTGCGGGCTGCAGAGGCAGCGCCCACGGGCTGCAAGGGCGACACGCAGCTCGGCAAGGCGGCGCGCGGGCTGCAGAGGCAGCGCCCACGGGCTGCAGGGGCAGGCACGGCTGCAGGGGCAGCACGCGGGCTGCAAGGGCAGCTAAAAAAAAAAAATCAGTTAGGGCAGGGCGGAACGTTCGGTGGGCCCTAGGAACGATTCTGCTCTAATACCATGTGAGAATAAGAACGAGGAATGACTAGAAACAGGGCAGTACAAGGTTTGTATAGGCAAAACCTAACAATACTGTACCCCACAAGGAGTGCCCCACTACAGCCTACAACATAGTTCTGACACGATGCACATGCAAACCCCTCCGTCTTTTTTCGGTGTGAACAGTATCAGTGCGGCGAACGGTGACGAGCTCGGTCGGATGATTTTTTTCTCTAACAGGTAGTCTAACTGCTTCCTCAATTCATCGAGCTCGGGCTGTGTCAGTCTGAATTGTCGCTATACGGATAGTTGTGCCCCTGGTTCTAATTCTATGCGATGGTCGTGTGCTCGCTGAGGTGGCAACCCCTCCGGCAAATCGTCAAGAAAAATCCTCGTGTATCGTTTCAGTAGTTCATGTAGTTCGTGCGGTACGGCTGCTAGCAGTTTCTGAAAATCGCTCAACTGCTCTGCTTCTCTTACTAATGCGATATCCACCGCGTACACGTCAGCTTCAGCGGCGGCATCCCGTTTCATCGTGATGGCGTTGTCGTGGACCGTCAAAGACTCAGGTGACTGCCAGCGAGGTTAGTCGACCCACTTACCACTACTTCGCACAGTGCTGCTACCCGTCCTCCAGTCGATTCGCGGGTTGTAGCGTTGCAGCCAATCACGTCCCGGTAAAATGTCGTGCCCATCCAGTGTCGCCACGAGCATTTCCTGTGTAATCCCGAAGTTCCCCCCGCAGCGAACTTTCACGCTCTCCACTTTCTCCCATATGGCCAATGGCGTGCCATCAACTAAGCGTGCGTCAATCTCCGGTAAGCGGCGGCTAAGTGTCAGTTGCAGCTTCAGTGCAGTTGCAGTATTAAATAAACTGTGACTTGCTCCTCCGTCTACACTGCACTACTGTCCCCTGTATTTTCCCGTAATTCAGTATTGGGCAATTTGCCGCTGTACCCTCCTTATTCATCAGCCCGATTGGTAGCGTGAATCGGTACTGTGACTTGGTGAGGGTCGGTGAGGTTGGGCGAGCAGGTTGTCTCGTCAGTAGTTGGCCCGGTTTCTACTGACTGCTGGCGTTTCCCTGCCTTGGAGACTCCCTCCCCTGCTCTGCTCCGCGGCGCCTCAGCTCCTCTGGACACTCACTCTTGCGATGGCCCGGCTGATTGCAGTCAAAGCAGCGCCCCTTGGCGTGGCAGCTGCATTTGTCGCAACGGCATGTACGGTGGCGTGCTCGATCGGTCTCCAAGGGCGAAGTCCGTAGTAGGACCTCGGTCTCGGACGGCGCAAAATGTCGATTTTCTCGACGAGCGCGAGAATCTCGATGAAATTTGAAAGCCCGCGTAGCATAATTTCGTGCGAGATGTCCGGCTTCAGCCCTCCGACGTAACGATCCACCAGCTCCCCCTCGTGCATGTAACCAACTTGCTCGCATAGTGCGAGAAAACCGCTTGTATAATCTTGGACCGACCCAAGTTGTCGCCAAACACGCAGTCTCTGACGCGCCGAAATCGAAGCCGCGATCAGCTCGAAGCGTGCCCGAAGCCCTGCGCACCACGCATCCCACGTGTTGTACTGGGCGGCTTCGCAGAATGAGCTCCAGGTGACGGCTGGACCCGTGGGCCCTTCCTCTTGTGACGGCGGCTCATAGGCGCGTGGTGACGTCACAATGACTCGCCACCAGTCCATGGCGGGGCCTCGTAGCAGCGAAACAGCGTATCGTATCTTCGCTGCGCCCAACTCGACGTAATTCGCGTCGAAGAAGACTTTCATCGTGAAGACCCACGATTGAACCGTCGGACTTCCACGTTGGCTAGAATCGAAGCAGGGCGGGCGTTGCGGCTTGAGCGGCATCGGTGCGATGATGTCATTGTTGCCGATCGTTGCTGCAAATTCGACGTGACGACGGGCTTCACGGGGCCCGTTCGTGCTTGGTGCGGCCCTGATCCTCTCCATGCCAGGCATTGATTGGGCGGCGCCATCACTGGCTGCGCTTGAGCGCTGTCCCACGCTATCGTGTTGTGACGGTGTGCTGGATGAAATAATAATTGGCTCATCCGATTGCGCAGGTACATTTGCATGTGCTTGTGTTGGTGCTGGTGCATTCTTCGTTGATTGCTGGCGGGCGGAGTCGCGTTCCGCCTGTGAAAAACTAACGACCCAGAATGATTGTATTGACATCAAACTGAGTACAAGTACTAACCCTAATTGGGTTGTACCCCATATAGGATACCCCACTACAGCCTACACAACATAAGCAGCATGATAGTTTGACACACCCCCATAGGAAAAGTGGGGGATAGCCAGAGCAAACAATGGTCACAAGACCAGTCAAGAGAAGAACAAAGCAAAAGCAAGCTCAGGGTGGATCACGAAGTCACCACTCACTCTGAGCACAAGCAAATGGCCACAAGGCCGGTCCACATACAGAGTTATATAAAAGATAGCAAATAGTACAATGATCACTACCTAGCAAGAGTAAGCATGCAGGTATATATAGGTCAGAGTACAAGCAAAGTCAAGCAGTGAGCAAGTGAGGCAACACAAGCACAAGGCCCAACACAGTATAGAAGCGCTGATGATCACAAGGCTGAAGTGCCTTGGTGAATATATCAGCAGTGTTGGCCCGAGTGGCCACGTAAGCAAGATGAAGCTGACTATGCTGCTGCAACTCTCGGGCAAGGAAGTAACGCAGAGCGATGTGCTTCATACTGTGCTCCAGTCTGTGCTCCTGACACAAGGCAATTGCAGCCTTGTTGTCTACGTACAGAACTGGAGGAGAACGAGGCCGCTCTCCCAAGTCGGTCAGCAGGTAAATGAGCCAGCGTAACTCCTGTGCAGCCATGGCTTTCGCGTAAATCTCAGCCTCACAACTGGAGCTGAGAACAGAAGACGACCGGGTAGACCGCCAAGAAACAGAGCCGGAGCCAAGGCTAAACGTGTAACCCTGAGACGACCGCAGCGTAGTCAGGTTGTCAACCCACGAAGCATCTGAGTGTCCAGTGAGGACAACTGGACCCCGCCCTCCAAGCACGAGCCACATGCCCGATGTACTACACAAGTAACGCAGTACCCTCCTTGCAGCATCCCAGTGCACCTTTCGGTGCCTACCAGGAGCCACGTAGCGTGCTAGAAGGCCAAGAGGATACGCAAGGTAAGGACGAGTGTAGGTCATCAGGTACATGAGGCAGCCCACTAGCTCTGGGTACGGGCCACTCGGCTCTGCGGACTCATCCGAAGGTGGAGCTGAGAGCAAGTGACCGGTAGCCAGAGGAGTGGACTGTGGCGAGGACCAAGTGAAGCCGAAGCGCTTAAGGACCTGTTGCACCATGTGTGACTAAGTCAGGGTGATGGTGCGCCGTGCTCTGTCCCGGGTGATCTGCAAGCCAAGATAGCTACGCAGCTCACCCAGGTCTGTGCACGTGTGTCTCTTCTGCAGCTCCGACTTCACAAGGGTGAGTGCCTCAGTGTCAGCAGTGGCAAAACCAAGTCGTCGACGTACACGAGGATGTAGAACGGCGGCAGCGAAGTGTCGGTGCGGAGAAACAGCGACGGGTCTGCAATCGAAGGAGCAAACCCAAGTGCCGCAAGTGTCATCCCCAGTGTGTCGTGCCACTCACGAGGCGCCTGGCGGAGACCGTAGACTGGCCGTTGGAGGCTCCACTGGGTACCTGCAGGAAACGACCCAGTGAAGCCCGGTGGACGGCGCAGCCAGATCTCCTCGTGCAGGCTGCCCTGTAGAAAAGTTGTGCTGAAGTCAAGAGAGTGAAGCTCGTAGTCACGCTGAGCGGCAATGTGCAGCAGCACCCGAAGAGTGGTCATCTTCGGGGTAGAGGAGAAGGTCTGGAAGAAGTCAACTCCCTGTCTCTGACTGAAGCCTCTAGCAACGTAACGAGCCTTGAAGACAGGTGGAGAACCCGGCGGCCGCTTCACCCTGAAAATCCACATGCCATCGACTACGTTCGCCCCAGGAGGGGGAACTGCGTGAACTGCCACTGAGAGGAGTACTCACCCGCGATCGCCTCAGCGTAAGAGGGCGGGGTCGTTATGTCTGGTGCATCCGGGTCTCCCTCAGGGGCAAGCAGCATGGACACGAAATGAGGTGCAGCGGCTGCAAGACACTCAAAGTCCTCCTGCCTATCCTCAAGGACGTCCGTGCCAAGAGCACACTCACCCCCGACGGACGGAGGACAGACAGACTCAGACTCAGCAACAATACTAGCGGCGTAGTCGAGACAACAAGCAGCAGCAGACTCAAAAGATGGGTCAGTGACAACAGTGGCTAAGAGACGCGTAACAGTAGGACTGGCATCACGAACTAGGTTCGAATCAGGGTCCGGAACGTGTAGAAGAGAGGACGCAGGAGGAGACGGCAGGGGAACACGCTGTGGAACAGAGGAAGGACGAAGTGCCATAGGGTGCGTGCCGGGGAGAGGAGGAGGACGCTCGCGAGGAACACGGCGACCAGTACGACCAGCGCGAACAGGCGAGGCAGGACGAGACGCAGGCTCAGGACGCCTGTCTGCTCAGTGTAAGGCGACGGAGCAGGCAGTGGGGAGCCTGGCTGTAACGGGAGACCAGTAAAAGACGGGAGGCTAAGAACCTGGCGAAGCACCGAGCCAGGCGGCGGCAGAGACGACAGTGACGGCGGAGCGAAGAACATTCGCGGCTGTGCAGCACCACCAGCACCAGCTCCTCCAGCACCAGCACCTCCAGTACTAGTACCAGCAGCTCCAGAAACTCCAGCTCCAGCGCCTCCAGCTCCAGCACCTCCAGCTCCCGGGTGACCAGCTCCAGCGCCTACAGCTCCAGTGTCCGCAGCACCACCAGCTCCGACCGCTCCAGTACCTCCAGCTCCCGTGTCTCCAGTCACAGTGCCTCCAGCCCCAGCAGCGCCACGCCGAAGGCGGCAGTGCTGAGTGTACCACTCACGTAGCTGCCGCGGCGAGAGAGAACCTCCAGAACCTCCAGGACGAGCAGCGCCAGCACCTCCAGCACCTCCAGCACCAGCAGCACCACCAGCTCCAGCAGCTCCTGTACCTCCAGCACAAGCAGTACCACCAGCTCCGGCAGCTCCAGTGCCTCCAGCACGAGCACCTCCGGGACTAGTAGCTCCAGCACCTCCAGCAGCAGTAGCAACACCACCAACTCCAGCAGCTCCAAAACCACCAGTACGAGCACCTCCGGGGCTAGCAGCTCCAGCACCTCGAGCAGCAGCACCACCACTAGCTCCAGCAGCTCCAGAAACTCCACAACCTCCAATACCTCCAGCACTAGCTGCACCACCAGCTCCGGCAGCTCCAGCGCCACCAGCACGAGCACCCTCGAGAGCAGCAGTGCCAGCACCACCAGCACCTCCAGCACCAGCAGCTCCAGGGCCTCAAGCTCAGCCAGCGCCACTCCGAAGGCTACAGCGCCGAGCGTACCACTCGCGCAACTGCTGTGGTGAGAGAGGCTCCCGTAGTGTAGACTCAGGACTATTAGGCTCAGCACCCCCAGACTTAGCACCCCCAGGCTCCGCACGCTCAAGCTCAGCACCCCCAGGCTCCGTACGCTCAGACGCAGCACCCCTGGGCTCCGCACTCGCAGGCTCAGCACCTCCATGCTCCGCACGTTCAGGCTCAGCACCCCCAGGCTCCGCACGCCCATGCTCAGCACCTCCAGGCTCTGCACACTCAGGCTCCGCAACCGCAGGCTCAGCACCCCCAGGCGCAGCACCCCGAGCAGCACCAGACTCACCAGTGATCTCGACAGGCTCAACCAGGGGGAGTGGGTCTACCTGAGACACACCTGAAGAAGAAGGACCCTGAGGGGGGAGGGGGTCTACCGGAGGAGGACCTGGAGCGAGGAAGAGCGGCGGGGGGGGGAGAGGGGCAGTGCGGTAGGGGAAGAGACGGTAAAAGGGAACCGACTCGTTGAACGTGACGTCCTGAGAGGGTAGGACACGGCGCGAGGTGGGGTGGTAAAACTGTCAGCCAGGCGCGTAAGGGGGGGAGCCAGGGAAGACGCAAGGAACGGCGCGCAAGGAGAGCTTGTCCGCGGAGGTATCGCGGACAAAGGCACGAGAGCCCCAGACCCGGAACACCGACGCATCGCCAACCTCTCCCGTCCAACGCAGAGTTGGCGAGGTGTCCGGCAAGGAGACACAGGGCCAAAGTTTGAGCTGATGCGCAGCGTACCGGACCGCAAACGGCCACAGAAAATGGGGAGCAGCCACATGGATCATGGAGGTACGAGCGACCTCCATGACTAAGCCAATGCGGCGCTCAGCAACCCCATTCTGCTGCGGAGAGGCCGGAAGCGTGAACGACTAAAGGATGCCCTCCCCACGACAAAAGTCCCTCAAGAGGTCGGAGGAGAACTTACCACCTCTGTCAGAGTGCAGATGCAGGACAGGAAGGTCTATGTCAAACCGCTCGCGGAGCTGGAGACGGACAGCGCGGATCCAAGGGATCAACACATCAGGGACCTCCCCCTCGTTGTGTAACGCAAGTAGTCGTCAACAACCAGCAGAAAATATCGCTCGCGGTCCTGTCCCTGGACACGGGCTGGGCCCCACACGTCCATGTGGAGATTCTGCAGGGGAGCAGTCGTCGGGGGAAACGAGGAGGAGTGAGGAGCGGCTCGCTGCCGCCCCTTGACACAGGGAAGGCAGGGAGGGGCAGGCGAGGGTGGGAGGGGAGGCAGAGACCTGGGAAGACCAGAGACAAGGAGGCGGGAGTGCATGCCACGGAGGCGTGGCAGGGAGGGGTGACCTAGGCGGTGGTGCCAAAGGAGAGTCTGGTGCGACAGGAGGCGGCACGAACAGGGGGCTGCTATCTGACCTGATGCGGACGTAGACGCAGCTACCTGAGGAGGCTTAGTAGTCAGTGTGTACAGGCTCGACCCGGGCCGACGGGTGAACGTGGCCAGGTGACGGCCCGTCCGTGCACACGTGCTGATCGCCACACGTTGTCCTCCAGGGATAAAGGTATCAACCCAAGCATCTTGAAGGATGGCGTTACTCACCAAGTTCGTAGAGAACGAGGGGAGGTGAAGACCTGACAGTGAGCCAGACGGAAGCGCCGGACACGGGAGAACAGTGGAGGAACGTGCACGAACCGGTCCCCCAGAGGGGTCAGCCAGAGAGACTGCAACCGGTGCTGCGAGTGGTGTGACTGTGGTGCTGTCGTGAAAGAAGCAGCAGGAAGCACCTGAGTCAAGCGTGAAGGTGTGCAAGGCCTCAACAGGCGCAGTACCAGAGAGAGCAGACTCACCAGCACCTAGGGGTGTCTCACCAGCACCTAGAGCAGACTCACCAGCACCTAAAGCAGCAGCCGCTATACCAGGGTCGGGCGGCACACACAGGTAACAGTCACCCTGAGTACTAGTAGGCAAAGCATACATGGCAGTGAAGATAGTGTCATAATCTAGAGCAAAGATATCCACCTTGTTTCGAAGCAGCTCTAGCCAGAGGGGGAGCTCAGCCTCGTCGCCAAACACTGCACGCCAGGCGTTGCTCAGACAGGCGAAGCAGCGAGCCTGTGTGTGAACAACTGTTCCGCAAGTCTGACCAGCCCGATCACCCGTGCGAATGACGCACTAGCAGCGGACAATACTCCAAGTCCCCCCACTCTGAGCGTACCACTCACAAAGCTGCAGGCGCCGCTGCGGCGTAAGGGTCTCGCGCAGACGCCGCTGTAGCTGCATCTGGCCACCGCCAGAAACTCCGCACTGAACAGCTCCACCGCGACTGCTACTACGGCCTCCACCACCACACCTACTGGCGTGCCACTCACGAAGCTGATGGGGCGTAAGGGCCTCGCGCGGACGCCGCTGCAGCTGCATCTGGCCACCGCCAGAAACTCCCCACCGAACAGCTCCACAGGGACTGCTATTACGGCCGCCACCACTCCCACTGCTGCCACCATCGCCGTCACCACTCCCACCGCTACTACAAGTGAAGTCATAGCGGGCAAGCAAGGAGGCGCGCGACCAGTAGGTAAGTACGGAGGGAAGGCAGTAGCACGAATAGCAGGAGCAGCAGTAAGAGCAGAAGAGCGGCTCGGTGACACTAGGCTGCAGCACCTCCAGCACTCCTAGCAGCACCTCCACCAGCAGCAGCAGTAGCACGAGCAGCAGGGCGGATCGGGTTGGGCAGGGCGGCTCGGGCTGGGCGGTGCGGCTCAGCAGGGCGCGCGCTGTGCAGGGCAGCAGGGCGTGACGTGCGGGCTGCAGCAGGGCGCGACACGCGGGGCAGCAGGGCGCGACGCGCAGGGCAGCAGGGCGCGACGCGCGGGCTGTAGCAGGGCGTAACGCGCGGGGCAGCAGGGCGCGACGCACGGGGCAGCAGGGCGCGACGCGCGGGCTGTAGCAGGGCGTGACGCGCAGGGCAGCAGGGCGCGCCGCGCGGGCTGCAGCGAAGCGCGACGCGCGGGGCAGCAGAGCGCGACGCGCAGGCTGCCGTAGGGGGCGACGCGCAGGGCAGCAGGGCGCGACGCACGGGCTGCAGCAGAGCGCGACGCGCGGGCTGCCGTAGGACGCGACGTGCAGGGCAGCAGGGCGCGACGTGCGGGCTGCAGCAGAGCGCGACGCGCGGGGCAGCAGAGCGCGGCGCGCGGGCTGCCGTAGGGCGCGACGCGCAGGGCAGCAGGGCGCGGCGCGCGGGCTACCGTAGGGCGCGACGCGCAGGGCAGCAGGGCGCGACGTGGGGGCTGCTGCAGGGCGCGACGCACGGGCTGCAGCAGGACGCGGGGCAGCGCGATGCGGGGCAGTGCAGGGCGTGCGCGGTAACCGCAGTCGGTCACTAGGTAATGGTGGGCCTGAAAAAAAAAAACGGTCCTACAGACCTACTGCTCTGAAACCATGTCAGAAACTAACAAGCAGGAATGATTGTATTGACATCAAACTGAGTACAGGTACTAACCCTAATTGGGCTGTACCCCATATAGGCTATCCCACTACAGCCTACACAACCTAAGCAGCATTATAGTTTGACACCGCGGTGAGTGTCGCGATTTCAAGTGCCGAATCTTCGAGTTGGCGTATGAGCCGGTCGAGCTGCTCCTGCGTCAACGTCGCGAGGTTAAATTCGGCCATGGCGGGGGTGTCGGGCAAGCTAAGCAAGAGCTTCAGTCGTGACCGTGCGTGCTTTCAAGAGAGCACTTCGAGCGGCGGTGCCTGGACGCTGAGAGACGTCTACCCCTTTTAAAAATTGATGTAGGGGGGAAGCGAAGGTGTGGGTGCGGTCCGAGAAGAGATCGTAGGCTCTGAATACCAAGTGTTACGAGTGCAATTGAGTGAGCGAGCGAGAATTTCATTATCGAGGAGTACATTGGGCGAAGGCATGGAATATATAGCGAAGCTAAAGTGGTAACGGTTTTGTGTGAAAATGGGGTGCGCTACGGGCCTAGCGCCGAGGTTGGGAATTGTCGAGGCGGAGATCCGGAGCGCGGGTTACCAACCTAACCGTGGGGTTGGGTCGTGTCGTGAACAGTGGCGGGAACAGTGGTTGAGGCGAGTGCTTCGAGTGGTAACGGTGCACTGTTGAGAGTTGGCGGGAACAGTGGTGTACGTGCTGAGCAAGGACGCGAAGTAAGGAAAATGATTTTTCCTTACAACAAAGTCTGATTCTTACATTGACTAGTGCAGAATGCAATACACCTTATTGAGCCGATTCAAGCGAGCTTTAAAGCAAGGGTGCACTTTGGGGGGGGTGGAGGCAAAGGTTGATCACTTGCCTCTGGATGGTTACCGGGTTTTGGTAGGGCGTGGGAGGCGACAAATGTTTGCCCCAACCCCTGCGGAGAGTGACGAGGTGTTCCCCCCTGCCAGTAGTGCGCGAAGGAAATGGGGTTGGGAACTTGCAAGTACCGCAGTGGAGTTTGTGTACCAAAACTCACTCCACAACAACCCAACCACATAAGCAGAGGGCCCGCCAACCTTAGGAAGCGTTACTCAGTCTTGAACATCACGCTATCCGTCAAAACAGACGGATAAATTGCCACTTGTTCAAATGTCGCAGTTCGTCGCTTGCCGATAGCTCGCCTTCCAAGTCATCGTTCGTCGGCGTGTTGACGCCATTTTTTCGTCTTATAATCGTCGTGTTTCGCCGTCGCCTTCCGCTCGCATCTCGAAGCTCGATTGTCCGCTAGTCGTTGCGTGTCGCAGCCCACTCAGTGGCGGTCGCCGCAGAACTGGCGTTGCTCGTTGCAACCAGCACGTCGCGATCCGCTTTCTCGCTGCATCCTGCTCCCCGCTATCAGCTCATCGCTCCGCTCCTGCTTTCCGCACCCCGCTTTCAGTGTTGCCACTCGTGCGGTTCCGCTCGATGCTCGCCGTTTCCCCTGCTTCGCTCCGTTTCGCGGGCGTGAGCCGCGATTACGCGGGAGGCGCGGAAGGGAGGCAGCAGCGGTTTAGCGCAAGGCGTGGACGCGAGGTAGCAGGACGGGAGGGGCGGACGGGAGCAAGGAGCAATCTCGCGCGCGTGGCGGGCTGGAGCGAGCAGCGACGGGGAGGGAGGGGGTGCGAGGGGGACTGAAGGAGCCGCTTCTACATCCCCCTCCCGTCGACCTCGCTTCCCCCCTCCCGTCGACCCCTCTTTCCCCCTTCGCTTTCCACCTCCCGTCGACCTCGCTTTCCCCCTCCCGTCGACCTCGCATTCCCCCTCCCGTCGACCTCGCTTTCCCCCTCCCGTCGACCTCGCTTTCCCCCTCCCGTCGCCCTCGCCTTCCCCCTCCTGTCGCCCTCGCCTTCCCGTGCTCACTCTCTTTCCCCCTGCTCACTCTCTTTCCCCCTGCTCACTCCTCTTTCCCTCTCTGTTTGTCCCTCATTCTGTTTCCCCCTGCTCACACCCCTAATCAGCCCCTACTTTAGAGTTCAGTGCAATGCAATGGGAGAGGTTAGAGGGAGATGGAGTGCATTCATGCCATGCGCGCGTCCCACTCCCCCCGAGTCCCCCCTCGTTGGCTAAGCTCGCTGCTGTAGTGCCGTGGGCCACTGTCGCCATGCGCCTCCCCGCTCCCTCCTCTTCCCCACTCCGCTCGCGTACTCCCCTCTCCCCTCCCTGCCCTCTCTCCCCATCCTTCCCTTTCCCCCCTCCCTGTCCTGTCCTGTCCCGACTCCCCTCTCTCCTATCCCACCTCCTTGCCCTGTCCTGTCCCCCCGCTGCCCTGTCCTATCCCCCCTCTCCGCCCTGTCCTATCTCCTCACTCCGCCCTGTCTTACCTCCTCACGCCGCCCTGTCCTATCTCCTCACTCCGCCCTGTCCTATCTCCTCACTCCCTGTCCTATCTCCTCACTCCCTGTCCCATCTCCTCACTCCCTGTCCCATCTCCTCACTCCCTGTCCTATCTCCTCACTCCCTGTCCTATCTCCTCACTCCCTGTCCTATCTCCTCACTCCCTGTCCTATCTCCTCACTCCCTGTCCTATCTCCTCACTCCCTGTCCTATCTCCTCCTTGTCCTATCTCCTCACTCCCTGTCCTATCTCCTCCTTGTCCTATCTCCTCACTCCCTGTCCTATCTCCTCACTCCCTGTCCTATCTCCTCACTCCCTGTCCTATCTCCTCACTCCCTGTCCTATCTCCTCACTCCCTGTCCTATCTCCTCACTCCCTGTCCTATCTCCGCACTCCCTGTCCTATCTCCTCACTCCCTGTCCTATCTCCTCACTCCCTGTCCTATCTCCTCACTCCCCGTCCCATCCCCTCACCCCTCACCACCGCAGGCGAGCATGACACTGGCTCAGACAAGCTGCATGGATGTGCCGCCTCTTCTTGAACATGCTTTCAGCATGTCAGAGGCCCAGACAGGCTACATTGCGTACAGGGGCCGCCAGCAGATTCAAAACGGAGCAAAGGCTTCCCTCCCTATCCTGATATGGCATGCTTATACCGTATTATATGTACTCACATCTCACTAAATATATGGTTCTAAAATGTTTACATCTTGTCGCGTGATTTGGATAACGGGTTACACACAAAACCAAGAGGCTACCATGACAACAGCATGAACAGCAACTTGAGCACAGTATCAATATGTTATACCGGTAATCAGCCATTGGATGGCACAATGAGGCACACATTAGCCTAAAAAGAAATGAAATCGTACTTGATTGTTCTTGCTTTTGAGAATTCTCAGATGCTGCAGTGGCCAGCAGCAGCAGTACTGGCAAGAGCAGTGGTAGCAGCAGTGCTCGCAGCTGCAGAAAAAGTGGAGGGAAAAGAGGTGGCTTGCTTGGCGAGGTTGAGAAGAGAGGCGAGGAGGTCCCAAGGGCGTAGGTGAAGGCGTGTCCAGGAGCAGAAGCATCAGCAGGAGGGGCAACAGAAACAGCCATCGTTGAGCAGGCGGCTAAGGGAGGTTTGGACTGCCAGTTCCCATGCCACCATCTCCCTCGCTTGCCTTGCTGCCGCCCCCTTGCCCCTCCTTGGCACGCCCAAGCAGCGCAGCAGATAGGAGAGCAGGGGGTGAGTTGATGATGTGAGAGCATGGTGTGAGAGCAGGCTAGGCTGAGGGCAGGTGATGAAGTGAGAGGGCTTGGTGCGACTGGGATGAAAGGCATGGGATGAGAGGCATGGGATGAGAGGCATGGGATGAGAGGCTTGGGATGAGAGGCTTGGGATGAGAGGCTTGAGATGAGAGGCATGGGATGAGAGGCTTCGAATGAGAGGCTTGGGATGAGAGGCCTGGTTTGAGAGGCTTCGAATGAGAGGCTTGGGATGAGAGGCATGGGATGAGAGGCATGGGATGAGAGGCATGGGATGAGAGGCTTCGAATGAGAGGCTTGGGATGAGAGGCTTGGGATGAGAGGCATGGGATGAGAGGCTTCGAATGAGAGGCTTGGGATGAGAGGCCTGGTTTGAGAGGCTTCGAATGAGAGGCTTGGGATGAGAGGCTTGGGTGTGACAGTAGCGAGGAGAGAGAAGGTCACCTGTCATACAGTCACACTGGAAGGAAGGGAATTAGGTGATGAATCTCTTGGAAGGAAAGCAGGGAGAGGGAGGGGAAGGCTAAGGAAGGCAATGTAGGCGTGGCAGGGTAGAGCAGGACAGGCGGGGACCAAGCGAGGAAGTGAACAGAGAGAGCGGAATCAGCATGCAGACGCATGGAGGTGAGAACTAGGGCAGGTAGATCTGGCAGAGGGTAGAGGACGGGAGGGACGGCAGAAGATATGAACCCAGGGAGGCGAGCACCAGGGCAGACACGAAAGGCAGAAGATATGAATGCAGGGAGTTCAGGAGACAATTGGGGTCTGGAGAATGGCAGACATGTGAGGAGTCTGATATAGATGGTAACTCCTTAGATGAGCATATAGAAACTAGTATTTGGTCCTGAGTCAGCCACGTGGCCGTTGACCTGTGCATCAAGAGAATCGGACGGTTGCAACGGTTTCTCGCCACGTGGACCTTCGAGATTGGCCGAGTTCTGAAAGACCGTGGGGAATAGGAGGGGTAGGAAGGTAAAAGTGCAGGGTGGAAAAAGGAAGGGAAGGAAATGGAAGGAAAGGGAAGGGAGGAGAGGGGAAGGGAAGTGAAGGGAGGACGTCAAAAAGGGAAGGGAAGGGAAGGGAAGGGGAGGGAAGGGAAGCGAAAGGAATAGAAGGGATTGGAGGGGAAGGGGAGGAGCGACCTAGGGGGAAGGGGAAGTGAGATGTGGGGGAAAGGGGAAGTGCGACCTGGGGAGAAGGGGAGGAGCGACCTGGGGGGAAGGGGAGGAGCGAACTGGGGGGAAGGGGAAGTGAGATGTGGGGGAAAGGGGAAGTGCGACCTGGGGGGAAGGGGGAGGAGCGACCTGAGGGGGAGGGGAGGAGCGACCTGGGGGGAAGGGGAGGAGCGACCTGGGGGGAAGGGGAAGTGCGACCTGGGGGAAAGGGGAAGTGCGACCTGGGGGGAAGGGGGAGGAGCGACCTGGGGGGAAGGGGAAGTGCGACCTGGGGGAAAGGGGAAGTGCGACTTGGGGGAAAGGGGAAGTGCGACCTGGGGGAAAGGGGAAGTGCGACCTGGGGAGAAGGGGAGGAGCGACCTGGGCGGAAGGGGAGGAGCGACCTGGGGGGAAGGGGAGGAGCGAACTGGGGGGAAGGGGAAGTGCGACTTGGAGGCGACGAGGAGGCGGCGCGCCGATGATAACGCGAGGGGGCGAGGCGGCGATTTTGCTGTGATGCGCTGATGACGAGGCGCACAGCCGGGGGCGCTCAGTAGCACGGATGCGAGTTTAGCGGATTAGGGAACACTTAGCGCGAGGTGGCGGCGATGCGATAAGGCAGCGACGTGGGGAAAACGATCTGAATCGCCGTTTGTGACTTCGCGAGCTAGCAGAAGATATCGCCAGCAACATACGACGAGGCTTGTGTGTACGCGTCGGGGGCCGGAAACTCTACTCTCCGGACTCTATCGTCGTGGCGATAGGGAAAGCACGCTAAGTTATATGCAATGGTGGTACCCAAGTGGTCTAGATGCAAATCTGCTTTCACTCAGGTTGATGTTTATCACATGGTTCCGTTCCTTGGTTGCGCCAGACGCTTCGTTTCCGCCGTTCCGCGGTGTATTCCCCTGCCCAATCTCTGTACGAAATTGGTTGGCATCGCCAGCCTAGTTTGAATCCCTCGCGCCAGCTATCCGTACCCTAAACATTTCGCTGTCGAATCAGACCCCGTCAAAGGGTGTACACAAACATTGCCCCCAAAAACCACCCCCCGGTCCCCCAGAGGGGTCAGCCAGAGAGACTGCAACCGGTGCTGCGAGTGGTGTGACTGTGGTGCTGTCGTGAAAGAAGCAGCAGGAAGCACCTGAGTCAAGCGTGAAGGTGTGCAAGGCCTCAACAGGCGCAGTACCAGAGAGAGCAGACTCACCAGCACCTAGGGGTGTCTCACCAGCACCTAGAGCAGACTCACCAGCACCTAAAGCAGCAGCCGCTATACCAGGGTCGGGCGGCACACACAGGTAACAGTCACCCTGAGTACTAGTAGGCAAAGCATACATGGCAGTGAAGATAGTGTCATAATCTAGAGCAAAGATATCCACCTTGTTTCGAAGCAGCTCTAGCCAGAGGGGGAGCTCAGCCTCGTCGCCAAACACTGCACGCCAGGCGTTGCTCAGACAGGCGAAGCAGCGAGCCTGTGTGTGAACAACTGTTCCGCAAGTCTGACCAGCCCGATCACCCGTGCGAATGACGTACTAGCAGCGGACAATACTCCAAGTCCCCCCACTCTGAGCGTACCACTCACAAAGCTGCAGGCGCCGCTGCGGCGTAAGGGTCTCGCGCAGACGCCGCTGTAGCTGCATCTGGCCACCGCCAGAAACTCCGCACTGAACAGCTCCACCGCGACTGCTACTACGGCCTCCGCCACCACACCTACTGGCGTGCCACTCACGAAGCTGATGGGGCGTAAGGGCCTCGCGCGGACGCCGCTGCAGCTGCATCTGGCCACCGCCAGAAACTCCCCCCCGAACAGCTCCACAGGGACTGCTACTACGGCCGCCACCACTCCCACTGCTGCCACCATCGCCGTCACCACTCCCACCGCTACTACAAGTGAAGTCATAGCGGGCAAGCAAGGAGGCGCGCGACCAGTAGGTAAGTACGGAGGGAAGGCAGTAGCACGAATAGCAGGAGCAGCAGTAAGAGCAGAAGAGCGGCTCGGTGACACTAGGCTGCAGCACCTCCAGCACTCCTAGCAGCACCTCCACCAGCAGCAGCAGTAGCACGAGCAGCAGGGCGGATCGGGTTGGGCAGGGCGGCTCGAGCTGGGCGGTGCGGCTCAGCAGGGCGCGCGCTGTGCAGGGCAGCAGGGCGCGACGTGCGGGCTGCAGCAGGGCGCGACACGCGGGGCAGCAGGGCGCGACGCGCAGGGCAGCAGGGCGCGACGCGCGGGCTGTAGCAGGGCGTAACGCGCGGGGCAGCAGGGCGCGACGCGCGGGGCAGCAGGGCGCGACGCGCGGGCTGTAGCAGGGCGTGACGCGCGGGGCAGCAGGGCGCGCCGCGCGGGCTGCAGCGAAGCGCGACGCGCGGGGCAGCAGAGCGCGACGCGCAGGCTGCCGTAGGGGGCGACGCGCAGGGCAGCAGGGCGCGACGCACGGGCTGCAGCAGAGCGCGACGCGCGGGCTGCCGTAGGACGCGACGCGCAGGGCAGTAGGGCGCGACGTGCGGGCTGCAGCAGAGCGCGACGCGCGGGGCAGCAGAGCGCGGCGCGCGGGCTGCCGTAGGGCGCGACGCGCAGGGCAGCAGAGCGCGGCGCGCGGGCTACCGTAGGGCGCGACGCGCAGGGCAGCAGGGCGCGACGTGGGGGCTGCTGCAGGGCGCGACGCACGGGCTGCAGCAGGACGCGGGGCAGCGCGATGCGGGGCAGTGCAGGGCGTGCGCGGTAACCGCAGTCGGTCACTAGGTAATGGTGGGCCTGAAAAAAAAAACGGTCCTACAGACCTACTGCTCTGAAACCATGTCAGAAACTAACAAGCAGGAATGATTGTATTGACATCAAACTGAGTACAGATACTAACCCTAATTGGGCTGTACCCCATATAGGCTATCCCACTACAGCCTACACAACCTAAGCAGCATTATAGTTTGACACCGCGGTGAGTGTCGCGATTTCAAGTGCCGAATCTTCGAGTTGGCGTATGAGCCGGTCGAGCTGCTCCTGCGTCAACGTCGCGAGGTTAAATTCGGCCATGGCGGGGGTGTCGGGCAAGCTAAGCAAGAGCTTCAGTCGTGACCGTGCGTGCTTTCAAGAGAGCACTTCGAGCGGCGGTGCCTGGACGCTGAGAGACGTCTACCCCTTTTAAAAATTGACGTAGGGGGGAAGCGAAGGTGTGGGTGCGGTCCGAGAAGAGATCGTAGGCTCTGAATACCAAGTGTTACGAGTGCAATTGAGTGAGCGAGCGAGAATTTCATTATCGAGGAGTACATTGGGCGAAGGCATGGAATATATAGCGAAGCTAAAGTGGTAACGGTTTTGTGTGAAAATGGGGTGCACTACGGGCCTAGCGCCGAGGTTGGGAATTGTCGAGGCGGAGATCCGGAGCGCGGGTTACCAACCTAACCGTGGGGTTGGGTCGTGTCGTGAACAGTGGCGGGAACAGTGGTTGAGGCGAGTGCTTCGAGTGGTAACGGTGCACTGTTGAGAGTTGGCGGGAACAGTGGTGTACGTGCTGAGCAAGGACGCGAAGTAAGGAAAATGATTTTTCCTTACAACAAAGTCTGATTCTTACATTGACTAGTGCAGAATGCAATACACCTTATTGAGCCGATTCAAGCGAGCTTTAATTCTTATCGCGAAAAGCCACCTATGTTGTTGAGCCACATTCAAGTGAGCCCTCCACCCAAATTCGATACCCTCCTAATCTGCATGTGTTGTGCTACGATCCAGGTAGAAAACCTCCACGCGACTCCTAATCTTCCGAGCTTCTCGATCAGTACGGACAAAGTTGATTCATGCATGTAAGGATTCTTGAAGTTTTTAATATCGTAGTTGCACTGTAGAGCGGCACGTCGAAAACATTGCTGGGCAGCACTATCCTCAACAATGCTAGAGCACTACATCAAAAGAGTTTTCGAGTCAGTTTCGTTTCGACGAGGGCTGGCGGAAGCAATGGCGCCAGCGAGAGCGGTAGCGGGTGGCGGCGGCAACATGGGTGGCGAGATCCGCGTGGTGGATGCCGCAGGTGCCATCATGCCGTCCGCAGCGGGGCTGCTCGCGGCGCTACTAAGGCCACAGGCTGCACCGCTACTAACGACACATGCCGAACCAAACGCAGCGCCCGCTGCTGTGATGGGGCGAGAGGCCCTTCTGGGGGTTCCTTGTGGTGCTGAACGGCCACGTGGCGGAAGAATAGGTGGAGACACTCTATTGGATCGTGGCATTGCAAGTATGGCTGTAGCTAGACCAGGCGGGGTTGAGGGTTTTGGGGAGAGGGGAGGAGACGAGGGAGAAGGGAGAGAGGAGGCGGGAGGGAGAGGAGGAGGGGAGGGCAGCGAGGCGGTGGTGTGGCACGTGAGCGAGGGGCGCATTGCGCCAGGTAAGATCGTGTGCCCGCGCTTGTTCGCTCGCTGCTGCTGCACACACGCACCGCCTCTCCCTCCCGCCAAACCTCCTCTCCTGCAGTTCGCCCCCCCTGTTCCTCCCCTTGTCAGTCCCGCCATCTCGTCCCCACTCTCTCCCCATCCTTGTCTCCCAGAACCCCTCACCATCACTCTCCCAGCAACCCCCCTCGCCATCAGTCTCCAAGCACCCCTCCTCGCATCACTCTCCCAACCGGTACCGTGTCATGCTTGCCCACTAGCGCCTCTTCTCAAGTGGCCCCACCGCCCGGCCGCTCGCCCCTCCCACCAGCGCGACCACCCTGTCTTCCGTCTCCCAGGCGTCGCCTGCCCTCGCTGCCCCGCCTCCGCACTTTTCGAGTCGACTCAAAAAGCTTCTCAAGAGGCCCCACCGCCCTGCAGATCGCCCCACCCACCAGCGCGGCCGCCCCGTCTTTCGTCTCCCAGGCGTCCGGCCCTTCCTGCCCTCGCTGCATCTCCCTCCTCGCACGACCACCTGTTTTTCCCTCCTACCCTTGCCCCCACGTTTCCGTGGCGACTTTTGGATCTACTCAGAAATCGCCTCCCACGCCCACCTGAATTGCTCTTCTGCCCGTGCCATCCCGTGTCCTAACAGGCCGTGCCCTCATCTCGCTGCATGTGCCCCGCATCATACCCACAGCCCCCGCGCATCCCTCCCCCACCTCCTCGCCCTCCTCTCCCTTCCCCCCACACCCTGGGTGTGTGACGAGGGATGGGGTGGGAGGGGAGGGCACAGCGGGGAAGGGCGCGGGGGAGGAGGGCGCGGCGGGGGAGGGCGGACCGAGAGAGGACGTGCGCGTGCGGGTGAGGGGCAGCGCAGTGGACCTGGCGTCTATGGGAGGCCTCTTCCTCAGAGAGCGGGTGAGGCTGCTGTGTTGCAATCCATTAAGCTGTGGGTTCAGAGTGCTTCTTAGAGAAGTATACTGTTCTGCATGCAAGCGAGTGTGCTCTGCCCCGCATGCAAGCGAGTGTTTCGAGTCCATCCTGCCTGCGGTTCCTGTTCTGCAACACACCCATCCACCCACTCTCCCTTCCCCCCTTCCCACCCCCCGCTGTTGCCTTTCTTCCCCTCCATCCGCACGTCTCCATTCTCCCCTCGTGATTGGCAGGTCAGCTGGGGCCAGGAGTGGGTGGACCAATTGCGAGCCGACACGTGGATGCATGCTTTCAGCTTCACCGGAGCACAGCAGCAGGAGGCAGGCAGGGAGAGACAGGGGTGGGACAGCAATGTAGATGGGGGTGCAGTGCAGGAGGGAAAGAGTGCAGTTGGGGCAACTAACAGAGGTGGCACTGACGACGGTGCTGCTGACGTCTTCCAGGTGTTGCTCGATGCCAGCCATGGCACCGCTGAGGTGAGGCCGGGCACAGGGTTGGTCAGGGGACAGGGTTGGTCAGGGGGCAGGGTTGGTCAGGGGGCAGGGTTGGTCAGGGGACAGGGTTGGTCAGGGGATAGGTTTGACCAGGGGACAGGGTGGCAAGAGGACAGGTTTGGCAGGGGGACAGGTTTGGCAAGGGGACAGGTTTGGCAAGGGGTCAGGTTTGGCAAGGGGTCAGGTTTGGCAAGGGGTCAGGTTTGGCAAGGGGTCAGGTTTGGCAAGGGGTCAGGTTTGGCAAGGGGTCAGGGTTGGCAAGGGGTCAGGGTTCCAGGGCTGACAGGGGACAGGGCTGAACAGGGGACAGGGTTGGTCAGGGGACAGGGTTGGTCAGGGGACAGGGTTGGTCATGGGACAGGGTTGGTCAGGGGACAGGGTTGGTCAGGGGACAGGGTTGGTCAGGGGACAGGGTTGGTCAGGGGGCAGGGTTGGTCAGGGGACGGGGTTGGTCAGGGGACAGGGTTGGTCAGGGGGCAGGGTTGGTCAGGGGACAGGGTTGGTCAGGGGATAGGGTTGACCAGGGGACAGGGTGGCAAGGGGACTGGTTTGGCAAGGACAGGTTTGGCAAGGGGACAGGTTTGGCAAGGGGTCAGGTTTGGCAAGGGGTCAGGTTTGGCAAGGGGTCAGGTTTGGCAAGGGGTCAGGTTTGGCAAGGGGTCAGGGTTCCAGGGCTGACCAGGTGACAGGGCTGACCAGGGGACAGGGTTGGTCAGGGGACAGGGTTGGTCAGGGGACAGGGTTGGTCAGGGGACAGGGTTGGCCAATGGCAGTCTGTGTCTGCTTCTTGTCCCACTGTTAGGTATATGCATGTTACGTTCACTCATACGTGTGTGTATGCATGCATGTATGTGAGAGTGTCTCTGTGTGTGTGCTTGCGTGTGTGTGCGTACGCGTGTGTGTATGTGCATGTATGTTTAGGGTTTAGGGTCACATGCCTGCCACTACATTTGCCCAATATTGCCAGGTGCTAGTGGAGCTGCCTCTCAGTGCACATGCAGGCTCACAACCCGTTTTTGAGGTGCCTAAAAAAGAAACTCCAATGTTTGCATGTGCCCAGAACTGGCAGGCGCTAGTGGAGCTGCCTGTCCGTGCGCACGCAGGCTCACAGCCCTCGTGGCTGCTTTTGAGACTTCTCAAAACCAACATGTTTTCACGTCTGCGCATGCCCGTGCCTTCCAATGTGTGCCACTGCCTGTGCCCATTATTGGCAGGTGCTTGTGGAGCTGCCTGTCCGTGCACATGCAGGCGCACAGCCGCGGTGGGTGCTAGTCAAGCTGCTTCTCACTGTTGCCGACCAGGCGTCCAATCGCCTCCACATCCGTGTGCCTGCTGCATTCAATTCGAGTGTAAAATTGTGCTGATGTTTCTACCGCATGTGCAGCTCAATGAGTGTAATCAAGGCTTCAGCAGCATGTACTGTTTCGACGCGTCCTGTCAAATGGTTTAGCGGAGGAGAGACAGTGGCATTTGTAGCTTTGCGAGCAAGCCTTTGCAACATACCGAAATGGTCTAGCCATCTGACATACACACAGGTTGGTTGGCCTGAATGATTAAGAATTCTTTTTTTTGTACGTGTGCAATGGAACGAGATAGTGAGGATTGCACTAGGTGTAAGGATTTACAAATCCTTACTGAGGCACTCGTTAGCGAGGCCATCCCGAGGGTCATGCAACGAACCTGTTCGGCCTATTTCGTCGCACCGAACCACTCCCGAGTCGGCCCCGCTCCAATCGCAACATCACCGAGCCATCTTCGCCCGACCTCACCGCCTAGCTAGCCCTTCCCCTATTTTAGTCTCGCCACTTTGTGTGTATCGTCAATTCAGTAATCTATCATTCTCGTTATTTGTTATTCTGCCTGCGCACTCTACAAGTTCATAACACCTAGTATCAGAGCTACTTTCATAGCAGGGTGTCAAAACATAAAGTTCTATTTATTTCACTCTAGGTTGTGTAGGGGTCATCCCAATTCTATCGATAGTCTTGTACTCCCTCTCTATTACCTAATCTGTGAAAGTAAAACGAGGAATGATTGCATTGATCAGCATGAGAAGTACAGGCAGGAAACCCTAAAGTGTTGTACCCCATTTGAACTACCCCACTATAGCCTACATAGACTATAGCATATAAGTTTGACACACCCCCATAGGCAAAGTGGGGGAGAACAAGAGGTCACAAGACCAGTCAAGAGAAGCAAAGCAAGCTCAGGGTGGATCACGAAGTCACCACGCATTCTGAGCACAAGCAAATGGCCACAAGGCCAGTTCACATGCAGAGTTATATAAAGGTGAACAAACAATACAGTGATCACAACCTAGCAAGAGTAAGCATGCAGGTATATGTATAAAGATCACAGTAGAAGCAAAGTCAAGAAGTAAGCAAGTCAGGCCCAGTGGGCACAAGGCCTAGAACTGTTAGAATGAGAAAGGGTGTCGACTAGAAGGAATCGAGAGTACAAGTACAAACCTAGACTTGTGTACCCCCTAAGGCTAAACCCAATATAGCCTACATCACTATAGCATATATGATGTTTGACACACCCCCATAGGCGAAGTGGGGGAGAGCAAAGGGGTCACAAGACCAGTCAAGAAAGGCAAAGCAAGCTCAGGGTGGATCACAAAGTCACCACACACACTGAGCACAAGCAAAGGGCCACAAGGCCAGTTCACATGCACAGGCATATATGCAACACAAGCAGCACAGTGATCTCGATCTAGCAATGCAAACATGCAGGTATATATAGATCACAGTACAAGCAAAGCCTACAGCAAGTGAGGAAAAGTGGGCACAAGCCCTAGCAAAGTGCAGAAACGCTGATGATCACCAGCCTGAAGTGCCTTGGTGAATATATCAGCAGTGTTGGCCCGAGTGGCCACGTAACGCAGACGAAGCTGACCACGCTGCTGCAACTCTCGAGCTAGGAAGTAACGCAGAGCGATGTGCTTCGTTCTGTGCTCCAGTCTGTGCTCCTCACACAAGGCAATGGTAGCCTTTTTGTCGACGTACAGTACTGGAGGGGAACGAGGCCGCTCTCCCAAGTCGGTCAGCAGGTAGGTGAGCCAGCGTAACTCCTGTGCAGCCATGGCTGTGGCGTAGATCTCAGCCTCACAACTGGAGCTGAGAACCGAAGACGAGCGAGTAGAACGCCAAGAAACTGAACCAGAGCCAAGGCTGGAGGTGTAACCCTGTGACGACCGCTGAGTAGCCTGGTTGTCAACCCAAGAAGCGTCTGAGTGCCCAGTGAGGACAACTGGGCTCTTCCCTCCAAGCACGAGCCCCATGCCTGATGTGCTGCACAAGTAGCGCAGTACCCTCTTAGCGGCAGCCATGTGCCCAGGTCGGTGCCGGCCAGGAGCCACGTAGCGAGCCAGGAGGCAGTGCACCGACCACCACCCGAGGCACAAGTAGCGCAACACCCTCTTAGCGGCATCCATGTGCTCCTTCCTGTGTCTCCCAGGAGCAACATGTCAAAATAGATTTATATATTTTTAGTATAATCTGCCTGTAGTAGGTGTTGTGTAATTCCCTTGTATGGTGGTGCACCTCTTTCACAATTGTTAGGTTGCTATATGTACTCGTGTGCTATATTGAACCCCCAATCATTCTCGACATTTCTCCTTGGCACAAACTACTCGACACTCGTGGCCTAGGCTCCTAAGCCTAGGCCCTCCTAAACCCGGTTACCAGCTAAGTTACTATTGTGACACAACATAGCGTGCAAGGATGCTAAGAGGGTATGCCAGGTCAGGTCGAGTGCAGGTCATCAGGTACATGAGGCTGCACACAAGCTCTGGATACGGGCCACTCGGCTCTACGGACTCATCCGAAGGCAGAGCTGAGAGCGAGTGGCGAGTAGGCATAGGAGTGGGCTGTGGCGAGGAGTACGTGAAGCCGAAGCGCTGAAGGACCTGTTGCACCATGTGTGACTGAGTGAAAGTAATGGTGCGCTGTGCTCTATCCCGGGTGATCCGCAAGCCAAGATAGCTGCGCAGCTCACCTAGGTCTGTACACGTGTGTCTCTTCTGCAGCTCCGACTTCACGTGGGCGAGTCCCTCAGTGTCAAAAGTAGCAAAGACCAAGTCGTCGACATACACGAGGACGTAGAACGGCGGCAGAGAGGTGTCGGTGCGTAGAAACAGCGACGGGCTAGCAGTGGAAGGAGCAAAGCCAAGAGCCGCAAGGGTCGTCCTCAGTATGTCGTGCCACTCACGGGGAGCCTGGCGGAGACCGTAGACTGGCCGTCAGAGGCTCCATTGGGTACCAACAGGAAACAACCCAGTGAAGCCAGGTGGGCGGCGCAGCCAGATCTCCTCGTGCAGGCTGCCCTGTAGGAAAGCAGGGCTGAAGTCAAGAGAGTGCAGCTCGTAGTCACGCTGAGCAGCTACGTTCAGCAGAACCCGAAGTGTGGTCATATTCGGGGTGGGGGAGAAGGTCTGGAAGAAGTCAACTCCCTCTCGCTGACTGAAGCCTCGTGCATCGTAACGCGTCTTGAAGACAGGCGGAGAACCCGGCGGCCGCTTCACCCTGAAAATCCACATGCCACTGACGATGTTTCAGGCGGGGGAACCTCGTCGACGTAGGTGCCTGTGGAATTCTAGGAAGTCATCTCTGCGTCCATGGCTGTCTGCCACTGAGAGGAGTAGGGACCCTCTATCGCCTCTGCGTAAGAGCGCGGGGTCGGGATGTTTGGTGCATCCGGGTCTCCCTCAGGGGCAATCAGCATGGACACGAGATGAGGTAAAGCAGCGGCAAAGCACTCAAACTCCTCCTGCCTGTCCTCAAGGACGTCCGTGCCAAGAGCATACTCACCCCCGACGGACGGAGGACAGACAGACTCAGTCTCAGACTCAGCATCAAGGCTAGCGGCGTAGTCTAGACAACAGGCGGCAGCAAAGTCAACAAGCTCAGCAACTAGGGCAGACGCAGCAGTGGACTCAAACGACGGGTTAGTGACAACTGTGGCCAGGAGACGCGTGACAGTGGGGCTAGCATCACGAAGGGAGTCAGACTCCGGGTCAGGACCGTCAGCAAGGGAGGACGCAGGAGGAGACGGCAGAGGGACACGAAGTGGAGCAGTGAAAGGACGAAGCACCATCCGGTGCGTGCCTTGGACAGCAGGAGGACGCGGACGCGGAACACGACTACCTGTGCGATCAGCGCGAACAGACGACGCAGGACGACACTCAGGCGATGCAGGACGAGAATCAGGTGACGCAGGACGAGACTCAGGCTCACGACGCTCGGTAAGACCTCTAGTCGGCCCAGAGTACAGAGAAGGACCAGGCAGTGGAGAGGCTGGCTGTAGCTGCGACTGCGACGGGGCAGGCTGTGGACACAATAAGGGAAGAGTGGGACCAGTAGAAGGTGGGAGGTCAAGAACCTGCTGAAGAAGTGGAATGAAGTACGGCCGCGGCTGCGCAGCGCCTCCAGAATCAGCAGAGACAGTACCAGAACCCCCAGTTCCAGGGTCTGCAGCTCCAACTCCCGCAGCACCACCAGCTCCAGCACCTCCAATAGCTCCAGCTCCAGTAGCACCTCCAGTAGCAACAATACTAGCGCCTCCAGCTCCAACTCCGGGAGCACCACCAGCCCTAACAGCTCCAGTACCTCCAGTACGAGCACCTCCGGGACCAGCGGCTCCAGCACCTCCAGCAGCACCAGCACCAGCAGTACTTCCAGTAGCTCCAGTTCTGTCAGCACCTCCAGCTCCAGTAGCGCCAGCTCCTCCAGCAGCTCGAGCACCAGCAGTACCTCCAGCATCTCCAGCTCAAGCAGCACCTGCACCAGCAGCACCTCGCTAGCGTCTCAAGCGGCGAGCAAACCACTCGCGCAGCTGCGGTGGAGAGAGAGGCTCCCGCCGAGACGAGGCACCCGCCGGAACTCCAGCAGACTCAGCACCCCCAGTCTCAGCAACCGCAGGCTCAGCACCCTCAGGCTCAGCACCTCCAAGCTCAGCACCCCCAGGCTCAGCACCCCCAGGCTCTGCACCCTCAGACTCAGCAACCCCAGGCTCAGCACCCCCAGACTCCATACGCTCAGGCTCAGCACCCCCAGGCTCCGCACTCTCAGGCTCAGCACCCCCAGGCTCTGCACCCTCAGACTCAGCAATCCCAGGCTCAGCACCCCCAGGCTCCGCACGCTCAGGCTCAGCACCCCCAGCAGCACCACCCCCAGTAGCAGCACCAGAGTCAACCGCTACCTCGACAGGCTCGACATCGTCTACCTGGGACACACCTGAGGGAGCAGGACCCTGAGGGGGGAGGGGGTCTACCGGAGGAGGACCTGGTGCAAGGAAGAGCGGCGGGGGGGGGGGGAGAGAGGCAGTGCAGTAGGGGAAGAGACGGTAAAAGGGAACCGACTCGTCGAACGTGACGTCCTAAGAGGGCAGGACACGGCGCGAGGTGGGGTGGTAAAACTGCCAGCCAGGTGCGTCAGGGACAAAGCCAAGGAAGACGCAAGGAATAGCACGGGCGGAGAGCTTGTCCGCGGTAGTATCGCGGACAAAGGTACGAGAACCCCAGACCCGAAACACTGACGCATCGCCAGCCTTCCCCGTCCAACGCAGTGTGGGCGAGGTCTCCGGCAAGGAGACACGGGGCCAGAGGTTGAGCTGATGCACAGCGTAACGGACCGCAAACGGCCACAGAAAATGGGGGGCAGCCGCATGGACCATGGAGGTACGAGCGACCTCCATGACTAAGCCAATGCGGCGCTTAGCAACCTTATTCTGCTGCGGTGAGGCCGGGAGCGTGAATGTCTGGCGAATGCCCTTCCCACGACAAAAGACCCCGCAGGAAGTCAGAGGCAAACTCACCACCTCTGTCAGAGTTCAGACGCAGGACGGGAAAGTCCGTCCCGAACCGCTCGCGGAGCTGCAGACAGGCAGCGCGGATCCAAGGGATCAAAACATCAGGGACCTCACCATTGGTGCGCAAGGGGAAGACCGTGGTGTAACGCGTGTAGTCGTCAACAACCAGCAAAAATTACCGCTCACGGTCCTGTCCACGGACGCGGGCTGGGCCCCACACGTCCATGTGTAGGGTCTGCAGGGGAGTAGTCGTCGCGGGAAACGAGGAGGAGTGAGGAGCGGTGCGCTGCCGCCCCTCGACACATGGAAGACAGGGAGGAGCAGGCGAGGGAGGGAGGGGAGGGAGAACCCTGGGAAGACCAGAGACAAGGACATGACGATGCATGCCACGAAGGCGCTGCACCGAGGGGTGACCAAGACTGTGGTGCCAGAGGACGGTCTGGTGCGACAAAGCACGACACGAGCAGGGGGCCGCTAGCTGACCTGACGCAAACGCAGACGCAGCTACCGGAGGGGACACAGTAGTCAGTGTGTACAGACTCGAGCCAGGTGCTCGGGTGGACATGGCCAGGTGCCGACCAGTCCGGGAGCACGTACAGTGGGTCACACGCTGACCTCCAGGAGTGAACTGGTCAACCCACTCATCCTGGAGGGCAGCTCCACTCACCAAGTTCGTAGAGAGCGAGGGGAGGTGGAGACCCGACAGTGAGCTAGACGGGACAGCCGGACACGGCAGGACCGTGGAGGAGTGCGCAAGGACGGGGCCCCCAGAGGGGGTTCCCAGAGGGGTCCGCCAGGGAGACTGCAACTGGCCGACTGAGCGGCGTGAGTGTGGTGCTGTCGCGAAAGAAAGAGCGGGAAGCAACTGAGTCAAGTGTGAAGGTGTGCAAGACCTCAGCAGGCGCAGTACCAAAGAGAGCAGACTCACCAGCACCTGGAGCAGCAGACTCACTAGCACCTAGAGCAACAGCCTCACCAGCACCTAGAGCAGTAGACTCTATACCTGGGTCGGGCGGCACACACAGCACTAATTGTCACAGCATACATGGCAGCAAGGATAGCATCATAGTCAAGAGCAAATATATCAACATTCTGCCTAAGCAGATCAGCCCAGCTAGGGAGCTCAGCGGCGTCAGGAAACTGTGCGCGCTAGGTGTCAGACAGGCGACCGAAACAGCGTTGCGACGTGTGTGGCCTTCAGCACGTCTCCCCACGGCGCCCGCTGGTGCAGAGAACGTAAGTGCAGGGACCAGCACCCCCAGACCTCCCACGCCCAGCGTACCACTCACGAAGCTGCTGGGGCGACGGGGTCTCACGGGAACGCGGCTGCTGCTGGCGCTGGCTACCACCAAAGCCTCCACGCTGCGCAGCTCCACCCCGACGAGCACCACCGCCGCCGCCACCTCCACCGCCGCCGCTGCTGCCTCCACCGCCGCTGCCGCTGCCTCCACCACCGCTGCTGCTGCCTCCACCACCTCCACTGCCGCCACCGACGCCCCCACTCCCGCCACCACCCTTGCCTCCACCCCCACCCCCTCCGCCTCCTCCACCGCCACCACCGCCGCCCCCGCCGTCCCCTCCACCACCCTTGCCCCCTTTGCCCTTGCTGCTGCGGCGCCTCCCACTAGGAGCAGACGCAGCCCCGACCTCCTTGGTGCCAAGGAGGTTGACAGCAGCAGCAGAAGTAACAGGGCAGAAGGGGAACGGGGGAACACCCCTCAAAGAATGGGGCGCGAGGGTTGCCGCGAGAAGCACCTACAGCAACTATACTTTTCTCAGCTGCAGTGAGGCGCTCCTCTAGCAGGTCGACGGTGAGCTTAGTGGGGCAAAGGGAGAGAAAGTGGTCCCTGACTGAGGGTAGGGAGTCAGGGAGACGGGTGACTAGGTAGAAGAGGGTGATGTAGAAGGGGGGGGGGGTTCTTGGCGCAGAACTCGGAGGGAAGCGCAGCGCGGTAGCGGGCGTCACTAGTGCGGAGGTGAATAATGAGGTCAGCGACTGTGGCAAAGGCGGCTAGGTCAGGGAACAGGTACGGTAGCATGAGGCGGCTGAGGGTAGCAGTGGCAGGGGAGGAGTAGCGCGCTACGACAGCGTCATACAAAGACTTAGCAATCTTGTACTGGCCAAAGTGCGCGCGCTCAACAGAAGGCAGGTGGCTACGAACAGCAAGGCAAGCAACAACGTCACGAGTAGTCCACTTCGAGCGAACTGTACTGTCAGCATCGGCAGCAGGTGCAGCAGAGGCGCCAGACGTGAGATCAAAGAGCGAGACTCCGTCCTTAGAATCGCACTGAAGAAACAGCTTGAGATCATCTACCCAGACATTGAAGTCAACTGCACGACCCTTAGCATCGAAGGTAAGAACCGTAGTGCTAGCCATGGTGGCAGTAGCAGCAGTGGCAGCAGTGGCAGCAGTAGCAGCAGAAACAGCAGTAACAGCAGGAGCAGCGCGGGCAGGGCAGCGCGGCTCAGTAGGGCAGTGCGGCGTGGCTCGGTAGGGCGGCGCGGCTCGGCTGGGCGGCGCGGCTCGGCCGGCAGGCAGTCGCGGGTAGGGCAGGTGCGCGGGCAGCGCGCGTAGGGCAGGTGCTCACCAGGGGCGGGCAGGGCAGGCGCGACGGCGGGGCCGCGACGGCGGCGGCCGCGACGGTGGGGGCCGCGACGGTGGCTGCAGGCGCGACGGCGGCAGGGCAGGGCCGCGACGGGTGCTGCAGGCGCGACGGCGGCGACGGCGGGGCCGCAACGGTGGCTGCAGGTGCGACGGCGGGGCCGCGACAGCGGCTGCAGGTCAAGGCCGCGACATCGGCTGCAGGTCAGGGCCGCGACAGTGGCTGCAGGCGCTCGACGGGCGGGCAGGGCAGGGCCGCGACAGCGGGTAAGGCAGGGCCGTGACTGGCGGGTCGGGCAGGTCCGCGACGGGCGGGGTAGGCATGGCCGCGACGGTCGTGTAGGGTAGGGCCGCGACGGGCAGTAGGGCAGGGCAGGCGCGCGGCGGCGGCTGCAGGTAGGGCAGGCGCTCGGCTGCGCGGGTAGGGCGGGCGCGTGAGTGCGCGTGTAGGGCAGGGCCGCGACGGGCGGCAAGGTAATGGCCGCGACGGGCCGTTAGGGCAGTGCCGCTACAGGCGGCAGTAGAATAGGGCGCGCGACGGCGCAGGTGAGGCAGGCGCGACAGCGCGCTTCGGGCAGGGTAGGGAAAAAACAATCGTGGTGGGCCCTAAGAAAATCGTTCCCACTAGGGAACCTGCTCAGAAACCAAGTGAAAGTAAAACGAGGAATGATTGCATTGATCAGCATGAGGAGTACAAGTAGGAAACCCTAAAGTGTTGTACCCCATATGAACTACCCCACTACTGCGCACTCTGCAAGTTCATTCATAACACCTAGTATCAGAGCTACTTTCATAGCAGGGTGTCAAAACATAAAGTTCTGTTTATTTCACTCTAGGTTGTGTAGGGGTCATCCCTTGGAGGGCACAACCCAATTCTCTCGATAGTCTTGTACTCCCTCTCTCTTACCTGATCATCATTCACCTAGCTCCTAGTTCTAACATGGTATTAAGAGCGAAATGGTCCGTAGGACCGAATTTTTAAACGGGCCCACCATTACAATTTCGATCTGCTGCCCGAGTCGCGCCCCTAGGAGAAACGCGAAACGCGAAACGCGCCCTCGGCGAGATGGTTTTCCTACCCTAGGCGCGTTCAGTCCCCTAGCTGCCCTAGGCGCGATTCTTCTGCCTAGTCACGTGCGACCCCTCCTAACCGCGCCCTAGCTGCCCCGTGCTCCACTCGCGCAGCCCGTCAGCCCCTACGCCCGGTCCCCCCTCGTTCCTGCTGCTCCGCGCGCCACTCACGCTGCCCGCCAGCCCCTAGCGCGCACCTGCTGCGCGCCTCCTTTTGAGCTGCCCCGCGCGCACCTGTTGCGCGCCCCTGGTTTGCAAGCCTCCAGCCCGCGCGCGCCTACTGCTGCTGCGCGCAGGCTGCTGCTGCTACGTGCCGCTGCTGCTCCGCCACTGAGCACGAGCCACGCTGCCCTGTCCGGGCCGCGCCGCCCAGCCCGAGCTGTCACTGCTGCTGCTACTGCAACTACTGTTGCTACAGCTAGTACTACTGCCGCTTCTGCTAAAACTGCTACTGCAACTACTGCTGCTACAGCTAGTGCTACTGCTGCTGCTGCTGCTACTGCTACTGCAACTGCTGCTGCTACAGCTAGTGCTACTGCTACTGCTGCTATGGCTAACCTGTCAGTTCTTATGTTCGATGCTGAGGGCCGCGCGATTACCTTTGATGTCTGGCTCGACGATCTCTAGTTGTTCCTGCAGAGCGAGTCTAAGGATGGTGTTTCCCTGTTTTTGCACACTGAGGGAAAGCTCCCAGCCCCTGCTGCCGACGCTGTAGAGGATCTGCCTAAGTGGCTCATGCGTGATGCAGCTGCCCGCCTTGCTGTCCGCAACCACCTACCAGTCACTGAGCGCGCGCACTTTAGCCGGCAGAAAACGGCCAAGGATCTCTATGACGCTGCCGTTGCTCGCTATTACTCCCCAGCTATTGTTACTGTAGGCCGTCTCATGCTGCCGTACCTGCATCCCGATCTAGCTGAGTTCCGCACTGTCTCTGACCTCTTTACCCACCTCCGCTCTAGTGAGGATCGCTTCCGTGCCGCTCTCAAGCCGGCCTTTCTCGCTAAGAACCCCCCCCCCCCCCGCAGTACTTCACCCTGTACTTTCTTATCACTCGCCTCCCTGACTCCCTTCGCACTGTCAGGGACCAGTTCCTAGCCATGGACCCCACTGAGCTCACACTTGACTCGCTTGAGAAGGCCCTTCTCGAGGTTGAGAAGGGCACTGTCGCTGTCGCTGCCTCTCGTGGCACCCCCTGCCTTTGAAGGGTGTACTCCCTCCCCTCTCATTCCCTCAGTTGCTACCGCTGCTGCAGTCGACCTCCTTGGTGCTGAGGACGTTGGCGCTGCGTCTGCTCCCAGTGGACGGCGCAACAACAGCAAGGGCAGAGGGGGCAGGGGTAGTGGTGGTGGCAGCAGCGGAGGGGGTGGCGGGGGTGGTGGCGGGGGTGGTGGAGGCTCTGGGGGTGGCTCTGGGGGTGGCGTCAGTGGAGGAGGCGGACAGGGTGGAGGAGGCGGTGGTGGTGGGGGAGGCGGTTGGGGTAGCGGGGGAGGCGGAGGAGGTCGGGGTGGGTCTGGCAGGGGTGGTGGCGCTCGTGGACCCTCCCGTGGCTACGGGAGTGGTCAGCAGCTGCCGCGCCTCCCGGACAACCCCACCGACCAGCAGCTCCGTGAGTGGGTTCTCCAGCGTGGGGGCTCTGGGGGCTCTTGTCGCTGCCCTTATGTCCAGCGCACGGGGCCTCTGAAGGGCACAGTCTGCGGGAAGCCGCACACTGAGTACAAGTGCTTCGGCCGTCTTGAGGACGCCTGGGTGACTGAGTACACCGAGGACCAGCAGGTGCCGAACAGGCTGCAGTTGATTGGAAAGGGGGTAGATGTGTTTGCTCTTGACTTTGCTAAGATCAATGCTGCTCGCTATGCTATGTATGTTGCTGATTATAGTGTTGAGGGTGCGTGTTACTCGTGTGTGCCATGCGATGCTGGTGGTGATGCTGCTCCCCCAGGTGCTAGTGAGTCTGCTGCCGCCCTAGGTGTTAGTGTCGCTACTGCCCCAGGTGCTAGCGAGTCTGCTGCTACTGCTGAGGTCTTGCACAATTTCACACTTGACTCTGGTGCGTCACGTTGCTTCTTTCGCGACAGCACCACTGTCACCCCACTCACTACACCAGTCCCAGTCTCATTGGCGAACCCCTCTGGGGGCTCGGTGGTTGCACGCCACTCCACTGTCCTCCAGTGCCCAGCTGTCCCCTCTGGCTCTCTGTCTGGTCTCCACCTCCCCTCGTTCTCGACGAACCTGGTGAGCAACGCCGTCCTTCAGGATGTATGGGTTGACACCTTTACTCCTGGAGGTCAGGGTGTGGCGATATTCACATGCGCCAAGACAGGCCGTCACCTGGCTACGTTCACGCGACAGCCGGGGTCGAACCTGTACACACTCACCACAGCGTCTGCACAGGTAGCTGCGTCTGGTCAGGTGGCTGCGTCCGGTCAGCTCGCTGCGTCCTGTTCGTGTCGCCTCCTCACCCACCCTGCTCAGCTTTGGCACCACCGTCTAGGCCACCCGTCGCAGTTGCGCCTGCGCGGCATGCACTCCCGTCTCCTAGTCTCTGGCCTCCCTACGACCCTGCCCCCCCTCCCTCGCTCACTTGCACTGCCGTGCCTTCCTTGCGTCGAGGGGCGGCAGCGCGCCACTCCTCACTCCTCCGAGTTTCCTCCGACCACTGCTCCTCTGCAGACTCTCCACCTGGACGTGTGGGGCTCGGCCCCAGTCGGTGGAACGGACCAGGAGCGCCACTTCCTGCTGGTTGTTGACGACTACACACGCTACACCACAGTCTTCCCCTTACGGTGCAAGGCGGATGTCAGTGGTGTCGTGATCCCCTGGATCCGTGCTTTTCGTCACCAGCTGCGCGAGCGGTTTCGACGGGACTTTCCAGTCCTGCGTCTGCACTCTGACAGGGGTGGTGAGTTCTCCTCTGGCGTCCTTGAGACGTTCTGCCAGGATGAGGGCATCGCCCAGTCGTTCACGCTTTCGGCCTCTCCGCAGCAAAATGGGATTGCTGAGCGTCGCATTGGCCTGATCATGGAGGTTGCTCGTACCTCCATGATCCATGCGGCTGCTCCCCATTTCATGTGGCCGTTTGCGGTCCGATGCCCCGCACATCAGCTCAACCTATGGCCCCGTGTCTCTGCTCCAGAGACCTTGCCCAAGCTCCGTTGGACGGGACAGCCTGGTGATGCGTCGTCGTTTCGGGTCTGGGACGCGTTCTCCCTTGTTCACGATACCAAAGCGAGCAAGATCTCTCCTCGCACTCTCCGCTGTGTCTTCCTTGGCTTCCCCACCGACGCTCCACCCAGGCAGTTCTACCACCCTGCTTCGCGTCGTGTTCTGTCCTCTCAGGGCGTCACCTTCGACGAGTCAGTCTGTTACTACCGACTTCACCCTCACGCGTCCCACCCGGTCCCCCTCGCACCTCTCTTCCTGGTACCAGTCCCCCCCCCGGTAGACCCCCTTCCCCCACAGGGTCCTGCTCCCTCAGGTGTGTCCCAGGTAGACCCAACCCTCTTGGATGAGCCAGTTGAGATCTCTTCTGACTCCTCTGACTCAGCTGAGGGGGGTGACGCCGTCGCCGACGACACGGCGACCACTCGCCGCTCTCCTCGCTTGGAGACCCCCCCGGGGTTCCCGCCACGGTCGTCTTCGCCGCCTCCGCAGCCTGCTGCTGTGGACTCTAGAGCTGAGACCTCTGGAGCTAGGCCTGGGGGTGGTGAGTCTGGGGGTGCCCGCTCTCCTCGTCTGGCTACCCCCCCCGGGTTCCCACCTCTGCCATCTTTGCCGCCTCTGCAGCCTGCTGCTGTGGACACTGGAGCAGAGATTGAGGGTACTGAGCCTGGGGGTGCAGAGACTGAGGGTACTAAGCCTGGGGGTGCTGGGACTGAGGGTACTGAGACTGGGGGTGCTGGGACTGAGGGTGCTGAGACTGAGGGTGCTGGGACTGAGGGTGCTGAGAGTTCGGGTGCTGACTTTGGGGGTGTTGCGAGTTCTTCTGGTGCTGGTGTCGTCGGAGCTCCTACCGGAGGACTTGGAGCTACTGGTGCTGGAGGTACTGGAGGTGCTGCTGGTGCTAGAGGTCGGAGAGCTGCTGGTACTGGGGGTACTGGAGGAGCTGCTACTGCTGGAGGTACTTGAGGTGCTAGAGGTGCTGGAGCTGGAGGTGCTGGAGGCGCTGGAGGTCCTGGAGATGTTGCTCCCGCTGCTGGTGCTAGAGGTACTGCTGCTACTGGTGCTGGAGGTGCTGGAGGTCCTGGAGGTGCTACTGGTGCTAGAGGACGTGTAGCTGCTGAGGCTGGAGGTGCTAGAGGTGCTGGAGGACCTGGTGGAGCTACTGGTGCTCTTCGCCACCTTCTCAGTCTTCAGCCAGGTGCTACTGGCTTCCCTGTGGCAGGTACTACTCCTCCGTTGCTGTGTCCCCCAGCGGACCAGTCAAAGCCGCCGCTGCTGCCGCACTCCCCATTGCCTGCTCCTGCTCCTTACACTGCAGTGACACAGTCCCTGTCTGAGCGTCGAGAGCCTGAGACTTGTGCTTCCACCCCTGAGCGTCGAGAGCCTGAGTCTAGCTTTGTCCTTGAGCCTGAGCCTAGAGCTGATGTCCGTGCTCGTGATCCTCGTGTTCGTCGTCCGCGTGCTCCGGCTGTCCCCGGCACTCACGATATGACACTCCGTCCTTCCTCTATTCCTCAGCGTGTTGTCCTACCGTTACCTCCTGCGTCCTCTCTGCCTGACATTGCCGACCCTCCGTCTGACCTTGCTCGTGCGTCCAGTCCGACTGTTACTCGCCTTCTTGCTACGGTTGTGGCGGACCCTACGTTCTCTTCTCCTGCTCTGTCTGCCCTAGTGGCTGAGCTCGTTGACTTTGCTGCTGTGTACCGCCTCGACTACCTTGCGAGTCTTTTCTCTGACCCTGTCCCTGCCTGTCCTCCGTTCGTCGGGGGTGAGACTGCCCTTGGCTGTGACGTTCTTGAGGACAGACAGGAGGAGCTGGAGTGCCTTGCGACCGCTTCACCCCATCACGCGACCATGCTGCTTGCCCCTGAGGGAGACCCGGATGCACTTGACATCCCCACCCCGCGCTCCTACAGGGAGGCGATTTCGGGTGAGTACTCCTCTCAGTGGCAGACAGCTATGGACGCAGAGATGGCTTCCTGGAAGTCCACAGGCACCTACGTCGACGAGGTTCCCCCACCTGGGGCGAACATCGTCAGTGGCATGTGGATTTTCAGGGTGAAGCCGCCGCCGGGTTCTCCGCCTGCCTTCAAGGCACGTTACGTTGCTCGAGGCTTCAGTCAGCGTGAGGGGGTCGACTTCTTTCAGACCTTCTCCCCCACCCCGAAGATGACCACTCTTCGGGTGTTGCTACACGTTGCAGCTCAGCGTGACTATGAGCTGCACTCCCTCGACTTCTCGACAGCTTTCTTGCAGGGTAGCCTTCACGAGGCCATTTGGTTGCGCCGTCCACAGGGCTTCACTGGGTCGTTTCCTGAGGGTACCCAATGGAGCCTACGGGGACTAGTGTACGGCTTGCGTCAAGCGCCCCGCGAGTGGCACGACACACTGTGAACGACACTTGCGGCTCTTGGGTTTGCTCCTTCGACTGCTGACCCGTCGGTGTTTCTACGCACCGACACTACTCTGCCGCCGTTCTACATCCTCGTGTACGTCGACGACTTGGTTTTTGCTACTGTTGACACTGAGGCACTAGCCCTAGTGAAGGCGGAGCTGCAGGAGAGACACACCTGCACTGACCTGGGTGAGCTGCGGAGCTATCTTGGCTTGCAGATCACCCGGGACAGAGCACGGCACACCATCACCCTGACTCAGTCACACATGGTGCACCAGGTCCTTCAGCGCTTTGACTTCCAGTTCTCCTCGCCACAGCCCACTCCTTTGTCTACCGGCCACTCGCTCTCAGCTCCACCTTCGGACGAGTCCGTAGAGCCAAGAGGTCCGTACCCAGAGCTTGTGGGTTGCCTCATGTACCTGATGACCTGCACACGACCTGACCTCGCGTACCCTCTCAGCCTTCTGGCTCGCTACGTGGCTCCTGGTAGACACCGAAAGGTGCATTGGAATGCTGCAAAGAGGGTACTGCGTTACTTGTGCAGTACATCGGGCATGGGACTCGTGCTTGGAGGACGGGGTTTAGTGTTACTCACAGGACACTCCGACGCTTCTTGGGCCGACGACCAGGCGACTCAGCGTTCGTCACAGGGTTACGCCTTCTGTCTTGGCTCTGGTTCTGTCTCGTGGAGGTCCACTCGTTCTTCTTCTGTGCTTGGCTCCAGCTGCGAGGCCGAGATCTACGCTGGGGCCATGGCTGCACAGGAGCTACGCTGACTGACCTACCTGCTGACCGACTTGGGGGAGCGGCCTCGTTCTCCTCCAGTTCTGTACGTCGACAACAAGGCAATGCTTGCCTTGTGTCGCGAGCAGAGACTGGAGCACAGAACGAAGCACATTGCTCTTCGCTACTTCCTTGCGCGTGAGCTGCAGCAGCGTGGTCAGCTGCACCTTGCTTACGTGGCCTCTCGGGCCAACACTCCTGATGTGTTCACCAAGGCCCTTGGGTCTGGTGATCATCAGCGTTTCTGCACTGCTCTTGGGCTTGTGCCCACTCTGCCTCACCTGCTGGTTGCTTGACTTGCTCTTGTTGTACACTGCTCTATATCTTTATACCTGCATGTTTACTCTTGTTAGGTTGTGATCAGTGTATTGCCTTGCTATTATAAATCTGCATGTGAACTGGCCTTGTTTCCGCCTGCTTGTGCTTAGATTGTGTGGTGTCCTTGAGATCCACCCTGGGCTTTGCCTTGCTTGTTCTCTTGCTTGACTGGTCTTGTGACCACTGTTCGGTTTGGCTATCCCCTACTTCACCTATGGGGGTGTGTCAAAACATAAAGTTCTGTTTATTTCACTCTAGGTTGTGTAGGGGTCATCCCTTAGAGGGCACAACCCAATTCTCTCGATAGTCTTGTACTCCCTCTCTCTTACCTAATCATCATTCACCTAGCTCCTAGTTTTAACACAGGGCCCTAGATTTAGCCTTTTTACGCTGATTCAATGCAAAATCAGGCCTTTTTTTCAACCCTAGACTGATTTCAAAGTTTTTTTTATGTACGTTGGCTGTTTTTTTTAAATTGTTTTTTTTGTACTTAGTCTGTTTGTTCAGCCCTTCTCCTTCAGTGTACGCTGAAATTTTCGAGTGATAGCGGGAGAGACTCAATGATGAATCCGCACATGTCATTATTTTTTGCTCTCCCGCCTATTGTACCTGCTCTTTCGCCCACTCTGCCCGCTCTCCCTTGATGGAAAGCGAGCGAATCTGGAGAGCGTACAAGAGATTAAGTCCGCCGACTTCGACGGAACATTGCGTGCAGCTCACGTAACCTTAAACTATGAGCAGGTACGCGTTGGAAAGGTCTTAATCTCTACTTTCCAGAATGGTAACGCACGTCTTCAACCAAGATCTAGGCCGATCGCTATCGCGATTTAAGTGCGACGGTGTATTCTGGCGGAGTTAATAGGCAGACATGGATTAGATCAAGAGACTAGTTTTAGCAAGAGTTCAGATCTGCAAAGTGACGAGTTGTTCAAACCCTACCAACCCAACCCTCGCCCTACAACAATCCCCAAGAACCCAAAGTGCTAAACTAGCAACACCAAAGGTGTTGTAGTGAATAGCAAAGGTTTGTTGGTGCTTGTTGGGTGCAAGATCAATTCCAGCCCGCAACAAGTCTAACCACCACATTTTGCCCAAACCCTTAGCCCACAACCAGCTAGAGCAAAATACCACAACCACCTACACAATCAACACCCCTTTCCCCAGACAGCCCCGTTTCGTTCACTTGTCCCTCCCCCCAGCCCATTTCTTCCATAAGAAACCTCCCCCAGCCCACTTCTTCCACTCGAAACTCCCCCCCAGCCCCCCAATTTCATTCGGCTCTCCTCCAGCCCATCCCGTTTCTCCCCTCTCCCCAACCCACGTGCCTCTCTCACCCCTCCCCCCAGCCCCCCTGTTACGCTGGCCGCCCTAGCCCATCTGTTTCTCTTGCCACTCCCAATCCATCCATGAAATTGTTACACTTCAATTATGTAATCTGTTCTAATGCTTAAAATCTAAACCATACACAATCAGCGTCTTTTTTGTACAAACGCTGAAATTTCAGCGCTTTTTTCCTAGGTAACACTGATCGTCAACGTTCTTTTCCGAACCAAGGCTGATGGATCAGCGTGGTCCAAAACGAATCTAGGGGCCTGTTTCCTAGCCTACCTCTTTTTTTTGGAGTGTAATATCCCTCGGGCAGGGGACGAGGAAAGATGTCATGGGGTCCAGGAGATGCGTAAGCCGGCCAAGAGAACGGGTTAGTTGCTCTTCGCGGCCATGGATGTGCACTCCTCGGCACGTGTAAAAAATATATGCTTAGGTTAATTATCTAGGCTGTAGTGGGGTAGCCACTATGGGGTACAACCCCTTGTTCCTATTTTGTACCCAACTCTCTCGATAGTCCCCCCCATTCACTGCTCCTACTATCTCGACATGCTATCAGAGTAGGAGGTCCTTAGGACCTAGAATTTCGGGCCCACCTTGTTACCGCGTTACCCCACCTACTTCCATGCCCGCGTGTGGCCCGCTGCCCACGTGTGGCCTTCCTTTTATTCGCTGCTGCTGCAGCCCGCGCGACCCGCGAACCTCTCGCTAGGACCTCGCGAGCAGCCCGCTAGGACCCCGCGCACAGCCCGTCAGCGCCGTGCGCAACCCGCTAGCACCGCGCGCAGCCCACGCCAGCCCGCGAACCGCCCGCGCCAGCCCGCAAACCGCCTGCTGGCGGCGTGCGTGGCATGCCTGCTGCCCGCGCGGCCTGCTCGCTGCCCACGCAGCCCGCGTCACCCTGCTTACTGTTATAGTCACAATAGGCTTGAATGTGCCTAAAACGAAAGATAGAGAGCACAGACGGATTTCTGCACAGCGGCTTCAAACGTTGATAGCGTTCTGCTCACAGCTGCAAATGACTTGATTCAAATTGGATCTGGAGCGTTTTTACGTCGTCTACAATTAGCAATTTAGATTGCACGATTTGATGAAGAATTGACGACACAGCGTCGGTTTGAACGAACGGTACTATGGCAGCCACTATAGTCTTAGAACACAAGATAGGAAGAGTTACGAGTTGGGAATGACTCCCAGCTCCTACAAACCCCAAGAGCCGAGGTACAGTGATGTGGAACAGTGCCTCACTGTCCCCAACCACGAAGGGTCTCGAAACTACCCTTCACTAGGGCCTACACCAAGTGAAATGTTACACTACACAAAGTAATGTAACTATCTTCAATATCTTGAGGTGTACCCTTTTGGCGAGCTTCGAAATCACTTGAGGCTTGACACCAAGGCTCGGGCTCTTCATCACAAACTCATCCTTGAGTTCTTGATGGGTCTGCTGCACACACTTGCGACACGCCGAACGTTCGACACAGGACAAAATAGAAACCGCGCACGACAAAATAGAAATCGCGCGCGAGACACAAACGACCGCGTAACACGCGTCTAGCGATAACTCGCTATTGACTCGACACACACACTCGACATCATGACTCAACATTCACACACAATTATAAGCATGAAATATATATTATCCCATGCCCTCATACCATTCCATACACACACACATTCACGCACACGGACAACAAGCCGAGTGCAAACCGTAGGGTTGCACCAACAAACTCCCCCTCGGATTGTTGGCCTTAGGATATGTTGCTCTCTCAGTTCAGAGCCATCCCAGCCAGCTTGCAACACTTCCAATGCTGCTGCTCCACCAGCCTCTTGGTCATCATGTCAGCCGGCTGCCCCGTGGTCTTCACGTAGCGCAACTCAACTTCACCCGCGGTTACCATGCTCCTCGTCCAATGCCACTTCACTCTCATGTGCTTTGTGAGTCCATGCAACACAGGGTTCTTAGCAAGAGCAATGGCACCCTGGCTGTCACAGTACAGTGGGGTAGGTCCTTGCTGCTCCTCCCCCAATTCAGCCAACAAACGCCGCTGCCACACAATCTCCCGTACGGCACGGAAGAGTGCCATGTACTCGGACTCCACCGAGCTCAAAGCTTGGTCAACCTGCTTCTTGCTCTCCCAAGCAGTTGGGCCTCCACCAACACAGCATATGAAGCCTCCCACACTTGTCATGTCCTCTGGTTCTGATGCATATGAAGCATCCGAGTAGGCGGTGAGGAACAAACGCCCGGGTTCAACACCATCCGCGCCCTTTTGGCGCCTTTGTGCCGCCACCGAGTATTGCAGCCCAACGGTCGGTGTTTGGCCAAGATACTTGGCCACCCTCATTCCAGCTGCTACCTGCTCCTCATTAGGGCATTGCACAACCCTAGCCAGCTGCCCAGTAGCAAACGCGACGTCCTGTCGGGTGTTTACCGCCGCATACATGAGGCTGCCCACCAACGAGTGAAATCGGCGCCTCTCCTCTTCACCAACGCTCTCCTCCTCTGGTCCCTTCACACACTTGAACCCAGAGGGAAAGGGTGTAGCCACATGGCCTTCACTCTGCCCAAAGTTGGCAGCCAATGCCTCCAGGTACTTTCGTTGATGCACCCGCATGCACCGCTTCTCCACATCTCGTTCGATGTGGAGCCCAAGGTAGAAGCTCACGTCACCAAGAGCCTTGCACTTGAACTTGTCTTGAAGCTTCAGCATCACCTCCTTCACAAGGTCAGAAGAGGGTGAGAAAATGAGGATGTCATCCACATAAACCACCATGAAACTCCTCTGCTCCCCCTCGCCAAGCATGAACAAGGAGTGATCGGCCGTTGAGGGAGTGAAGCCGATCCCCTCCAACACTTCGCGCAGCTTCATATACCATTGCCTAGGGGCCTGCTTCAGCCCATAGAGGGCCTTCTTCAGCTTTCACACTCTGCCACTACCATCATCAAACCCCTCTGGCTGCGCCATAAAAATCTCCTCCTCAAGGATGCCGTTAAGGAATGCCGTTACGATGTCCATTTGCTTTACTACCCATCCTTTGATGGCGGCTCCCGCGAATAGGGTTCGCAGCGTCGTCGGCTTCACCACAGGGGCAAACAGCTCCTTGAAGTCCACCTTCTCCTTCTGCTGGTACCCCTTGGCTACAAGCCTAGACTTGTAGCGCTCGATCTTGCCGTCGGCATCCGACTTGATTTTGAAGAGCCACTTGGACGTTATCGCCGTACGCCCCTCCGGTAGCTCCACCAATTCAAACGTGTCATTCTCCTCGATGCTCTTCAGCTCACTCTCCATGGCCTTCTTCCACTCCTCAGCATCACTACTCTCCAAAGCCTCCTTGAGAGTTGCTGGTTCTCCCGGCATCTCCACCGGAGAGAAGAACGCGAAGGCACACTCCTCGTAGTCACTCTCCTCGTCGTCTCCGACCATCATTGCCGCTCCGGCCAGGGCTGTCTTGCCCTGCTTTCCCGGCGCATCATAGGTCAGCCTATTAGGGGGTTGAACTCTCCTCTTCCACCTTCCTTCCTCCTCAGCTGCAGGGACTTGAAGGCCTTGGCGTTGCTGCGGTGTGGCTCGAATCCGTGGAGCACTCGTAGTACGGGAAGGGAGTGACGGCGCACGCTCGCTCACTTGCTGCACCTCCTCCTCTTCTTCCTCTGCATCATTGGCCTCCTCTCCCCCATTCACAAGGGAGGATTGCCTTGTGGTTGTGCTGCCGCTGCTCAGCTCCAAAGGCAGCTCCACATGCTCCAAACCGGAACTCTTCACCTCCCCAAACCGCACGCCTATCTTCGCCTCATTCTCCGCCTTCCAATCCTTGTACATGAAGTTCTCCATGAACTTGCAGTCCCTGCTCACCAAGAACTTCTTGGTGAATGGGTCCCAAAGAAGCCATCCCTTGCTGTTTTGAGCCATGCCCAAGTGCACGGCCCACACCGCCTTGGCACCAAGCTTGTTGTGCCGAAGATGCTTAGGCACGAGCGCCATGCACATGCACCCGAACACCCGAAGCATATCCACCTTTGGCTTCCTTCCTAGCCACTCCACATAGGGCACCCATTTGTCTGCTCCCACATGAGTCAAGGCTCTGTTCTTGGCCACACACGCGCTCCGCACCGCATCAGGCCAGAAATAGTCGGGTAGCCCGGCTTCAATGAGCAACCCGCGTGCCGCCTCCGTGATTGTGCGGTTCGCTCGCTCGGCGATGCCGTTCATTGCAGGGGAGTATGGCATGGTGAGGGAGTGCCGAATACCATTCTTCTTCAGCCACAACCCAAACTCCTTGCTCAGGAACTCTCCCCCTCGATCGGTGCGGATTGACTTGACTAGACGGTCTTGTTGCCGCTCCACCATCGGGAACCAATCCGTCTTCAACGTTTCAGCCACGTCGCTCTTCTTGGCCAGCACGTACACCCAAGTCATGCGGGTGTAGACGTCGACAATGGTGAGAAAATACTCAGCTCCAGCAGCTCCAAGCTTCAGGGGGCCCACCACGTCCATCACCACCTCATCAAGCGGTGCCTTTGCCGTTGCCTCCGAACTAGGGAACGGAAACCGGGTGAACTTGGCTTGAATGCACGTCGGGCAGCCAAGCACCTCATCGGGCTCCCCCTTCACACGTATGCCAGCAACCATCTCATTCTTCACTAGCTGCTGCAAGATGGGCAGGGCCACATGCCCCATGCGCCGATGCAAGGTGAGCCAATCACACTCCCGCGTAGCCGAAGTTGGATTGGAGAATGCCGCGCTCGCAATAGCGCCCCACATACTCTCTCCGTAGTCCTCCTCCGCTGCTGCCTCTGGGTTCTCCTCACCCTTTTGCTGCTCCTTGGTTGCTGCACCACTCTCCTTAGGTTCACTGAACTTGCTGGTCCCTCCAGGTTTGCTCTTCTTGAGCTCATTCTCCTTAGCGCGACCGTTCGCGCCATCGTCGCTACCGACCGCTCCATCCTTGGTGCTGATGCTTGCTGCCACTTGCCTCTCCTTAGGCATAGGGACCACTGGGATCTGCCACATCTCGTTGTAGACATCCCTGTCCTCATGAAGGTCCCAAAGAATTCGATCGCCAAGCCTTGCGGTGTAGGTCTTGGCTCCCTTCGAGTTCGTGTCCATGCCGGCCTTTGCCAACCGCCGCACGGAAATCAGGTTTGCAGCAAGGCTGGGCACCCAAAGCACGTTCTTGAGGCCCACCATCTTCCCATCAGCACCCTTGAACATGGCCTTGCCCATGCCTTTCACCTCTGCTCGCTGCCCCAAAGCCGATGTGACATGCTTCACCGGTGACGGCTCGAGTTCGGTGAGCAAGTCCGGGCGAGGTGTCATGCTATAGGTAGCGCCACTATCAATCACCCAATAGTCCAGGGGGTGTAGGGTCACCTTCCCCACAGCTGCTGGCTCCTCAAAGCCTTCATCCTTCTCTGGACCAGCCGGTACTTGCGTCGACACGAAGTAGAATAGACCCGGGTATCGATCGTCGCTCGGGTCCTTGTCGTTGTCTCCGCTCTTCATGTTTGCAGCTCCGCCACCGCGACCGCCACGACCTCCACGGCCTCGTCCTCTCCCTCCTCCTGCTCCTCTACCCTCTTGGCCTTGAGCAGGGGTCCAACCATCAGGGAGTTTGTAGCAGTCGCGCCACATGTGTCCGCTCTTGTGGCAATAGTGACACTCGCCGTCGAATCGGCCGCGACAAGAGTCCGTAGCTCTTGTCGTCGCTGCCGTAACCGCCACTCTTGCGGCCTCCGCCGAAGTTGCTGCCACCAAACCTTCCTCCCCCTCGTCCTCTGCCTCTTCCTCGACCATATCCACGGCCGATGCTCGCTGCCCCAGCGCCATCCGCACTCGCCAACTCACGGCGGCGGAAATCCTCTTGAAGGATAGCTCGCTTCACGTCTTCAAGCGAGAGGCGGGGCAAGTCGCGATTAAGGTTGATGATGAGCGAGGACCATGACTCTGGGAGTAAGGCCAGCAACTTGGTCTTCTTTTGGAGCTCACTGTAGTTCAAATCAGCTCCCTCAAGCCGCGTCAACAAGTCGAAGAATTTCTGCACCCCTTCTTCAACCGCTTCGTCTTCTTCAATTCGTAGTGCCGCCATTTGCCGTTCCAACACCACCGCTACCGCCGCTGTTGCAGGAGCATGTACACCCTTGAGAGCAGCCCATGCCTTTGGTCCTTTCTCTGGTTCACGCTGGAATGGCTTGATGTGACGGATCTGACTGCTCCCCAACGCTTGCCCAAGTAAGAGATAGCCTTGTGCGCTCTTCCGCACCCACGGGCTCTTCTCCGGGTCGTTCTCGGGGCGCTTCTCCGTTCCTTCCATCACCTCCAGCAGGTCATAGTGGTCAAAGATGTTCTCCATCTTGAAGGACCATTCAGCAAAGTTGTCACCGTTGAACTTGTCAAGCCCAAACACCCTAGGCTCATCCCTAGGTGGGCCAAGACTTGGTTGCATGGGCGCCATGGCTGAATCACGGGGTTGGCCTTGAGCTTGAGCTTCTCCACTGCCACCAGCACCTCTGCCACCCCTTTCCTCAGGTCCAGACATTGTCGAAACTGCTCCAAGGGGCTCTGATACCACTTGTTATAGTCACAATAGGCTTGAATGTGGCTAAAACGAAAGATAGAGAGCACAGACGGATTTCTGCACAGCGGCTTCAAACGTTGATAGCGTTCTGCTCACAGCTGCAAATGACCTGATTCAAATTGGATCTGGAGCGTCTTCACGTCGCCTACAATTAGCAATTTAGATTGCACGATTTGATGAAGAATTGACGACACAGCGTCGGTTTGAACGAACGGTACTATGGCAGCCACTATAGTCTTAGAACACAAGATAGGAAGAGTTACGAGTTGGGAATGACTCCCAGCTCCTACAAACCCCAAGAGCCGAGGTACAGTGATGTGGAACAGTGCCACACTGTCCCCAACCACGAAGGGTCTCGAAACTACCCTTCACTAGGGCCTACACCAAGTGAAATGTTACACTACACAAAGTAATGTAACTATCTTCAATATCTTGAGGTGTACCCTTTTGGCAAGCTTCGAAATCACTTGAGGCTTGACACCAAGGCTCGGGCTCTTCATCACAAACTCATCCTTGAGTTCTTGATGGGTCTGCTGCACACACCTGCGACATGCCGAACGTTCGACACAGGACAAAATAGAAACCGCGCACGACAAAATAGAAATCGCGCGCGAGACACAAACGACCGCGTAACACGCGTCTAGCGATAACTCGCTATTGACTCGACACACACACTCGACATCATGACTCAACATTCACACACAATTATAAGCATGAAATATATATTATCCCATGCCCTCATACCATTCCATACACACACACATTCACGCACACGGACAACAAGCCGAGTGCAAACCGTAGGGTTGCACCAACACTTACTGCCCGCGCAGCGCGCGCCATCCTGCTCGCCGCCCGCGCAGCTCGCGCCAGCCCGCTCGCCACCCGCGCAGCCCGCGCCACCGCCTGCTGGCAGCCCGCCCCGCCCGCGCGCGGCCTGCTTCCTGCCCGCGCGGCCCGCGAGCCACCCTCTAGCGCCGCCCGCACCTGCCCGCGTGCTGCTCCTGCGGCTTGCTTGCCGGCCCTCTACTGCTGCCGCTCTGTGCACCGCTCACCTGCAGCCCTCGCAGCTTCTTGGAAGCTTCCTGCTTGCTTGCTTGCATGGCCCCATTCACTAAGACGCTATGGCCTTGCTCAGCGTTCTCGAATTCGATCCTGACGGCCGCCATATTAAGTTCGAAACTTGGCTGCAGGACCTACAACTGTTCCTACTGAGCGACTCTAGAGACGATGTTTCGCTGTATGACCTCACGTCTGGAGCTAGTCCTGCACCTGCCGCCTTTGCCGATAGTACGACTCGCTCGAAATGGCTCACTCGTGACGCTGCCGCTCGATTAGCTGTCCGTAACCACCTACCCATATCCGAGCGTGCGCACTTCGATCAGACCAAAACGGCCAAGGAGCTGTACGACCCTGTAGTTGCGCGCTACTCTTCCCCTACCAGCGCTAGGCCGCCTCATTCTCCCCTACCTCTTTCACGAGCTGTCCTCGTTTGACACTGTCGACGACCTCATCACCCACCTCCGCACTATAGACGCTCGCTACCGTGCCGCCCTCCCCACAGAGTTTCTCCCCAAGAATGAGCCCCCGATCTACATCACACTCTACTTTATAGTCACTCGCCTCCCATACTCTCTCAGTGCAGCCAGGGACACCCTCCTAGCCCTTCGCCCCACAGACCTCACTATCGACATGCTCTCGAAGCACCTCCTAGCAGCCGAGACGAACATTGTCGCTGTAGGTGCTGCTCGTGGCACTCCCCGGACGCCCTTCTTTGAGGGGTGCTCCGCATCCCCCCTTTTCCCCTCTGTCGCCTCTGCTGCCGCTGTCGACTTCCTTGGTGCTGAGGGAGTCGGTGCTGCCTCTGATCCTAGTGGGAGGCACCGCAGCGGCAGGGGCAAGGGAGGCAAGGGTGGTGGGGGTGGCGGCGGTGGAGGCGGTAGTGGTGGAGGCGGTGGAGGCAGTGGAGGGGGCGGTGGTGGCGGTGGGGGTGGTGGCGGGAGTGGGGGAGCAGGCGGTGGGGGCGGTGGCAGCGGCGGGGGTGGTGGTGGCGGTGGTCGTGGTGACAGTGGACGCAGTGGGGGCAGTGGTGGTGGTGACGGGAGTGGTGGTGGCAGCAACAGCGGTGGGCGGACTAGAGGTGGTCAGCGGCAGCAGCAGCAGCAGCGCCAGCGTGAGCCCATCTCGCCCCAGCAGCTTCGTGACTGGTATGCTCAGCGCCAGGGGTCTGGGGGTGTTCTCTCTTGCCCGTACATCATTCGCACCGGCGAACGCAAGGGTCAGACGTGTGGCAAGCCCCACACCCGCTACCGCTGCTTCTCCCGTCTAGATGATGCTTGGCGCAATGAGTTTAGCGATGATCATAAGACGCCCCGCTAGGCAGATCTGCTTAAGGCTAAAATAGACATCTTTGAACTTGACTTTGATGTTATTCTCACTGGCATATATGGTTTGTCTACTAGTGCTGAGGGTGACTGTTACTTGTGCATGCCGCCTGACCTAGGTATAGAGTCTGCTGGTCTAGGTGCTGGTGTGTCTGCTCTCTCTGGTACTGCGCCTGCTCAGGCCTTGCACACTTTCACACTTGACTCTGGTGCTACTCGCTGCTTCTTTCGCGGCAGCACCACACTCACACCCCTCGCTAGACCCGTTGCTGTCTCCCTGGCCGACCCTTCGGGGGGGCCGGTGCTTGCACGTTCCACCACTGTTCTCCCGTGTCCGGCTGTTCCGTCCGGCTCACTGTCAGGTCTCCACCTCCCCTTGGTCTCGACAAACCTGGTGAGCAACGCTGGCCTTCAGGATGAGTGGGTTGATACCTTTACCCCTGGAGGTCAGCGTGTGGCGATCTGCACGTGTGCCCGGACTGGCTGTCACCCGGCCACGTTCACCCGTGCACCAGGATCCAGTCTTTGCACACTTACCACTGAGGCTCCCCAGGTAGCTGCGTCGGGTCAGGTAGCTGCGTCGTGTCAGGCGTCAGCCCCTTGTGCGTGTCGCCACCTCTCCCACCAGACTCTCCTCTGGCACCACCGCCTTAGTCACCCCTCCCTGCCACGCCTTCGTGGCATGCACACCCGCGCCCTTGTCTCTGGTCTCCCCAGGTCGATGTCCTCTCTCCCGCGCTCCCCTGTCCCTCCCTGCATTCCTTGCATCGAGGTGCAGCAGCGTGCCCCCCCTCATTCCTCCTCGTGTCCCCCGACAGAGGCTCCCCTGCAGGCTCTTCACATGGACGTGTGGGGCCCTGTCCGCGTCCGTGGTCAGGGAGGCGAGGGGTACTTCCTGCTGGTTGTTGACGACTACTCGCGTTACACCACGGTCTTCCCCTTGCGTCGCAAGGGTGACGTCCCTGCTGTCTTGATCCCTTGGATCCCCGCAGTCCGTCTCCAGCTCAGCGAGCGGTTTCGCTCGGACTTCCCTGTCCTGCGTCTGCACTCTGACAGAGGTGGTGAGTTCTCCTCTGACCTCTTGCGGGCCTTCTGTCAGGGGGAGGGCATCACCCAGTCGTTCACGCTTCCGGCCTCTCCACAGCATAATGGGGTTGCTGAGCGCCGCATTGGCCTAGTCATGGAGATCCCTCGTACCTCCATGATCCATGCGGCTGCTCCCCATTTTCTGTGGCCGTTTGCGGTCCGGTACGCTGTGCATCAGCTCAACCTCTGGCCCCGGGTCTCCTTGCCGGATATGTCAAACTATATTTATATAGTTATGTTAGTTCTAGTCTCGGTGTATTCCGTTGTGCTAGGGTTGGGGTTAGCCTTGCATATATCTTTCCTGTTTGTTCATTGTTATTCATTCATTATCATATTCTAACATGTTATCAGAGCAGGTCCCGAGTGAGGACCTATATTTCAATGGGCCCTCCCTTAGCAACCGTCGTGACTCGCTCTGCCCGTTGCGCGTCCGTCAATGCGACCGTCGTTGCAACGGTCGCGACGGCCACGACGGCCGCAATGGCCAGCCTCGACGGTTCGCAGCGATGTCGCACCGCACGTCGTCACCTTCCCGTCGCACGTCGTCAGCCTCACACCGACAATCGCCACAGCCCCGCCGTTCATCGCGACATCCCCCGTGTCCGTCGTCACCCCCTCGTCGCCCGTCGTCATCTCAACGCCGCCCGACATCAGCTCACCGCCACCCGTCGTCAGCTCCACGCCGCCCGTTGCGCACCAGCAGCTTTCCCAACCCGCCCTCGCGTCGGCCCCTATGCTGTTGCAGCGGCTGCACATTCCGCGACTGCAGCTGCTGTGCCGCCTTGTGCGGCCTCCCTGCGCTTCCCCGTCGCCTTCCCTTCGGCGACTTCGGCTGTGGGGGGGGAGTTGGTGTGGAAGGGGTGGCCGCCGTGAGGCACTCCAGCACCACCCTTTACCCTGCCTCTCCCCTCCCACGGATGCTGCTGTGGTGGGGCGGTGGTGGGGACGAGCGGGTGGGGGGGCTGGCCGCCGTGTGAAGGAATGTGCAGGGACCACCGTGGGTGGGGAGGGGCCTAGAGGAAGAAAGGGGGGTCGGGGTGAGGTTCTAAGGGGCGGCTGAACGGGGGAGTGAGGTTAAGGGGGGGTGGTTGAAAGGGGGTGGGGAATTGGGGGTTACTAAGCGGGGTTTCGCCACGATTGGCTCCCCCCCACCTCCTCTCCTCATACCTCTCTCACCTCTCCCTTTGTAAAAGGGGGTTACAAAGAGGGGTTTGGCCACGATTGGCTCCCCCCCACCTCTTCTCCTCATCCCTCTCTCTTACCTCCTCGATACTTCTCTCCTCTCCTCTCCTCTCTCTCTCTCTCTCTCGCCTCCTCCTCCTTACTTGTCTCTCCGCCCTCTTCCACTGTGCCAGGTTTACCGCTTCAGGGGGGTGTTGACTACGCTAGCTACTATTGCAAGCAGTTTGGGGGGTGTGTTGAAATATAACTTCTATATAAACTGCTTGTTGTGTAGTTTACTGTAGTTATCCCTTGTTACTCTTGGTGGTGTACCTCATTGATTGCTTGCATTTCCTATTTGTACCTTCTGAACTATAGTGAATCTCCCTTCTTGGTCGATACCCTCGCTCATGCTCACGCTACTGTGGTGCCCAAATGCTAGCCGCCATGGCTTCTAAGAACCTAAGTTCCTAAGCTACTAAGTTAGCATCTTGACATGGTATCAGAGCATTAAATCACTCCCGACCATGAGATACCGCTCCCCACTTTACTCAACCTGTCTCAACCGCCCTTCACCGCTCTAGCTAGCACCTGCAACTGCTAGCATCAAAAGCAACCGCCCGTGCGCTCATTACGCCCGTTGACAGCCCACCCATTTTTCCCCCACCGCCCTAGACCGTTCTTCACCGCTCCCAACTGCACTGAACTGCCCTCCATCGCTCCCAACCGCATCCGACCGCACTGAACCCCTACCACAAGCACCAGAACCGCACCAGGCCACTCCTAGCTGTTGTGCCAACACATTACAGTGGCACGGTCATCGCACTCCCATTCGGCCTACAAGCCTGCTCAGCTTCTGGAATTTTGTGGGGAGGTTGTTCAACACGTTTTCTTCAAACCCTCAAAATTTCAGAGTTTTTCAAGCAGTTACCAAGGCATGACAACATTTTATGTTTCAAGACTTATGGCATCCCGGAAGTGTGTGTTACTCCTTTTTGGTAACACCCGAGTTCACCATTTCGGCTGCTGACTCGTCTACTGAGATCTGATTGGTCTGAAATTCGGTCTGGCAGTCCTTTGCCCTGCTGTGCAAGTGGTCACCAAGTTTCAGAACGATCCAACATCTGAGCATTGCGTGACAGCTGCCGAAATTCACTGTTCCGTAGTCATGGTGCACTGTTGGCAGCATTTCCCTTGCCACCCTTTCATTGTTGTCATGCCAATGGTGCAGGGACAGAGAATGAGACAAGAAGTACAGGTGGTCAAGTGGGACTCTATAACCCTCCTTTTGAGAAGTGTGGTCTTCCTGGAAGCAACTTGCAAGAGGGTGCAAGTGGGAAGACAAGCTGACTCATGTTGGCTTGACTCACTATTGGTAGCCTTGAGTACAGCTCTGAACATCCAAGTGTGGTTGGCTTTGCTGACCTAGCTAGGACGTTTCCCATTCTTCTCTAGACTTTCTCCCCTAGGACTCAACCTTCTCTGAGTTCCCAGGATGACCCAACCCCTTATGAGTCCCCTAGGCAATGTTGTACTCACCTCTTCCTTGCATCAATGAAAATACACGTTTTTTCAGCCGAGCTTACGTTTTTTCGTTCACTGCGTAGTGCACACACCTCTGATAATAGCAAGTAATATACCGTTGGAAAGCAGACACCTAAGGCTAACCGCTGTCCAAGTTTCAGCCTCGTATGTTCTCGGAGCTGATCGTCACGGCGTTTTGAACAGAGGCGGTTTGAAGACGTCAGATTCTGCTTAGGCGGTTTCATGGGCATCCGCGACCCCTAAGTGGACTGCAGACTATAACAAGTGGTATCAGAGCTGTTCTACTCTGTTCGTGGGTGAAAATGGAGGCTGAAGGTTCTGCTCCAGCTGGTCCCAGTGGCAGTGGTGGCGTGAGAGGCGCTGGGGAAGCGGGAAGAGGCGTTGCAGGCGGATCTGCGCCAATGGCTTCAGTTTCAACATCAGCTAAGGATGATGTGAAGGCATTCAACCTGGAGAAGTTCTCTGGGGATGATTGGGCATCATGGAGCTTCAGGATGGAGCTCCTCTTCAACCATTATGGGCTGCTTGAAGTGATGGATGGAGAATTCAAGAGGCCTACGAGCGAAGGAGCGACCAAAGAATGGGATCGCCGGTCCAAGGATGGATTCTTCCTTCTCTCCCAATGCCTCTCATCCAACCAGCTGCACCACATCAAGCATCTCATCAAGGAAGCTGAGTGTGGTCCTAAGGCATGGAGGATATTGAAGGATGTCCATGCCCCCAGCAGCGAAGCAATGGTGGTGGTGCTCGAGCGACAACTCCATGCGGTGAAGATCAACGAGGGTGATGCCGTACAAGGAGCGTTCGATCAACTCCGGGACCTCTATGTGAAGCTCTCAGCTGCTGGTGTGGACTACCCTGAGAAAATCAAGTGCTACAAGGCTCTCTCCCTGCTGCCGGAGTCGTGGGGGCCCTTGGTGGTCAACCTTAATGGGATGAAGGACTCGTGGTCCCTTGAGTGGATTCGCGCACAAGTTCTTCAAGAGGAGTTTCGGAGGAAGGAGCTGACCGCCGCTGCCGGTGAAGGTGGAGGCTCTGCCTATGGCATGAAGGGCTTCAAGGGGCGTGGCAGCAAGAAAGGGAAGGCCAAGGAAGGCTCTGGAGGGGAGCAGCATTCGGGAGGGAAGCGTGGCAACAAGGGAGGCAAGCGGTGTGGCGGCAAGTGTTGGTATTGCCATGTGGAAGGGCACCCATGGTTCAAGTGCCGCAAGCTACCTGACGGTTGGAGGCCTGGTCAGCCATCAATTGAGGGCTCCAAGGGTGTTCATGGAGCTATGGGAGAAGGCATGGGCAGTGAGGAGGGCGAAGGAGGTGCTGGCGGATACGGCGGCATGTTCTACCATGTAGGGGAGGCGTGCCCCGAGGACATGGTTGTGCCGGCCAGCAAGATTGCTCTTCACCGCTCCTCCCATTGGGTCATCGATACGGGAGCCTTCATGACCATGACCAACCGAGAGGATCTACTGGATGAAGTTAGGCCATCAAAGGCAGCCACCGTCGTTTCAGCCACCGGCCAAGTTGTACCCGTGCGTGGCGAGGGGAGAGCCATGTTCATGGGTGCGGATGGGAGGCTTGTGGGGCTGAAGCGTGTTCTCCTTGTTCCTGGATTGTGTGCCAACCTCCTCTCTACCAAGGCCCTAAGTGAGGCAGGGATGAAGATGGAGATGTTGGGCACAAAGGTTTTCAAGGCAACTCTGGATGGGCGCGTATTGTGGGACCTCCGAGGCGGCAAGGACATGCACCGGTCCATGTGGGAGATACCGGTGCTGCCATGGAAGGAGGCGGCTGCGCGCTTGGCTGCTGGAGATGTGAGAGGAGGGCGTGTTAACCACGTGGACAATGGAGGGGGTGGTGATGACAGTGATGGTGGGCTCCTTGGGCATGGAGGGGCTGCGCTTCCAAGTGTAACTCCTAGCACGGGTGAGACGGATTGGCTCACCGCACACCGTCGCTTTGGCCACGTGGCGCTACCTCAGTTGCAGCAGCTGTTTAAGGAGGAAAGAGTCAAGGGGCTGAGGATAAAGGGGGAGCCCAAGGAGGTGGGATCTTGTGAGACTTGCTTGACCAGCAAGTTTTCACGGTTTCCCTTCCATTCGGTGGAGGGGAAGTCGAGTGACCCGGTGGAGCTCGTGCATGTGGATCTCGTGGGACCCATGAAGGTGAAGGGAGATGGTGGGGCCCTGTATTCTATGACCATGGTGGATGACAACACAAGGCTCACCTGGTCCTTTCCACTTGCAAAGAAGAGTGATGCTGCAAGGGTCATCATTGAAGAGTGGCTGCCCATGGTGGAGCGAGAGAGCGGCAAGCGGGTGAAGGCGATACGTAGTGACCGTGGTGGGGAGTTCTTGGGAGCGGAGTTCCGGAGCTGGCTGAAGCGGCATGGCATCAAGCAGCAGCTCACCACGGCCTACACCCCTCAATCCAATGGCGTGGCAGAGAGAGCGAACCGGACCATCTTGGAGGGCGGGAGAACGATGTTGGTAGACTCGGGTCTACCCTTACGGTTCTGGCCCCTCGCTATTCGCCATGCCACCGTCATCAAGAACCGAGTATTGACTCATGTGGGAGGGCAGCATTGGATCCCTATGGAGAAATGGAGGGGCAAGAAGCCTCTGGTGGATATGCTTCGAGTCTTTGGGTGCATGGGACTCGTGCACGTCCCTAAGGAAAAGCGTGACAAGCTTCAAGCGGCGGCGGTGTGGGCTGTTCATTTGGGACTTGCACAAGGGAGCAAGGGGTGGCTCATGTGGGACCCAATAGCCAACACCATCTTCACCACCAGAGATGCCAAGTTCATGGAGGGGCTCATGTTCAAGGAGTGGTTGGAGCGAGGGAGGAGCAAGGTCACCATTCCGCTCGGAATAGAGGTGGGAACGAATGACCCACTCTTCATTCCCATCGAGTTGTCTTCGTCTTCAGAGGTAACGGAGGTGTCACATGACTTGGGAGGTGCTGAAGGGGAGGCAGCAGAGGTGGAGGGAGTGTTGCAGCAACAGAAGGCCCCTGTAGCTGAGAGAGGTGATGCCGAGGAGGAGGTGCAGCAGCCTACACCATCCCCTACTCTTCCACCAAGGCGGACAACCCAAGGGAAGCGTGGTGCTGTCCGTGGTGGAGCTAAGGAGAGTGCAGCCAAGGAGAGGCCCAAAAGAGCTGCTCACCCAAGGGATTTCCTCAAGTATGAAAGGCTTGGGGGTCCCAAGGCATTGCTGGTCCAGGAGGAGGACGATGATGAGGAGAAGGGAGCCGAGGGAGAGATGGAGCAGATTTGTTGCTTCGGTGTCAACTTACCTCATGAACCGGCTTCGATGGAGGAAGCACTTGCTGGAGATGATCAAGAGGCTTGGTTGGCTTCAAGGGAGGATGAGTTTAAGAGCCTCATGGAGAATGGAACGTGGACCCTCACCAATCTGCCCCCGGGAAGAAAGGCATTGGATTGCACGTGGATATTACGTGTGAAGACCGATGCGGAGGGGAAGTTGGAGAGGCGCAAAACAAGACTTGTGATCAAGGGTTTCCAGCAGAGGGAGGGGGTTGACTTTAAGGAGGTGTTTGCTCCTGTTGCCAAGGCTCCTACGCTCCGGGTGTTGCTGGCAGCAGCTGCCGTTTGTGGTTGGAAGGTGGAGCAAATGGATGTGAAGACGGCTTTCCTCTATGGCGTGGTAGATGAGGAGATTTACATGAAGCAGCCAGAGGGGTACGACGATGGGAGCGGACGTGTTTGCAGGCTCAACAAGGCCATCTATGGCCTCAAACAAGCTCCAAGGTGCTGGTATGCAAGGCTGGTGGAGGCGTTGGAGGCTCTTGGCTTCAAAGTTAGCGGGTGCGACGAGAGTCTCTTCATAACCGAGGGGGATGAGGAGAAAGTGTTTCTCCTTGTCTACGTCGATGACATTCTCCTCTTCTCTCCATCCCTGGAGAGGATCAAGGAGGTGCAAGGGAAGCTGAAGGAGACCTTTCAATGCAAGGCCCTTGGACCAGTGGGGTATTACCTTGGTCTTCACGTGGAGCGGGACGAGGTGAAGGGATGGTTGAGGCTTCACCAACACAAGTACCTTGCAGCCATGGGGGAGAGGTATGGGCTGGAGGAAGGGAGGAGTGTAAAGACTCCACTACCCTCAGGATTTCAGCTACACCTTGATGAAGAGGAGGGTGAGGTGTTGGAGCCCGAGTTGCAGCGTCGATTCCAGTCAATGGTGGGGAGCTTGATGTATGCTTCGGTCAACACTCGCCCCGATATTTCATTCGCGGTTTCGCAGCTGGCTCGTGTGGTGTCTAGGCCCCTTCAAGAGCACCTTGATGCAGCAAAGAGGCTGGTGAGGTACTGCATGGCAACCTCAAGGGTGGGGCTGCAATATTCAGTGCATGGGCAGCTGAAGCAAAAGGGAGTGGAGGAGGTGAGCACGAAGACCGGTGCACCTGCAAGGCGTGGACACTTGTACCTCTCGTGCTTCACCGATGCTACCTGGGCAAGTGACATCAGTGATGCAACATCCCACGGTGGCTATGTATGCTGTGTTGGAGGGAGTCCAGTGAGCTGGAAGTCTAAGAAGCAAGGGGAGATAGCTCACTCATCAACGGAGAGCGAGTACATGGCGTTGTTTCATGGGGTGAAGGAGGTGGTTTGGATGAGGAGGTTGCTTGAGGAGTTGGGGCAGGAGCAAGAGGGTCCTACACCTGTGTTTTGTGACAGCCAAGGAGCAATTGCAATGGCTCGCAATGCTGTGCTCCATGGGCTGAACAAGCACATGCATATCAAATGGCATTGGGTGAGGAAGGAGGTGAAGAAGGGCACGGTCTCCTTGCACTACATCAACACTACCAAGCAACCTGCAGATTTTTTGACGAAGCGGCTTGCAGAGCATCAGCATTGGACCTGCGCCACCTTGTGTGGCATGTCCTTCAACTAAGGGAGGCAGCTTCAGGGAGCAGCTAAGGGATGAATGAGAGCACGATGAGGGGGAGTTTGTTGTGCCAACACATTACAGTGGCACGGTCATCGCACTCCCATTCGGCCTACAAGCCTGCTCAGCTTCTGGAATTTTGTGGGGAGGTTGTTCAACACGTTTTCTTCAAACCCTCAAAATTTCAGAGTTTTTCAAGCAGTTACCAAGGCATGACAACATTTTATGTTTCAAGACTTATGGCATCCCGGAAGTGTGTGTTACTCCTTTTTGGTAACACCCGAGTTCACCATTTCGGCTGCTGACTCGTCTACTGAGATCTGATTGGTCTGAAATTCGGTCTGGCAGTCCTTTGCCCTGCTGTGCAAGTGGTCACCAAGTTTCAGAACGATCCAACATCTGAGCATTGCGTGACAGCTGCCGAAATTCACTGTTCCGTAGTCATGGTGCACTGTTGGCAGCATTTCCCTTGCCACCCTTTCATTGTTGTCATGCCAATGGTGCAGGGACAGAGAATGAGACAAGAAGTACAGGTGGTCAAGTGGGACTCTATAACCCTCCTTTTGAGAAGTGTGGTCTTCCTGGAAGCAACTTGCAAGAGGGTGCAAGTGGGAAGACAAGCTGACTCATGTTGGCTTGACTCACTATTGGTAGCCTTGAGTACAGCTCTGAACATCCAAGTGTGGTTGGCTTTGCTGACCTAGCTAGGACGTTTCCCATTCTTCTCTAGACTTTCTCCCCTAGGACTCAACCTTCTCTGAGTTCCCAGGATGACCCAACCCCTTATGAGTCCCCTAGGCAATGTTGTACTCACCTCTTCCTTGCATCAATGAAAATACACGTTTTTTCAGCCGAGCTTACGTTTTTTCGTTCACTGCGTAGTGCACACACCTCTGATAATAGCAAGTAATATACCGTTGGAAAGCAGACACCTAAGGCTAACCGCTGTCCAAGTTTCAGCCTCGTATGTTCTCGGAGCTGATCGTCACGGCGTTTTGAACAGAGGCGGTTTGAAGACGTCAGATTCTGCTTAGGCGGTTTCATGGGCATCCGCGACCCCTAAGTGGACTGCAGACTATAACACTAGCCCCACCTGACCGTCCAACACTGTTCCCAACCGCTCTCAACCCCACCCAACCGTTCACCACCGCACTAGACTGCCATCAGTTGCACCATCAGCAGTATAGGCTGCCCCCAGCGCACCAGCAGCAGCTTAGGCTGCAACCAGTAGCACCAACAGCAACTTAGGCTACCGCCAGCGTACCCCCCCCCCCCCCCCCCCCCCCCCCCCCCCCCCCCGTACTAGCTTGCCATGTCGTTGTGGCGACAGCCGCAACAACAGCAGTGGTCTCAGCAGCAGCAGTGGCAGCAGCAGCAGTGGCAGCGGCAGCAGCACAGGTGGCCGCAGCTGCAGCAGTGGCGGGTTCAGCTGCAGCGCCTGCAGCAACCTCCACAGCGGGGTTGTGACGGACCCGACCAATACACACATCGGTACGTGGGAGCTGCAACTGCTATTGAGCCTTGTGTTTCTAGTCTTGGTGCGTGTGTAGTTTCCGGTCCAGGCGCCTCAGAGGTTCTTAGTGTGGGAGCTGCAGCCACCACTAGACTAGTACCAGCCTTTGTCGCTGGCTCGGGTGCGACCTCACCGACTGCACGGCTTTCTTTCACCCTAGACTCTGGAGCGTCCAGCTGTTTCTTTCGCGACTGCACCGACCTCACGCCACTGCACACTCCAGTCACTGTCGCCTTGGCTGACCCCTCCGTATGATCTGTAGTTGCCGAGAGCACCACCACTCTCCCGTGTCCAGCGGCTCCCTCTGGGTTTCTCACTGGTTACTACACCCCCTCGTTCTCTAGGAACCTGGTGGGTGTCAGTCACCTCCACGACCTCGGAGTTGTCACTACTTTCCCACTGCACGAGCCGGCTGCCTCCTGCACAGTCGGTGCCACTGGGGCGCCTCTAGCCACTTTCCATACGGAGCCGGGCTCTGGTCTGTACTCACTACACACTAGTTCCCACCACCCTGGGTAAGGTCAGGTCAGGTAGCTGCTGTGTCGTGCGACTGGCGGTCACTCACCCACCCGTCGGTCCTCTGGCACCACCGTCTTGGTCACCCGTCGTTCCCAAGGAGACGGGAGTGCATGCTGCGGAGACGTGGCAGAGAGGGGTGACCGAGTCGGTGGTGCCAGAGGAGAGTCTGGTGGAAAAGTACCCGACACGAGCACGACGCAACGAACTGACCAGACGCAGACACCTGACTCGACGCAGCCACCTTACCTGATGCAGTCACCTGTGCAGACGCAGTGGTTAGGGTGTATAGACTGGACCCAGGCTGCCGAGTGAACGTAGCAAGGTGACGTCCAGTCCGGGAGCACGTATAGATCGCCACACGCTGCCCTCCAGGGTTTAGGGTATCAACACAAACATCCTGAAGGACTGCGTTGCTCACCAGGTTCGTCGAGAATGAGGGGAGGTGGAGGCCTGAAAGATAGCCGGAGGGGAGTGCCGGACACGGGAGGACAGTGGAGGCTCGCGCTACTACTGGGCCCCCAGTGGGGTCAGCCAGTGAGACTGGGACAGGTGCTGTGAGCGGTGTGTCTGTGATGCAATCACGAAAGAAGCAACGTGACGCTCCTGAGTCAAGGCCTCAGGCAATGCAGGACCAGTGGTGGTAGACACACTAGCATATAGAGTTGGAGCACACTCACTAGCACCTAGAGTGGCAGCATACTCACTAGCACCTAAACCAGCAGCCTCAACACAACCAAGGACGCCTCGCTGGGAAACACAGTCGTGACGCCGCTGCGGGGAGAATGTCTCCTGCTGACGCTGCTGCCGCCGCTGTGCAGTACCCATAAAACCATAACCTCCACCACCAGGAAGGCCTCGCTGAATAACCCACTCATGAATCTGCTGGGGCGAGAGAGTCTTCTAGCGACGAGACTGCCGCTGCTGTCCAGCACCTCCGGCACCATTACCTCCACCACTAGGACGGCCTCGCTAAATAACCCACTCGCGAAACTGCTGCGATGATAGAGTGTCTGAGTGAGGCAATGGCTGCTGCTGTCCACCCCTAGGCGATGCTACGACCGTGATAGTGGCCATGACAGGCAGTGGCAGTCAGTAGCAGCTGCGCAAGGGGGTGAGTAGCAATTGATGTAGCTGCAGCTGTAGCAGTAGCGGTGGTCGCTGTGGCTGCAACAGCAATAGCGACTGTTGGAGTGGCTGTGCGTGGGTAGAAGGGCACGAGCTAACAGCAGTGCGCAGGCAGTGCAGGCACGCGGGCGGTAGGTCAGCACGGGCGGTAGGTCAGCACGGGCTGCAGGGCGCACGCGGGCTGCAGGACGCACTCATGGTGCAGGGCAGCAGAGGCGCGCGGGCTGCAGGGTTGGGCAGCGCGCGGGCTGCAAGGGCGAGTGCGGCTGCATGGGCGAGCGCGGCGGCAGGGGCTAGCGCGGGCTGCAGGGGCGAGCGCGGCTGCAGGGGCGAGCGCGGGCTGCAGGAGCAAGCGCGAGCTGCAGGGGCGAGCGCGGGCTGCAGAGGCGAGCGCGGCCGTAGGGGCGAGCGCGGGCTGCAGGGGCGAGCACGGCTGCAGGGGCAAGCGCGGGCTGCAGGGGCGAGCGCGGCGGCAGGGGCGAGCGCGGGCTGCAGGGGCGAGCGCGGCTGCAGGGGGTAGCACGGCTGCAGGGGCGAACGCGGGCTGCAGGGGCAAGCACGGCTGCAGGGTGAGCGCGGGCTGCAGGGGCGAGTGTGGCGGCAGGGGCGAGCGCGGGCTGCATGGGCGAGTGCGGCGGTAGGGGGTAGCGCGGCTGCAGGGGCGAGTGCGGGCTGCAGGGGCGAGCGCGGCTGATGGGGCGAGCGCATGCAGCAGGTGCGAGCGTGGGCTGCAGGGGCGAGCGCGGGTTGTAGTCACTGTACTTCAGCAGCTTCGCGATTATTGAGCGGGGCCGTCCTGGTGGTGGAGGTTATGGCGCTGGTTATATACCTGCATGCTTGCTCTTGCTAGGTTGTGATCACTGTACTGCTTGTGTTTTTATAACTTCGCATGTGAACTGGCCTTGTGGCCGCTTGCTTGTGCTCAGAATGCGTGGTGATCTTGAGATCCACTCTGAGCTTTGCATTGCTTTGTTCTCTTGCTTGACTGGTCTTGTGACCGGTTGTTGTGTTTGCTATCCCCGCCTTTGCCTATGGGGGTGTGTCAAACTATGTTTCTATGTTGTATGTTGTAGTGGGGTAGCCTCTATTGAGTACAACAGTTTAGGGTTAGACCTTGCCCTACTTGTACTCATCCATCCTTTCTAGTCACTCATTCTTGCCCGTTATTTCTGATAACAAGAAGGTGCACCACCAAAGAAGATACAATAACTACACTACAAACAATTATACAGAATATGTACAACATATTTTGGCACCTACCGCGCCGCGCTTCCCGCCGATTTTCTAGCCAAGAACCCCCCTCCCATGTACATCGCTCTCTACTTCATCATCACCCGCCTCCCTGACTCTCTTAGCGCAGTCACGGACCTCCTTCTCGCCCTTGACCCCACAGACCTCACTCTCGACCTGCTCGAGAAGCACCTCCTTGCAACTGAGACTAGCATAGTCGCTGTAGGCGCTTCTAGTGGCACTCCTCGCACTCCCTTTTTTTAGGGGTGTTCCCCCTCCCCCCTTGTCCCCTCAGTCACTCTACTGTTGCTGTTAACTACCTTCGTGCTGAGGAGGTAGGAGCTGCGTCTGCTCCTAGTGAGAGGCGCCGCAGCAGCAGGGGCGAGGGAGGGGTGGTGGGGGTGGCAGCGGTGGAGGCGGTGATGGGGGCGGTGGAGGCGGTGGAGGTGGAGATGGTGGCGGAGGGAGTGGTGGTGGGAGTGGAGGCTTTGGTGGCGGCGGTGGCAGCGGCTGTAGTGGCGGCAGTGGGAGTGGTGGCGGCGGCAGTGGTAGCGGCCGGGGTAGAGAGGGGCATTCTGGCGGTGGTCAGAGGTAGCAGCAGCAGCGTCAGCGTGAGACCCCTACGCCCCAGGAGCTTCGTGAGAGGTTTGCTCAGCGTGGGGCGTCTGGGGATAGTGTTCGCTGCCAGTACGTCATTCGCACAGGTGACCGCTCTGGTCAGACATGCAGGAAAGTTGGTCACACCCAATCCCGTCGCTTCTCGCGTCTTGACGACGCCAGGCGCGCAGAGTTTCTCGACGCGACTGAGCTTTCCGGCTGGCGAGATCTGCTTAGGCAGGGTGTTGATATCTTTGCTCTTGACTATGATGCTATCCTTGCTGCCATGTATGCATTGACTGTTAGTGCTGAGGGTGACTGTTACCTGTGTGTGCCGCCCGACCCAGGTATAGAGGCTGCTGCTCTAGGTGCAAGTGAGTCTGCTCTCCCTGGTACTGCGCCTGCTGCGGCCTTGCACAACTTCACGCTTGACTCAGGTGCTTCCCGCTGTTTCTTTCGCGACAGTACCACAGTCACACCACTTCCTGCACTTGTTGCTGTCAGACTGGCTGACCCCTCAGGGGGCTTAGTTCTTGCCCGTTCCTCCACTGTTCTCCCGTGTCTGGCGGTTCCGTCCGGCTCACTCTCAGGTCTTCACCTCCCCTCGTTCTCTATGAACTTGGTGAGTACCGCTGCCCTCCAGGATGCGATGGTCACTACCACCACTCCTGGGGGTCAGCGTGTGTCGATCTGCACGTGTACACGGACGGGTCGTCACCTGTCCACGTTCGCCCGTCGGCCTGGGTCGAGTCTGTACACACTTACTACTGAGCCTCCTCAGGTAGCTGCGTCTGCGTCCGCGTCAGGTCAGCTAGCAGCCCCCTGCTCGTGTCGCGCCCTGTCGCACCAGACACTCCTTTGGCACCACCGCCTTGGTCACCCCTCCGTGCCACGCCTCCGTGGCATGCACTCCAGTCTCCTTGTCTCTGGTCTTCCCAGGTCTCTGCCTCCCCTCCCACCCTCGCCTGCCCCTCCCTGCCTTCCCTGTGTCGAGGGGCGGCAGCGCACCGCTCCTCACTCCTCCTCGTTTCCCCCGACGACTACTCCCCTGCAGACTCTCCACATGGACGTGTGGGGCCCAGCCCGCGTCTGTGGACAGGGCCGCGAGCGATACTTTTAGCTGGTGGTTGACGACTACTCGCGTTACACAACGGTCTTCCCCTTGCGCAGCAAGGGGGAGGTCCCTGATGTTTTGATCCCTTGGATCCGCGCTGTCCGTCTCCAGCTCCGCAAGCGGTTCCACGCGGACCTTCTTGTCCTGCGTCTGCATTGTGACGGAGGTGGTGAGTTCGCCTCCGACCTCTTGCGGGGCTTTTGTTGTGGGGAGGGCATTCGCTAGTCGTTCACGCTTCCGGCCTCTCCGCAGCAACGTGGGGTTGCTGAGCGCCGCATTGGCTTAGTCATGGAGATCGCTCGTACCTCCATGATCCATGCGGCTGCCCCCCATTTTCTGTGGCCGTTTGCGGTCCGGTACGCTGCGCATCAGCTCAACCTCTGGCCCCGTGTCTCCTTGCCGGAGACCCCACCTACACTGCATTGGACGGGGAAGGTTGGCGATGCGTCGGTGTTCCGGGTCTGGGGCTCTCGTGCCTTTGTCCGCGATACTTCCGTGGACAAGCTCTCCTCCCGCGCCATTCCCTGCATCTTCATTGGCTTTCCTCTTGGCGCGCCTGGCTGGCAGTTTTACCACCCCACCTCGCACCGTGTCCTGCCCTCTCAGGACGTCACGTTTGACGAGTCGGTTCCCTTTTACCGTCTCTTCCCCTACCGCACTGCCCCTCTCCCCCCTTCGCTGCTCTTCCTCGCACCAGGTCCTCCTCCGGTAGACCCCCTGCCCCCTCAGGGTCCTGCTCCCTCAGGTGTGTCTCAAGTAGACCCTGTCGAGCCTTTCGAGGTCGCTGTCGACTCTGGTGCTGCTGGGGGTTGTGCTGCTAGGGGTGCTGCGTCTGGGGGTGCTGAGCCTGAGCATGCGGAGCCTGGGGGTGCTGAGCCTGAGCGTGCGGAGCCTAGGAGTGCTGAGCCTGGGGTTGCTGAGCCTGAGCGTGCTGAGCCTGGAGGTACTTTGTCTGCTGGAGGTCCTACGGGTGTCTCGTCACAGCGGGAGCCTCTCTCTCCACCGCAGTTGCGCGAGTGGTTTGTTCGGCGCTGAAGCCTTCGGAGTGGCGCTGCTGGAGCTGGGGGGCCTGCCGCTGGAGGCCCTGGAGCTGGAGGCACTGGAGCTGCTGGTCCTAGAGGTGCTGGAGCTGCTGGTCCCGGAGGTGCTCGTACTTGAGGTACTGGAGCTGCTGGAGCCGGTGGTACTGCAGACGCTGGAGCTGGAGACCTTGGGGCTGGAGGCGCTGGAGTTGCTGGTCCTGGAGGTGCTAGAGGTTCTGGAGCCGCTGGAGCTGGAGGTGCTGCAGGCGTTGGAGCTGGAGGTGCTCGAGCTGGAGGTAGCGGAGGTGCTGGAGCTACTGGTCCTGGAGCTGCTGGGGGTGCTGGAGCCGCTGGTCCCAGAGGTGCTCGAACAGGAGGTACTGGAGCTGCTGGAGCTGTCAACGAGGTAACGGAATAATGAATGACTAGAAATGACAAGGACAAGGAAGATATAGCAAACCCTGGTCAACCCTAGCCAACCCTAAACATATGTGTACACCACCTAGACTAGCAAATACAAACCATAACAATTATAGTTTGACACACCCCCGTAGTATAGGTGATGGTAGTCCTGTAGAAAGCAACACAGAGTCTAAAAGCAAGGGTCACAGGACCAGTCAGCAAGAGCACACAATGGTCACAAGACCAGTTCAGAAGAATAATACAAAGCTCGGGGTGGATCTCAAGATCACCACGCATTCCGAGAACAAACACAAGGCTACAAGACCAGTTCACATACACTGACAAAGTAAATAGAGTACAAGACATGCATGACAAGCATCTCTACAAAAGAAAGGGGCCACAAGGCCTATCTACAAGCACAGATATATGATATATAGTGAGATGCAATAGTACAAGACAAAGCATCTCTACGCAAAAAGTGAGGGCCTATAGAGATAAGGCCAAGCTGGGTGCAGCAACGCTGGTGGTCACAAGGCGGAAACGCCTTGGTGAAGATATCTGCAGTGTTGGCCTCAGAGACCACATGTCGCACGAGTGCCTGGCCACGCTGCTGCAAATCTTGCAGAAGGAGGTAACGAAGCTGGATATGCTTCGCCTTCCCAGCCAGTCGAGGCTCCTCGCACAACAGGATAGCACACCTGTTGTCGGCGAACAAGACTGGGGGAGAGCGAGGCCGCTCACCGAGGCCGGTGAGAAGGAAAGACAGCCAGCAAAGCTCCTGGGCGGCCATGGCCGCAGCGTACACCTCTACCTCACATCTGGAACTAGAGACGGACGACGCCTGAGTCAACCTCCACGAAACAGCTCCGGTGCCAAGGCTGACGCAGTAACCCTGTGTAGACCGTAGCGACTCTGCATTGTCGGCCCAAGACGAGTCTGAGAAACCTGTAAGTGTAACTAGATGCTTCCCTCCAAGGACAAGTCTGATGCCTGATGTACTTGCCACATACTTCACATGCAGCGTACCACTGGGAAGGTCGGTGTCTTCCTGGCGCAACAAGGCACGCAAGGATGCTAAGAGGGTAAGCTAGGTCTAGGCGAGCACATGTAATCAGATACATGAGACAACCCACCAGCTCAGGATTTGGACCACTGGACTTGAATGGCTTGTCCGAAGATGGAGACGTGAGCCCATGATCCACAGCAAGAGGGGTGGGTTGTACCTTGGAGAATGGGAAGCGAAACCGGGTGAGGATCTGCTCGACCATATGCGACTGCGTCAACATAATGGTGCGAGCTGCCCTGCCCCTGGTGATCTGCAGGCCAAGGTAGCATTGCAACTCACCAAGGTCAGTGCATGTGTGTCTCCTCTACAGTTCCTCCTTCATAGAGGCCAGTGCGTGTCGGTCGGGAGTGGCGAATACCAGGTCGTCAACGTAGACCAGAACAAAGAACGGGGTCGAGCCACGGCGGACGAACAGCGACGGGTCAGCAGACGACGGAAAGAAGTCAAGCGCTGCAAGAGTCGTACGTAGCGTGTCGTGCCACTCGCAGGGAGCCTGGCGCAGGCCATAGACCGGTCGACGCAGCTGCCACTGGGTCCAGGGAAAGAGCTAGTGAAGCCAGGCGGACGACGCAGCCAGATCTGCTCGTGCAGGCTCCCCTGTAGGAACGCTATGGAGAAGTCCAAGGAGTGCAACTCGTAGTCGTGCTATATGCAGCAACACCCGAAGAGTGGTCATCTTCGGGGTGGGAGCGAAGGTCTGGAAGAAGTCTACCCCCTCTCGCTAACTGAAGCCTCTCGCCACATAACGCGCCTAGAACACTGGTGGTGATCCAGGCGGCCGCTTCACCTTGTACAGCCACATGCCACTGACAACGTTCGCCCCAGGTTGCGGAACGGCGTCGACGTAGGTGCCTGTGGACCTATAAGATGCCATCTCTGCCTCCTCAGCTGCTATCCAGTACAAGGCCCAAGTTCCCGACACCGCCTCAACGTGTGTGCGAAGGATCGGGATGTCAAGAGCGTCTGGATCACCCTCACGGGCGAGCAGCATGGCGCAGAGATGAGGACCAGCGGCCGCAAGGAAACCAAGCTCGAACTGCTTGTCCTCGAGGACCTCCAGGGGAAAAACAGGAGCACCCCCAGAGTACGGAGAACGAGCAGGGCCACTCACCAGGTGAGCGGCATAGTCAAGGCGGTGGGAAGAGGCAAAGCCAGCGACAGTGGTAACAAGTGCTGAGACAGACGACACGGGTGCGGTCGGGTGAGTGACCAACACGGACAAAACACGTGAGACGACAGGACGGGAGGCACGGAGGTGGTCGGACAACGGGTCGTGAAGCACAGTGAGGGACGACTCAGGAGGATGTGGAAGGACGGAAGAACGTGGAACACAAGAGCGGAGGACAAGGTGAAACGGGCCGTCTGCACGGTAACAAGACAAACGGGGCTCTGGAGATACAGCACGGCTGAGAGGAGAACGACGAGTCCACTAGGACGAGGAATGGGAATAGACAAGGGGAACTGGAGGGGACGGTAGGGAACCACGAACCAAGCGTGCAGGTGTTGGGTCAGGCAGGTCGCGCAGTCGCAGTCGCTGCTGCTCCGCCTCCTCTGGCGTCTTCTGCGACGGTACCTGCCCCTGCTGTTGCTCCTGTGGCTCCTCCTCTGCCCTCTCCTGCTGCGGCTGCAGCTGCACCCGCTGCTGCGACCAGGGCTCCTGCGCTACCCTCTCTTGCTGCGGCCATGACTCCTCCTCTACTCTCTCCTGCTGTGTCTGTAAGTGTACCTGCTGCTGTGGGCGAGACTCCTGCTCTTCCTCTCCTGGTGTGGCCGTGACTCCTCCTCTACTCTCTCCTGCCGCGACTGCAACTGCACCCGTTGCTGCACTCGTGACTCCTCCTCTACTCTCTCCTGCTGCGGCTGCAACTGCACCTGCTGCTGCAGCCGTGACCCTTCCTCTGCTCTCTCGTGCTGCTGTTGTGGCTCCTCGTCTACTCTCTCCTGCCGCTGCAGCTGAGACTGCTCCTGCTGCTGCTGCTGCTGCTGCTGCTGCTGCTGCTGCTGCTGCTGCTGCTGCTGCTGCTGCTGCTGCTGCTGCTGCTGCTGCTGCTGCTACTGCTGCTGCTCCTGCTGCTGCTGCAGCTGCTGCTTTGCCCTCTCAAACCGCTCACGCTCCTCCCTCTCCAACAGGAGGAGACGCTGCTCACGGGTCAGGAAACGTACAGTGCACGGTGTAGGCGCCAGAGTGCCAGTGCCTCGAGCTCCAGCACCCCCAGAACCAGCACCTCCACAACCGACACCCCCGAGGTCTCCAGTACCTCCCGCAGGAACACCTCCAGGCTCCGTAGTAACCGGCCGCAGAGAAGAACGAGGAGGAAACCGCGGGACGGACGGGAAGCCAGGGGGTGACGCGAAGCGAGGCCGCCTAGTCGACGCTGCCGTGTCCTCCATGGGAGTGACCTCCACGCCAACACCCCCTGCACCCCCAGAACTGACACCACCAGCTCCCGCAGCCCCAGCACCCTCACCCTCCGTAACTGCACCTCCCGCAACCCCAGACACGACAGGGACTGGACGCTGGGGGGGGGACGACTGCGGAGTGACGTACGACACACCTGACAGGGCAGGACGCGAAGGGGGAGGGGCTACCGGGCGAGTGGGGGGGCGCTCAAGGGTGAGGAACAGCGGGGGGGAAAAGACCTCAGTACCTCGGTGGGGGCGACTCTTGCACTGACTACACCTAGGTCGTGGAGGTGACTGACACTCACGAGGTTCCTGGAGAACGAGGGGGTGTAGTAACCTGTGAGAAACCCAGTGGGAGTTGCTAGACATGGGAAAGTGGAGGTGCTGTGGGCAACTACAGGTCCCACGCTGGGGTCAGCCAAAACGACAGTGACTGGAGTGCGCAGTGGTGTGAGGTCAGTACAGTCGCGAAAGAAGCAGCTGGACGCTCCAGAGTCTAGGGTGAAGGAAAGCTGTGCAGTCTGTGAGGTCGCACCCGAGCCAGCGACAAAGGCTGGTGCTAGACTAGTGGTAGCTGCAGCTCCTACACAAAGACGCTCAGAGGGGTCCGGACTGGAAACAACACACGCACCAAGACTGGAAACACATGTCTCTACTCGTGCAGCCGGGAACGGTCCTAGACCAGGTCGGTGAGACTCAACTGGTGCAGAAGTGCGCTGGCGAAGACGCGAGGGCCAGCGCGGTGTAATAGCGTGGGGACCAAAACGCTCACGGTGGAGGTCGTCGAGGCGACGGTAGCAGCGGGACGCTGAGTGGTCAGGACTCCAGTAGGTGTTGCCAACACCCGGGCCAGTCAGGATCCGGTACCTGCAGGGACCAACGTCGCGCCCACTACTGGCTGAGCCGCTGCTGCGGCCGGTACTCTTAGGACCCTCAGGTCCCCACTGCCGGGAGTGCTGTAGCTGCTGTCGTTGTGGCTGACCCTGTTGCTGCTGCTGCTGCAGAACTCTAGCACACGCCATGGTAGGCGCTATAGACGGCCGAGCGCGGTGGGGAGCGGCTAGGAGCGGTTGCTAGCTACAGCCTATGCTGCTGCGGAGTCTGCTGGGGGCAGCCTATGCTGCTGCTGGTTTTGCTAGGGGCAGCCAATGCTGCTGCTGGTTCTGCTGGGGGCAGCCTATGCTGCTGCTGTTGGTTCTGCTGGGGGGGGGAGGCTATGCTTCTGCTGGTTCTACTAGGGGCATCCTATGCTGCTGCTGGTTCTGGCGTTGGGGAACGGTTTTGGGCGGTTCTAGGCGGTTCTGGGCGGTTCTGGACGGTCTTGGGCGGTTCTAGACAGTTCTGGACGGTCTTGGGCGGTCCTGGGCGGTTTTGGGCGGTTCTAGGCGGACTTGGACGGTCCTGGGCGGTTCTGGACGGTTCTGGACGGTCCTGGGCGGTCCTAGGCGGTTATGGGCGGTCCTGGAATGTTCTCGACGTTCCTGGGCGGTTCTGGAGGGCTGGTGGCAGGCGAAGCTGGCGGACTGCAGGGCGTACGGGGATTGGACGCGACGGGGCTGGCGGACGGGGCTGGGGGACAAGGCTGGCAGACTGGGACGCGACGGGGCTGGCGTACGGGGGCGCGACGGGGCTGGCGGACGGGGGCGCGACGGGGCTACATAGCTCGCGGATTGCAGGGCGGCGGGGAGGGGACGCGACGGGTAGGGGAAGGGGAGACGACGAAGAGGGAACGCGACGGGTAGGGGAAGGGGAGGCGACAAAGAGGGGACGCGACGGGTAGGGGAAGGGGAGGCGACGAATAGGGGACGCGACGGGGAGGCGACGGAGAGGGGACGCAACGGGGACGCGACGGGGAAGGGACGCGAGGGGAGGCCTGCGGGGCGACGGGCTAGGGGAGGGGGAAGGGGGGGGGGGGGGGGGGGGGTGGGAAGGGGACGCGCGCGATTCGGGGGCCCGCGGGGGCCTTTCTAGGTCGCGACGTGGAGGGACCCGTAGGGGTCCTTCTTAGGTCGCGATTCGAGGGCCCGCGGGGGCCTTCCTAGGTCACGACGTGGGGGCCCGCGGGGGTCCTTCTATATCGCGATTCGGGGGTCCCACGGGGGCCTTCCTAGGTCGCAACGTGGGAGACCCGCGGGGGTCCTTCTAACTCGCGATTCGGGGGCCCGCGGGGGCCTTCCTAGGACCTGACGTGAGGGGGCCCCGCGGGGGTCTCTCTCTAGCGCGCGATTCGACGGGGGGGTGGGCTGGCGCTAAAGGGTCACGAAGCACTATGGGTAACGCGTTACTAACGGTGAGCGCGGGGCGGTGGGCCCATGGAATCAAACTGCTCTATACCATGTCAACGAGGTGACGGAATAATGAATGACTAGAAATGACAAGGACAAGGAAGATATAGCAAACCCTGGTCAACCCTAGCCAACCCTAAACATAAGTGAACACCACCTAGACTAGCAAAGACAAACCATAACAATTATAGTATGACAGGAGCTGGTGGTGCTGTGGGCGTTGGAGCTGGAGACCCAGGAGCTGGAGACCCTGGCGCTGGAGGTGCTGGCCCTGGGGGTGCTGGTGCTGTCGGTGCTGGTTCTGGAGGCACTGTGCGGCCGCGACCGTACTTCGTTCCACAGCTTCAGCAGGTTCTTGGTCTCCTGTCTTCTACTGGCCTTACTCCTCCCTTACCATGTCCATCGTCTGACCATTCGCAGCCGCAGTTACAGCCAGCCTCCCCACTGCCTGCTCCTTCTCCTTAAACTGAGCAGACTGGAGGTCTTATAGAGCGTTGTGAGCCTGCGTCTCGTCCTGCGCTGTTCGCATTGGTCGCCGTGTTCCTTGTCAGCGTCCTCCTCCTGTCCCTGGCACGCACCCTATGGCACTTCATCCTTCCTCTGCTCCACAGTGCGTCCCTCTGCGTCCTCTCCTCCTGACGTTCCTGACCCTGCGTCCGACCTAGCTCGTGCTGCCAGTCCTACTATCACACTTCTAGCCACTGTTGTCACTGACCCTTCGTTTGAGTCCACTGCTGCATCTGCCCTAGTTGCTGAGCTTGTTGACTTTGCTGCTGCCTGTCCTCTCGAATACGCCGCTAGTCTTGTTGCTGAGTCTGAGTCTGTCTGTCCTCCGTCCGTCGGGGGTGAGTGTGCTCTTGGCACGGACGTTCTTGAGGACAGGTAGGAGGACTTTGAGTGTTTTGCAGCTGTTGTACCTCATCTCGTGTCCATGCTAATTGCACACGATGGAGACCCGGATGCACCAGACATCCCGACCCCGCTCTCTTACGCAGAGGCGATTACGAGTCCCTACTCCTCTCAGTGGCAGACAGTCATGGACACAGAGATGGCATCCTGGAAGTCCACAGCAAGATATATCCGGTGAACCGTAACATCACCCTAGGTCAAAAAGCGTACACCTAGACTAACCGTAACAAGACTGGAGGAGAGCGAGGCCGCTCACCAAGGTCGGTGAGAAGGAAGGACAGCCAGCAAAGCTCCTGAGCGGCCATGGCCGCAGCGTACACCTCTACCTCACAGCTGGAACCGGCGACGGACGACGCCCGAGTCGACAGCCACGAAACAACACTTGTCCCGAGGCTAAAGGAGTACCCCTGTGTAGACCGACGCGTCTCCGCGTCGTCGGCCTACGACGAGTCCGAGTAACCTGTGAGTGTAACTGGCAGCTTCCCTTCAATGACAAGTCCCATGCCTGATGTACTTGCCACATACTTCGCCACCCTCTTAGCAGCGTACTAGTGGGACGGTCGGTGTCTCCCAGGCGCAACAAAGCGCGTAAGGACACTAAGAGGGTAAGCTAGGTCTGGGCGAGTACAGGTCATCAGGTACATGAGACAACCCACCAGCTAAGAATATGGACCTCTGGACTCAAATGACTCGTCCGAAGGTGGAGCCGAGAGCCCATGATCCACAGCAAGAGGGGTGGGTTGTACCTTGGAGAACGGGAAGCGGAACCGCGTGAGGATTTGCTCGACCATATGCGACTTCGTCAGCGTAATGGTGCGAGCTGCCCTATCCCTGGTGATCTGCAGGCCAAGGTAGCGCTGCAGCTCACCAAGGTCAGTGCAAGTGTGTCTCCTCTGCAGTTCCTCCTTCACGGAGGTCACTGCGTGTCGGTCGGGAGTGGCGAAGACCATGTCATCGAGCCACGGCAGACGAACAGTGACGGGTCAGCAGACGACGGAATGAAGTCAAGCGCTGCAAGGGTCGAGCGAAGTGTGGCGTGCCACTCACGTGGAGCCTGACGCATGCCGTAGACTGGTCGACGCAGCTGCCACTGGGTCCCAGGTGGGAAAGAGCCAGTGAAGCCAGGCGGGCGACGCAGCCAGATCTGCTCGTGCAGGCTCCTCTGAAGGAACGCGGTGGAAAAGTCCAAGGAGTGCAAGTCGTAGTCGTGTTGGGCTGCAATGTGTAGCAACACCCGAAGTGTCCTCATCTTTAGGGTGGGAGCAATGGTCTGGAAGAAGTCCACCCCTTCTCGCTGACTGAAGCCTCTCGCCACATAGCGCGCCTTGAACACTGGTGGTGATCCAAGCGGCCGCTTCACCTTGTAGATCCATCAGCCACTGACGGCGTTCGTCCCAAGTGGTGGGACTGCGTCGACGTAAGTGGCGGTGGACCTATAAGATGCCATCTCTGCCTCCTCAGCTGCTATCCAAAACGAGGCCAAAGGTCCCGATGAGGGATCGGGATGTCAAGAGCGTCTGGATCCCCCTCAGGGGCAAGCAGCAAGGCGCACAGATGAGGAACAGCGGCCGCAAGGAAACCAATCTCAAACTGTCTGTCCTCCAGGACCTCCAAGGGAAAGACAGGAGCACCCCCAGAGGATGGAGAACAAGCAGGGCCACTCACCAAGTGAGCGGCGTAGTCAAGGCGGTGGGAAGAGGCAAAGCCAACGACAGTGGTAACAAATGCTGAGATAGATGACAGGGGTGCAGTCGGGTGAGTGACCAACGCGGACAAAACACAGGAGACGACATGACGGGAGGCACGGAGGTAGTCGGACAACGGGTCGTGTAGCACAGTGAAGGACGACTCAGGAGGTTGAGGAAGGACTGGAGGAGGTGGAACACGAGAGCAGAGAACAAGGGGAAACGGGCCGTCTGCACGGTAACGAGACCGACGGGGCTTTGCGGACATAGCACGACTGAGGGGAGAAAGACGAGTCCACTGGGACGAGGAAAGGGACTGGACGGGGGAACAGGAGGGGACGGTAGGGGACCACGAACCAAGCGTGCAGGTGCTGGGTCGGGAAGGTCGCATAATCGTAGTCGCCGCTGCTCCGCCTCCTCTGGCGTCTGCTGCGACGGTACCTGTCCCTGCTGCTGCTCCTGTGGCTACTCCCCTACCCTCTCCTGCATCCGCTGCAGCTGCACCCGCTGCTGCGACCGGGACTCTTGCGCGGCCCTTTCCTGCTGCGGCCGTTACTCCTCCTCTACTCTCTCCTGCTGTGTCGGCAACTGCACCTGCTGCTGCGGGCGGGACTCCTGCTCAACCCTCTCCTGCTGGAACCGGGACTCTAGCTCTACCCTCTCCGGGCGGGACTCCTCCTCTCTCTCCTGCTATGTCTGCAACGGCACCTCCTGCTGTGGCTCCTCCTCTACTCTCTCCTGCCGTTGCAACTGAGACTGCTCCTGCTCCTGGTGCGGCTGCTGTAGCAGCTGCTGCTGCTCCTGCTGCTGTGCCCCCTCAAAACGCTCACGCTGCTCCCTCCAACCGGAGGAGACGCTGCTCGTGGGTCAGGAAACGTACAGTGCGCGGTGTAGGCGCCATAGTGCCAGTGCCTCCAGCTCCAGCACCCCAAGAACCAGCACCTCCACCACCGACACCCTCGGGGCCTCCAGTACCTCCCGCAGGAACACCTCCAAGCTCTGCAGCAATCGGTCGCAAAGAAGAACGAGGAGGGAACTACAGGACGAACGGGAAGTGAGGGGGTGACGCGGGACAAGGCCGCGGACTCAAGGCTGCCGTGTCCTCCACGGGAGTGACCTCCACGCCCACAACCCTTGCACCCCCAGAGCCGACACCACCAGCTCCTGCAGCCCCAGAACCCTCACCCTCCGCAACTGCACCTCTCGCACCCCCAGACACGACATGGTCTAGACGCTGCAGGGGGGATGACTGCGGAGTGACGTGCGACACACATGACGGGGCAGGACGCAAAGGGGGAGGGGCTACCGGGGCGACTGGGGGAGGCTCAACGGTGAGGAACAGCGGGGGGGGGGGAAGACCTCAGTACCTCGGTGGGGGCGACTCCTGTAGTAACAGACAGACTCGTCGAGCGTGACGTGTTGTGAAGGAAAGAACTGGTAGGTGACCGGGTCGTAGAACACCCAGCCGGAGGCGTCCAAAGGGAAGCCAAGAAAGACGCAGGCACAAGTGCGCGGAGACAACTTGTTCGCGCCAGGGGCGCGAACGTGAGCCAGAGAACCCCAGACACGGAAGTCAGTTGCTACGCCTGGAGAACCTGTCCAAAGGGAGACCGGCGTCACCCCTGGCCGTACGTCACTGGGCCACAGGTTCAGCTGGTGCGGGGCGTAGCGGACTGCCTGAGGCCACAAGAACTGAGGGGCACCGGCATGGCACATGGAGATCCGGGCAACCTCCATGACCAGGCCGATGCGTCGCTCGGCTACCCCGTTCTACTGCGGCGAGGCTGGTAGCGTGTAACACTAGATGATCCCCTGACCCTGACATAACGTCTCGACGCAAGTGGAAGAAAGCTCACCACCACGGTCCGAGTGTAGGCGAAGCCCACACAGGCCCTGGGCGCCAGCCCACACTAGTAGCCACGGCTCGAGGAAGGTAGGCACGTCGGCCTTCCTTCGCAAGGGGAAAACCGTGGTGTAGCGGGAGTAGTCGTCCACCACAATCAGGATGTAGCGCTCCTGACGTGGGCCAAGGACCGGGGAGGGGCCCCAGATGTCCAAGTGTAGGGAGCCGTGGTGGGGGGGAACGAGGAGGAGTGAGGGGCGGCGCGCTGCCGACCCTCGACGCAAGGAGTGCACGGCGGCGCAGGCGAGCGGGGAAGCAGTGCAAGCGACTCTGGGAGACCCGAGTCCAGACGGTAACGTGCCATCCTACTGAGACGTGGGAACAAGGGGCGACCTAGACGGTGGTGCCAGAGGACCGACGGGTGGGTGAGGGACCAACGGTCACACGACACAGCAGCTACCTGACCTGACCTGGCCTACCCAGTGTAGTGGGACCTAGTGTGTAGTGAGTACAGACTAGAACCCGGCTCCCTGTGGAAAGTAGCCGGAGGCGCCCAAGTGGTACCGATTGTGCAGGAGGCATCAAACTCGTCAACTGGGAAAGAAGTGACTACACGTAGGTCGCGGAGGTGACTGACACCCACCAGATTCCTGGAGAACGAGGGGGTGTAGTAACCTATGAGGAACCTAGAGGGAACGGCCGGACACGGGAGAGTGGTGGTGCTGCGGGCAACTACAGGTCCCATAGAGGGGTCAGCCAAGGCGACAGTGACTGCAGTGCGCAGTGGTGTGAGCTCAGTACAGTCGCAAAAGAAACAACTGGACGCTCCAGAGTCTAGGGTGAAGGAAAGCTGTGCAGTCTGTGAGGTCGCACCCAAACCAGCTACAAAGGCTGGTGCTAAACTAGTGGTAGCTGCAGCTCCTACACAAAGACCCTCTAAGGCGCCTGTAGAGGAAACAACACACGGACCAAGACTGGAAACACATGTCTCTACTCGTGAAGTCGGGAACGGTCCTAGACCAGGTAGGTGAGACTCAACTGGTGCAGCAGTGCGCTGGCAAAGTCGCGAGGGCCAGTGCGATGTAATAGCGTGGGGACCAAAACGCTCACGGTGGAGGTCGTCGAGTCGACGGTAGCAGCTGGACGCAGAGTGGTCAGGACTTTAGCAGGTAGTGCCAGCACCAGGGCCTGTCAGGGCCCGGTACCCGCAGGGGCCGGCGTCTCGCCCATTGCTAGCTGAGCCACTGCTGGGGGCTCCACACTTTGGACCCGCATGTGCCCACTGTCGGGAGTGCTGCGGCTGGCCCTACTGTTGTAGAACTCTAGTACACGCCATGTGAGTACCTAGAAACGGGGGGGAGGGGGGGGGGGGGTTGGATGCGCTGGTGGTAGCCTAAGCTGCTGCTGGTGCGCTGGGGGCAGCCTGTGCTGCTGCTGGTTCTGCTGGGGGCAGCCTACACTGCTGCTGGTTCTGCTGGGGGCAGCCTAAGCTGCTGCTGGTTCTGCTAGGGGCAGCCTAAGCTGCTGCTGGTTCTGCTTGGGCAGCCTAAGCTGCTGCTGGACAGGAGGGGCTGCTGGACAGGTGGGGCTGCTGTACAGGTGGGGCTGCTGGACAGGTGGGGCTACTGGCGCATTTCTAGCAGCTGCTGGCACTGCTGGGACGGTTCTAGCGGCTGCTGGAGCTGTTATCACGATTCTAGCGGCTGCTAGCACGTTTCTAGTGGCTGCAGGCGCTGCTATGACGGTTCTAGCAGGTCTGGGGCGGCGGATTTCTGGTGTGGCGGCGGTTTTCTGCTCGTGAGGCGGCGGATTGCGGGTGAGGCGACGGCTAACAGACTGGGCGGCGGGTAAGGCAGTGGGGAACGGGTGGGGCGACGGGTCGCTCGTGCGCGCGGCTGCTGCTGTGCGTGCGTGCGACTAACGACGGGGCCGTGGGGCCTGCTAACGAAGGGGCATCGGGGCCCACGAACTAAAGGCCGCAGGGCCCGCTAACGAGACGACGCAGGGCCCGCTAACGAAACGCCGCGGGGCCCGCTAACGAAACGCCGCGGGGCCCGCTAACGAAACGCGGCGGGGCCCGTTAACTAAAAGCCGCAACGGGCGACGGGAAAAAAAAAAAAAAAAAAAAAAAAAAAAAAAAAAAAAAAAAAAAACGGTCGCGATCTACAGGGGAAAAGAGCGATAGGCGACGGGTGACGAGGGAGGGGGGGGGGGGGGGGGGGGGGTCTCCGGGCGACGAGGCCTAAGTTAAGCGCGCTTCGGGCGGTCTAGGACGGGACGCGACTAGGTGGGCCCATAGCTTAGTCGAGTGGTTTTTCCTAACATAGCTCTATATCATGTCACAATATATGGAATGAAACATACAGCAAGATATTTCCGGTGAACCCTAACATAACCCTAGGTCAAGAAATGTACACCTAGACTAACAAATATAAGCTCTAAGTAATACAGTTTGACACGATGCAGTTCCCCCTCCTAGGGCGACCATAGTCGATGGCATGTGGATTTTCAGGGTGAAGTGGCCGCCGAGTTCTCCGCCTGTCTTCAAGGCGCGTTACGTTGCACGAGGCTTCAGTCAGCGACAGGGAGTTGACTTCTTCTAGACCTTCTCCCCTACCCGGAAAATGACCACTCTTCGGGTACTGCTGCACGTCGCCGCTCAGCGTGACTACGAGCTTCACTCTCTTGACTTCAGCACAGCTTTCTTACAGGGCAGCATGCACGAAGAGATCTGGCTGCGCCGCCCACCTGGCTTCACTGGGTCATTTCCTGCAGGTACCCAGTGGAGCCTTCGGCGGCCAGTCTACGGTCTCCGGTAAGTGCCTCGCGAGTGGCACGACACTGAGGACGACGCTTGCGGCTCTTGGGTTTGCTCCTTCGACTTCTGACCCGTTGCTGTTTCTACGCAACGACACTTCGCTGCCGCCGTTCTACATCCTCGTGTACGTCAACGACTTGGTCTTTACCGCTGCTGACACTGAGGGACTGGCCCTTGTGAAGTCGGAGCTGCAGAAGAGACACACGTGCACAGGCCTGGGTGAGCTGCGCAGCTATCTTGGCTTGCAGATCACCCGGGACAGAGCACGGCACACCATTACCTTGACTCAGTCACACATGGTGCAGCAGGTCCTTCAGCGCTTCCACTTCGAGTACTCCTCGCCACAATCCACTCCTCTGCCTACCGGTCACTCGCTTTCAGCTCCACCTTCGGACGAGTCCGTAGAGCCGAGTGGCCTGTATCAAGAGCTTGTGGGTTGCCCATGTACATGATGACCTAGCATCCTAGCACGCTACGTTGCGCCCGGGAGACACGGAGCAGAGCACTGGAAGGCCCCTAAGAGGGTGTTGCGCTACTTGTGGAGTACGTCGAGCATGGGCTCGTGCTTGGAGGACAGGGTCCAGTTGTCCTCACTGGTCACGCAGACGAGTCTTGGGTTGATGACTTGGCTACGCAGCGGTCATCACAGGTTTACACTTTCAGCCTTGGCTCCGGCTCTGTTTCTTGGCGGTCTACCCGCTCGTCTTTTGTCCTCAGTTCTAGTTGTGAGGCTGAGATCTACGCAGGGGCCATGACTGCACAGGAGTTACGCTGGCTCACCTACCTGCTGACCGGCTTGGGAGAGCCACCTCGTTCTCCTCCAATTCTGTACGTAGACAACAAGGCCATGATTGCCTTGTGTCAGGAGCACAGACTGGAGCACAGGACGAAGCACATCGCTCTGCGTTACTTCCTCGCTCGAGAGTTGCAGCTTACACTTGCTAGGTTGTGACAAATGTACTGCTTAATCTCCATTATATGACTCTGCATGTGAACTGGCCATGTGGCCATTTGCTTATGCTCAGAGTGTGTGGTGACTTCGTGATCCACCCTGAGCTTGCTTTGCTTTTCTTGACTGGTCCTGTGACCCTTTGCTCTCCCCCACTTTGCCTATGGGGGTGTGTCAAACTTATTTGTTGTGTGTTGTGTAGGCTGTAGTGGGGTAGCCCATATGGGGTACAACCCAATTAGGGTTAGTACTTGTACCCACCTTATTTCCAGTTCATTCATTCTCGCTTAGTATTCTGACACCCACATCTTGATCAAATTCTGTTTGCTGAATCCGCTCTCGCACTCGACTGTGCTCAGTGGGAGCACGACAACTGCCATCTTCATTACGTTCGGGAACGAGTGCTGCCAAGCATCGTCACGAAGCATGTTCCCCAGATCCTGGTGGAAGTCCTCGTTGTTGTGTTGAGAAAACATGGTTGACGTGAACATCCAGAGCTCGCTCTGTGCCCTTGCGTAGTCGAACCCTGATGTATGGGAATGGGTAAAAATGGGGCTATACTCGCAGCAAGCGGGAGGAAAGGGGATTATTAAATCAATCAACCAACGTGAGACATACGCACATGGGCAAGAAGATACGACACACAAAACCGATCGTAATGGGAAAACAACGCGCATCTACTGAATGAAACCATACGCATGCATATCCGGAAGATTGTTGTTGTACAACTTGTGCAGCTTAGCCAGCCATTTTTCGAAATCCTCCACTCTTTCTGCATCGTCTGGTACGTATGAGGCTGTCTGAAATAGCGTCGACCCCTCCAGATGCTCCAGGTCCCTCATGCGCCACTCCAGCTACGCGTCGATAGAACGCACGAACTTAATCGAGAGCTCAACACACGTCGTAACATGCCGTCTGTCTCTTGCCCTTCGATTTCCCTCTCGTGCAGCGTGTAGCTGAATGACACGGGGTTGCCGTCACTGTCCACGCCCTCAGCCTTCCTCCCATGTGTCCATCTTCTGATGGCGCTGAATGAAGTCGTTCAGGGTCATCTTCTCCCCGCTGCCGAAGTGATGATCCAGGGAACCGTTGAAGTACCGGTTCTTCATGCGCAATCGTGTCTGCTGCACGAGATGCGACACGAGCGTGATGTCGATCTGTAGAGGCAGTAAAGATGCACAGGTTAGCGTCACTAATAACTGGGAAACGATGGAATACAAGTTTCAGTTGTTCACACCTGTCGGTGCTGAAACTGTTGGTTGAGATGATCCAACTCCCACGGGACATCAGCAAGCAGACGGATCAACCACTAAAACTTGAACGAGGTCGCAATCTCGTACAGGTCAGGCAGGTACTATTTCAGCACCACGATGGCCGCCGATAGGATTTCGAGGAAGCGTCGGACGGCCTCCCCACGTGAAATCCAGCAAACTGCGTGTATCCCTTGAGCCTCCAGGTTCTTCTTACAGAAGATCTGTTGAATATTCTGGAACTTCTCGTACTTGACGTTAGATCGCCCGATGAGCTGTGCGAAGCCATGGATAAGGTTGTCAACCATGTAGAGCTCGGGAACTGCATCCGTAGCATCGTGTGCGGCTAGAGCCTCCCTGCCAATGAAAGCAAGTATGCAGCGTGAGTAAGAATGTTGACAACGGTACCACATGCATTGAGCGGCGGAAAAGCGGGGAGAAACTTAGCAATGTGCGACACAGTGCGTTGAGGCGAGGTGTGGGGTCCGCATGCACAGACGGGCGACAACACCGTGGTTCTTCCCCACCATCACATTCGCACCGTCCGTTGAAATGGTTTAGACTTTCTGTAGATCCACTCCAATCCCTGTCAGGTACTGCACCACAGCAGAAGTCAGAGAGGCGGCATCAGCACGGTCAACATTGCTGAGTGTCAGAAACTAGTTCACAACTGGGGGGCCACGGAAAAGGTAGCGTAGAGTATGAGGTGTTTCTCGTGGACTCGGTCTGTGCTCTCATCGAGGGACAATCCAATCCATGGCGACTCCAGCAAGTGCAACCGCTGCACTTCTTGCAGGTACATTGAGATGGCCCGGAAATTCTCTCTGAAGCCGCCTCTGCACACCACAACACATGACAAATGTCAGGAGATTTGAACAACATCACCCAAAGCAACCATTAATAGAACATGCGCTTATCTGTGTAGTAGGCGCGATAGCCGCCACTGTTGGGGGGGTCTGGAAGACCTTCCTTAGCTAAGAACCAGCAGAGCGGGATAAACATTGCTATTGGGGCATCAGCCTTGCAGACAAAAAGGCCGATGTGAAGGACGCGAATGATGTGCCGCGTCGACGCGTCAGTCGTCTGCGAGCGGGCCAGTATCGCTTGTTTCGCCTTGTCAGCTTCAGCTTCCGCTTGGTTCTTGACTGTGTTCTTGTGGGCTCTCGTTGCGGAATGGGCCCGAACGCTTCCAATCTGGAGGTCGCGCCCACCCTCACCTCTCACACCGTAGCTAGTGTGAGCGGTGGGGTCGCCATGCTCCACACAAATCTCACACTTGAGCTTTACAGTTCCGTCAGGCAACCGAATAATACGCAACCACTCAAATTTACCACTCCACTCCGTCTCATAGCGATGCTTTATGGTCTTGTAACGTACGTCACCGGTTGTTTTTGCAGGCACCTCGTCGTCACAGGCAGCTGGACGTTGCGGTAATGCTTCCGTTTGTGGTGGAGGGGCTCCCCAGAGCCGCTGCTGCGTGTACTTCACTTCGACACGCGGGCGTTTCCCCGGCGTGCTGTTCACAGTGGACGGTGAACCCGCTGGGGGGCTGGACGACCCTTCACCACCGCTTGGCACAAGAACAATTGACGGGTGCGGCTCCCAGCCAGCAGGCGTGGATGGCGGCTCGAATGGGTACACGATTCCCACGCTGCGCACTAGAGAGGCGGGACGTGGCAACGTTGAGATCGGCACGCTATAGGTGTCACACTGGCGGGGAATAACTCCCAGCACTGATAGGCCATTGCGCACTACATGTGACTGAGACATGTGAGAGACCCTCGTAGGTGTTCCCCACACGGAAAGTATGAGAAGGAGCAAGAAGATGAAGTGTTCTTGGGAGAACAACCCCCTCCAACACCCGTGATGGCTTGGACGACCCTGGAGCGCGGTTCATGCATGGCTCACGGTGGTCCTTTTTGGCTGCCATAAGGTGCCTTGAACAACATGAACAAAGCATCCCTGCCCCGCTGTGCTGCCGGCGCGCTACTAGACAAGCCTGGCAGTTGTCAAATGATGCGCATGTCAAACATATGCATATGTTATATTTGTGGGTAGGCTGTAGTGGGGTAGATAATGTGGGGTATAACCCCTTAGGCTTTTCTCCTTGTACCATCCTCTCGATAGTCATTCATCCATGCCTAAGTTTCTAAGATGGTATCTAGAGCAGTAGGTCTTTAGGACCTAAAATTAGGGCCCATCAGTTACCGCGTTACCTCACCTACGGCCTTGCCTGCCTAACTGCCTTGCCTGCTGCCCGCGCGCGCCTCGGCTGCATGTGCGTGGCCCTTTTTTTTCCCGCGCGCGCCGCTTAAGCCGCCCGCGCGCAGCCCGCTTAGGCCCCGGCCGCGCAGCCCGCCGCCGCACGCAGCCCGCAGCCCCGCGCAGCCCGTCTCCACGCGCAGCCAGCAGCCGCGCGCAGCCCGCAGCCGCGCGCAGCCCGTCGCCACGCGCAGCCAGCAGCCGCGCGCAGCCCGCAGCCGCGCGCAGCCCGCAGCCGCGCGTGCCCTGCCCGTGTGCCGCCCGTGAGCCGCCCGCCTGCCTGTCTCAGCCTGCCTGGAGCGCCTGCCTGCCTAGAGCGCTTGCCTGCCTTGAGCGCCTGCCTGCCAAGAGCGCCTGCCTGCCTTGAGCGCCTGCCTGCCTTGAGCGCCTGCCTGCCAAGTGCGCCTGCTTGCCTTGAGCGCCTTTCCTGCTGCGCGTGCCTCCCTACTGCGTGCGTTTGCTTGCCCTGCGCGCCATCTCCGCTGCCTTGCCTGCACTGCTACTATGGCGACGCTTAATGTGCTCGCATTCGATCCTGACGGTCGTCCAGTAGAGTTCGCCACCTGGCTCGACGACCTGCAACTATTCCTCCTGACTGATGCCAAGGACGGTGTTTCCCTGTTCGTGTCTGGCACTGCCGTTGCTCCTGCTGACACTGAGCCTGCTCTAGACCGCTCCCAGTGGCAGACCCGCGATGCTGCTGCGCGCCTAGCTATTCGCAACCATCTGCCGATCACAGAGCGCGCGCATTTTAGCCTGCACAAGACTGCCAAGGCACTGTACGACGCTGTAGTTGCCCGCTACTCTTCCCCGGCCACTGCAGCCCTCGGTCGCCTTATGCTACCCTACCTGTTCCCCGACCTGTCCTCGTTTACCACTGCTGAGGACCTCATCTCTCACCTACGCGCTAGTGACACTCGCCTTCGAGCCGCCCTTCCAGCCGAGTTCCTCGCAGAGAACCACCCCCCGATGTACTTTACTCTCTACTTCCTCCTCACCCGCCTCCCTGACACTCTTTGCTCAGTCAGGGACCACTTCCTCGCCCTTGACCCCCATTCTCTCACTGTCAACGACCTCGAGAAGCACCTCCTAGCAGCCGAGAAGAACATTCTAGCTATAGGTGCTGCTCGTGGAACTCCCCGCACTCCCCTCTTTGAGGGGTGCTCCCCCTCCCCTCTTACCCCCTCCTACGCCTCCGCAGCTGCTGCTGTCGACCTCCTTGGTGCTGAGAAGGTCGCAGCTGCTTCCGCTCCGAGTGGGAAGCGCAGCGGCTTCAGGGCGGGCAAGGGTGGCAGGGGTGGCAGACGTGGCGGTGGAGGGGGCGGTGGTGGAGGTAGTGGCGGTGGTCGTGGGGGTGGAGGTAATGGTGGGGGCGGTGGTGGTGCCGGGAGCAGTGGCGGTGGCCGCGGCGGTGGTGGCGGAGGGGGGAGTGGTGGTGGCAGCGGTGGTGGGGGCTTGGGTAACACCAGTGGTGGCCAGGGGCAGCAGCAGCAGCAGCAGCAACAGCAGCAGCCGCAGCAGCGTCAGCGCCAGACCCCCACTTCCCAGCAGCTTCTTGACTGGTATGCCGGGCGTGGGGCGTCTGAGGGTCCTGGTCGCTGCCCCTATATCATTCGCACAGGTCCCCGCGCTGGTCGCCAGTGCACAGGGTTTCACACTGAGTACCGCTGCTTCGCTTGGCTTAGCGACGCCTGGCGCGTCAAGTTTCCTGATGCTATTGAGTTCCCCAACTGGGCAGACCTGCTTAGGCGTGATGTATCTATCTTTGATCTTGACTATGAGACTATTCTTGCTGCCATGTATGCATTGACTGTTAGTGCTGAGGGTGACTGCTACTTGTGTGTGCCACCTGACCCCGGTATAGCCCCAGGTATAGCGCCTGTGGCACTAGGTGCTTGTGAGTCTGCTCCCCCTGGTATTGCGTCCGCACAGGCCTTGCACACCTTCACACTTGACTCTGGTGCTTCCCGTTGTTTCTTTCGCGACAGCACCACAGTCACTCCCCTCCCTGCACCTGTTCCTGTCTCACTGGCTGACCCCTCTGGGGGCCCAGTGCTTGGACAGTCTTCCACTGTGCTTCCGTGTCCGGCAGTCCCGTCTGGTGAGCTGTCTGGTCTCCACCTCCCCTCGTTCTCTACGAACTTGGTGAGCAACGCCGTCCTTCAGGATCACTGGGTTGACACCTTTACTCCTGGAGGACAGCGTGTGGCGATCTGCACGTGCTCCCGGACCGGCCGTCACCTGGCCACGTTCACACGTGCGCCTGGGTCCAGTCTGTACACCCTCACCACTGCGTCGCGCTCCACCCCTTTGTCTCCCCAACTGTACGCATCTGCTCAGGTAGCTACCCAGTGTGAGTGTCGCCGGCTGTCGCACGACACTCTCCTGTGGCACCACCGCCTTGGTCACCCCTCCCTGCCTCGCCTTCGTAGCATGCACTCTCGCTTCCTAGTCTCTGGCCTTCCCAGGTCTCTGCCTGCCCTCCCTCCCTCGCCTGCGCCACCCTGCATTCCTTGCGTCGAGGGGCGGCAGCGCGCCGCTCCTCACTCCTCCTCGTTCCCTCCCACAGAGGCTCCACTGCAGACTCTCCACCTGGACGTGTGGGGCCCAGCCCGCGTCCGTGGACAGGGCCACGAGCGGTACTTCCTGCTGGTCGTCGACGACTATACGCGCTACACCACGGTCTTCCCCTTGCAGCGCAAGGGGGAGGTCCCTGATGTTTTGATCCCCTGGATCCGCGCTGTTCATCTCCAGCTCCGCGAGCGGTTCCACTCGGACTTTCCTGTCCTGCGTCTGCACTCTGGCCGAGGTGGTGAGTTCTCCTGAGACCTCTTGGCAGCCTTCTGTGCGGAGCACGGCACGCTTCCGGCCTATCCGCGGCAGAATGGGGTTGCTGAGCGCCGCATTGGCTTGGTCATGGAGGTCTCTCGTACCTCCATGATCCATGCGGCTGCCCCCCATTTTCTCTGGCCGTTTGCGGTCGAGTACGCCGCGCATCAGCTCAACCTCTGATCCCGTGTCTCCTTGCCGGAGTCCTTGCCCACACTGCTGTGGACGGGGAAGGTTGGCGATGCGTCGTGTTTCCGGGTCTGGGGTGCTCGTGCCTTTGTCCGCGATACCACCGCCATCGTCCGTCTCCGCTCGCGCCATTCCCTGCGTCTTCCTTGGCTTTGTCCCTGACGCGCCTGGCTGGCAGTTTCACGACCCCGCCTCGCGCCGTGTCTTTCCGTCTCAGGACGTCACCTTTGACGAGTCCGTCCCCTTTTACCGTCTCTTTCCCTACCGCACTGCCCCTAGCCCCCCCCCCGCCGATCTTTCTCGCCACAGGCCCTCCCCAGGTAGACCCCCTCCCTGCGCCAGGTCCTGCTCCTTCAGGTGTTTCTCAGGTAGACCCTCCCGTGCCAGCGCCTGTTGAGGTCACTGGTGACTCAGGTCCTGCTGGGGGTGGTGCTGTCTTTGGGGGTGCTGGACCTGGGGGTGCGGAGCGTGGGGGTACGAAGCTTGGGGGTGCTGAGCCTGGGGGTGCGGAGCCTGCGCGTGAGTACCGAGGAGGTGCTGAGCCTGGGGGTGCGGAGTCTGGGGGCGCTGAGCCTGAGCGTGAGGAGCCTGGAGGTGCCGAGCCTGCTCGTGAGGAGCCTGGGGGTCTTGAGCCCGAGGGTGTTGTTTCTGGGGGTGCCGAGCCTGAGCGTGAGGAGCCTGGGGGTACTGAGTCTGGGGGTGCGACGCCTGAGGGTTCTGAGTCTGCTGTTGCGCGGTCTCCTTGGAGTGGCCGCCTTCGTCCGCGTGTGCCTCTCACCTCACAGCAGCTGCACGACTGGTACGGTCGCCGTCAGCGTCGCGCTTCTGAAGCTCGGGGCTCTGCCGCTGGAGGTACTTCTGCTGCCGTTGCTGGAGCTGGGAGTGGTGCTGGTCCCGGAGGTGCTCGTACTGGAGGTACTGGAGCTGCTGGGGATGGAGGTGCTGAGCCTGGGGGTGCTACTGCTGGAGACCCTGGGTCTGGTTGTGCTGCTGCTGGTGGAGCTGGTCCTGGAGGAGATGGCGCTGAGGGTTCTGGAGCTGCTGGAGGTGCTGGAGCTGCTGAGGGTTCTGGAGCTGCTGGAGGTGCTGGAGCTGCTGGGGGTACTGGAGCTGCTGATGCTGGTGGCGCTGCACAGCCGCGCCTGTTCTTCGCTCCACTGTCTCCGTCGTCTCAACCACCGCCTGACTCTGTGCTTCGCCAGGTTCTTAGTCTCCCTTCGTCTACTGGTCTTCCGTTACAGCATGGCTCAGAGCTGCCTGCTCCTTCTCCTTACACTGAGCAGACAGGGGGTCTTACTGAGCGTCGTGAGCCTGCGTCGCGTCCTGTCTCGCCTGTCCGTTCTGGTCGTTCCGGTCGTCGTGTTCCTCGTCCGTGTCCGCCGGCTGTCCCCGGCACCCACCTCGTAGTCCGTCGTCCTTCCTCTCCTCCGCAGCGTGTTCCTCTGCCGTCTCCTCCTGCGTCTTCTCTGCCTGTCGTTGCGGACCCTGAGTCTGACCGGTTTCGTGCTGAGCACCCTACTGTCACACGTCTGCTAGCCACTGTTGTCACTGACCCGTCGTTTGAGTCTGCTGCTGCGTCTGCCTTTGTCGCTGAGCTGGTTGACTTTGCTGCTGCCTGTCGTCTAGACTACGCTGCTAGTCTTGTTGCTGAGTCTGAGTCTGTCTGTCCTCTGTCCGTCGGGGGTGAGTGTGATCTTAGCACGGACGTCCTTGAGGACAGACAGGAGGACCTTGAGTGTCTTGCGGCCGCTGCGCCTCAGCTCGTGGCCATGCTGCTTGCCCCTGAGGGAGACCCGGATGCACCAGACATCCCGACCCCGCGCTCTTACGCTGAGGCGATCGCGGGTGAGTATTCCTCTCAGTGGCAGACAGCCATGGACGCAGAGATGGCATCCTGGAAGTCCACAGGCACCTACGTCGACGAGGTTCCCCCTCCTGGGGCGAACATCGTCGACGGCATGTGGATTTTCAGGGTGAAGCGACCGCCAGGCTCCCCGCCTGTCTTCAAGGCTCGTTACGTAGCTCGAGGCTTCAGTCAGCGGAAGGGAGTTGACTTCTTCCAGACTTTCTCCCCCACCCCGAAGATGACCACTCTTTGGGTGCTGCTGCACGTTGCCGCTCAGCGTGACTACGAGCTTCACTCGCTTGACTTCAGCACAGCTTTCTTACAGGGCAGCCTGCACGAGGAGATCTGGCTGCGCTGCCCACCTGGCTTTACTGGGTCGTTCTCTCCTGGTACCCAGTGGAGCCTCCGGCGGCCGGTCTACGGTCTCCGCCAGGCGCCACGTGAGTGGCACGACACACTGAGGACGACACTTGCGGCTCTTGGGTTTGCTCCTTCGACTGCTGACCCATCGCTGTTTCTACGCACTGATACTTCGCTGCCGCCGTTCTACATCCTCGTGTACGTCGACGACTTGGTCTTTGCCACTGCTGACACTGAGGCTCTCGCCCTGGTGAAGTTGGAGCTGGAAGAGACACACGTGCACAGACCTGGGTGAGCTGCGCAGTTACCTTGGCTTGCAGATCACCCGGGACAGAGCATGCCGCACCATCACACTGACTCAGTCACACATGGTGCAGCAGGTCCTTCAGCGCTTCGGCTTCACCTGGTCCTCGCCACAGCCCACTCCTCTAGCTACAGGTCACTCGCTCTCGGCTCCACCTTCGGACGAGTCCGTAGAGCCGAGTGGTCCTTACCCAGAGCTAGTTGGCTGCCTCATGTACCTGATGACCTGCACTCGTCCTGACCTCGCGTACCCTCTTGGCCTTCTTGCTCGCTACATGGCTCCTGGTCGGCACCAAAAGGTGCACATGGATGCTGCTAAGAGGGTACTGCGCTACTTGTGCAGTACATCGGGCATGGGGCTCGTGCTTGGAGGACGGGGCGACGTTGTCCTCACTGGGCACTCGGACGCTTCTTGGGTTGACGACCAGGCTATGCAGCGGTCGTCACAGGGTTACACCTTCAGTCTTGGCTCTGGCTCTGTTTCTTGGCGGTCTACGCGCTCGTCTTCTGTTCTCGGCTCCAGTTGTGAGGCTGAGATCTACGCCACAGCCATGGCTGCACAGGAGTTACGCTGGCTCACCTACCTGCTGACCGACTTGGGAGAGAGGCCTCGTTCTCCTCCAGTTCTGTACGTCGACAACAAGGCAGCCATTGCCTTGTGTCAGGAGACAGACTGGAGCACAGAACGAAGTACATCGCTCTGCGTTACTTCCTAGCTCGAGAGTTGCAGCAGCGGGGTCAGCTTTGTCTTGCTCACGTGGCCACTCGGGCCAACACTGCTGATATATTCACCAAGGCACTTCCGTCTGGTGATCATCAGCGCTTTTTTTACTTTGTTGGGCCTTGTGCCTACGTTTCCACACTTGTTGTAGACTCTGCTTGTTCTGTGATCTATATACATATATGTGTATATATATACATGCATGCTTGCTCTTGCTAGGTAGAGATCACTGTACTGTTCTTGTTGCATATATACCTCTGCATGTGAACTAGCCTTGTGGCATGTTGCTTGTGCTCAGTGTGTGTGGTGACGTTGTGATCCACTCTGAGCTTGCTTTGCTTTTCTTGACTGGTCTTGTGACCTCTTGCTCTCCCCCACTTTGCCTATGGGGTTGTGTCAAACATATGCATATATTATATTTGTGGGTAGGCTGTAGTGGGGTAGATAATATGGGGTATAACTCCTTAGGCTTTTCTCCTTGTACCATCCTCTCGATAGTCATTCAACCATGCCTAAGTTTCTAAGAGCGCATGGCGTGTTTTCGTGCTGCGCTGGCAGCTTGGCTGCAAAGTCCACCAATGTGGTGGTTACGCGGCACGTCGCGTAGAATTTCTAGGGTTGATGTCGTTTTGTGTGTGTGTTGGTCCTGGTATCTGTTTCGCAACGTGTTGGAATTCAGAAATCCTCGCTTCCGTGAATTCAGTATCAGTGTAATTGAAACCGTACCCAGTAGACTCAGGGAAAAAAAACGTTCACACTTTCCAGCCTAAAGTAAATATCCCACTACCCTTCTTGTGAAAGGGAAACAGGAAAAAAGCGGCCACCAGTCAGTGCAAAAGGGGTATTTTACCCTAATATCGAGAGCCCTGGCGTGGTCGGACTGATCATTGGGTTGGAGTGCTAGAACGATGTGTAATTTTGTTAGGGTACATTCCGCTCAGGACATGTCACAAAAGAGAGTGTCACAAACGTATTTGTGACTAATTGTGATACACCGAAATTATAATTGTGACTAATTGTGATACGCCGAACATCATGAACAGAAGTATCCAACCACTCCTGATAAGACATCTGGCGAAATTGCGATTGTTCATGGTTTGAAGTTTCACAGTTAGTCTCGATTATGCTATCGATTGTCAAATGTTAATGTTATGATAGGCTGCAGTGAGGCACTCCCTAGAGGGTACAACATTTGTAGGACTCCTATTTGTATGCTTGCAAACCCTAATCCCAACCATTCCGTTGTGCTCCATTCTTGAGATGGTATCATGAGTAGGTCGTTCCTAGCCTAGCCCTCCGTGCGACTAGCGCCCTCCGCACCCTCCGTCGCTCCTAGCCCTACGTGCGCCTAGCGCCCTCCGTGCGCCCTAGCCCGTCGCCTCGGCCCCGCGTCCTAGCCCGCGCCCTCGCCGTTGCGTCGGCCTCGCGCCCTAGGAACGCCGCCCGCCCCCTAGCCCGCGGCCCGCCTACGCGCACCTCCGCGCCCCTCAGCGCACCTCCGCGCACCTCCGCGCACCTCCGTAGCCCGCGCCCGTCGCGCCCCTTAGTGCGGCCCGCGATTTCGACCGCGGCCCACCCGCGCGCCTCTCTGCGCACCTCCGCGCGTCCCCACGCGCCCGTCACGCGACCCTTAGCGCGGCCCTCCGTCCGCCCCTCAACGCGCCCCTCCTGCGCGCCTCTTTCCACGGCCCCTCGACCGCCCCTTAGCGCCTCTTACGGCCGCCCCACCGCGCCTCTGCACCTCCGCACCTCCGCCCTCGCTAGCGCGCGCCCCTCGTTTGCACCCTAGACCGCCCGATCCGCACCTACCCTCGGCACGTGGCCGGTTTCACCCCTCCTCCGCCCTGTTTCCCGGGCCCTCCCCATTCTCCCGGTCACTGGCCTTCACCTCAGCGGCTGGCAGCCGCTCATACCTCTAGTAGCTAGCCGTGGCGCCGAGTCCTCCCTAGCTTCTAATCGCTCCGTCCCTGGCGCCTCTAGCCGCTCTCCGCCCCACCTCGTTTGCTCCCTCCGCTATCGGCTCCCTCGTAGCTTTCTAGCTGGTGTCTCTCGCCCTCAGTAGCCGTCCTCCTCGTTCTTAGCTCAGCCTCCCCCCGTGCTCCAGCCGCCTTAAGCATGGCGTCCGCTCTAGAGTCCCGTCGCCTCCGTTTTGACGCGGAGGGACGCCCGATCGAGTTTAGCTCCTGGCAGCGCCAGACCACGCGCTTCCTCACCAGCCAGCGACAGGACGGCGCCACATTGTGGGCTCACGCGTCTGGTGCCCTACAGGCCCCCCCGTCCCCCGCCGCCCTGCCGACCGCCCCGGAGCCGACCCCTACGGCTCAGGCGGACTACGACCGGCGGGTCCTGGCCAGGGACGTGTGGCTCTCGCGTGACGCAGCCGCCGCTCTCGCTCTGTCGGAGCTTCTCCCCCCGACTGAGGCCGCCCACTTTGACCAGGTGGAGACAGCACAGGGGGTTTGGGAGGCTATTGTTGCTCGCTACTCCACCCCCTCCTCTGCCTCCCTCAGTCGCCTCCTCATGCCGTTTGTGTTTCCCGACCTAGGCTCGTTTGCGACTGTTTCCGACCTAGTGACTCACCTCCGCTCGCTTGACGCCGGTTTCCGCGCTGCCTGCACCGACGCACAGCTTCTAGTTGCTCCCCCCCCCCATGTGGCTCACTGTTCACTGGTTAGTCACCCGCCTCCCTGACCGTCTTGCCACTGCCCGCGACGCGCTTCTTCAGAAGCACCCCACTGAGCTCACTATCGACCTCCTAGCGACTGCTCTAGGGACCATCGAGAGCAGTCTCCTCACCGTTGCCTCCGCCACTGATGCGGTGGCCCCCCGTCTCTTTGCGGGGTGTGCCGCCCCTCAGCTTCCCACTTTCACCGCTACCCGCGCTTCTGCTGCTGTGTCGGTCTCTGAGGACACCGCTGCCGTTTCTGCCGCAGACTGGCAGAAACGGGGCAAGAGTGGCAAGAAGGGCGGGAAGGGGGGAGGTGGGGGCGGTGGAGGCGGCGGTGGAGGTGGCGGTGGAGGTGGGAGCGGCGGTGGTGGCGGAGGCGGCGGCGGCGGCGGCAGTGGTTCACCAGGGGGAGGGGGCCTTGGGAGGAGGTACTGGACAGACAGGCCCACCCACAGGTGGTGGCCCGACCGGTGGGGGCGTTCCCCCCCAGCAGCAGCAGCCACAGCAGCACCTGCCACAGCAGGGTCAGCAGCAGCAGCAGGGACAGCAGCACCAGCAGGCGCCGCAGCAGTTCCAGCAGTGGGGGCCCCCACTGCAGTGGGGTCCGCAGCAGCACTGGGGTCCCCCGCCGCAGTGGGGTCCGGGAGGCCCTGGGAGCACCAGCCGCAGCAGCAGTACTTCCAGCTGGGCCCCTCGCACCCCTCACCGTGACGCTGGCCCGTGCACCCACTGGTGCGTCACCGGGCCGGGTAGCCCCTGTCTCTGTGGTCGCGACGACCACTCTGCCGCGCGGTGCTTCCGCCGCCTCGACGACCTCTACCGGGCTCGTTGGGGCCCTCTGGCGGCCACGCCTCGCTGGTCTCGTCTGTTAGCTCGTAAGATTGATGTCTTTCCTTTGTCCATGGACGATGCGCGTCAGCATGCTTTGTATGTTGATGCTGACTTTAGCGCTGATGGATCTGTGTGCTCGCATGTTCGTAGGTTAGCCTGCTTGCCTCCTGCTAGTGTAGCCTTGTGCCTGTCTAGCTTAGGTGCTTGTGTTGCTGCTCTAGGTGCTTGTGTAGCGACTGGGTCAGGTGACCCACCGGCTGAGGCCTCTCTTTCGTTCACGCTGGACTCGGGCGCGTCTCAGTGTTTCTTCCGCGACCACACGACCCTTACGCCGCTCCTCACACCTGTGTCGGTGGCTCTGGCTGATCCTACCTCTGGACCAGCCGTTGCGCGTAGCTCCACCACCCTCCCGTGCCCTGTGGTCCCCTCTGGTGTCCTGCGTGGCCTCCACATCCCCTCGTTCAGTCGGAACTTGGTGGGTGTTGGATACCTCCAGGACAGGGGGATCACAGTTACCTTCGTGGGGGGTGGGCGGACTGCAGTCTGCATTGACGCTACCACAGGTGCTGTTCTGGCCACGTTCACCAGGGAGCCCCGCTCCGGTCTCTACGTTCTCCACACCGAGCGCTCCCCGGTCGCGTCCTCCCCTCAGGTTGTTGCGTCCCCTCCGGCCCAGGTCCCCAGTCCAGTTGCTGTGTCTAGCCAGGTAGTCGTGTCCAGTCCGGTCGCTGTGTCCAGTCCAGTCGCTGCGTCTTGCTCCTGTCTCTCTCTCGCCCACCGCACCGTCCTGTGGCACCACCGTCTTGGCCACCCGTCGATCCCTCGCCTTCGTGGCATGCTCAGTCAGGGACTAGTCACAGGTCTCCCACGCACCTTCCCGTCGCTCCCCCTCTCGCTTGCCCCTCCTTGCTCTCCGTGCGTCGCCGGTCGCTTACGCGCCACTCCCCACTCCTCCTCCCTTCGTCCGGCCACCGCTCCCTTCGAGACTCTCCACTTGGACGTCTGGGGCCCTGCCCCGACGCAGGGGTCTGGGAGGGAGCGATACTTTCTGGTGGTCGTCGACGACTTCTCCAGGTACACCACAGTGTTCCCTCTTGCGAAGAAGTCCGAGGTGACTGCTACGCTGATGAGGTGGCTTCTAGCCATTGAGGGCACTCGTGGTCGTCGAGTCAGTTGTCTCCACTCCGACCGTGGGGGCGAGTTTCGCTCCGGCATTCTCGGCGGATTCTGCGGCGAACAGGGCATTACCCAGTCCTGGACGCTGCCGGAGTCCCCACAGCAGAATGGGGTTGCTGAGCGCCGCATAGGCTTGGTCATGGACATCGCCCGCACGTCCATGATCCATGCCCGTGCGCACCATTTTCTGTGGCCCCACGCGGTTCGCTACGCCGCACACCAGCTGAACCTCCAGGCGCGTGTCTCGCGGCCCGAGGCTTCACCGACCAGTCTTTGGACTGGTTCCCCTGGTGTCGGGTCGGCCTTTCGCGTCTGGGGCTGCCTTGCGCTTGTTCGCGACACCTCCGTGGACAAGCTCTCGGCACGCGCCGTCCCCTGTGTCTTCCTTGGTTTCCCAGTGGACTCTGCCGACTGGTCCTTTTACCACCCTCCCCTCCACCAGTTCCTAGACTCCCGTGACGTCCGGTTTGACGAGTCCGTGTCCTACTACACCCGGTACCCCTGTCGAGGTCTCCCGGTACCCCCTCCCCCTCTTTTCCTCGCACCCTCTCCTCCTCCTGCTCCCGCTCCTCCGGTACCCCCGCCCCCCCCTGGTCCTGCCCCGTCTGGTGTGTCCCACGCTACCCCTCCACCCTCGGTCGCGCGTCAGGTAGCGTCTCCCTCCCCGTAGTCCTCCTCACAGTCCCCTCAGCAGCCTCCGGCGCTCCCGCGACAGGATCCTGTGGACTCGGTTGGTGTTGGAGCTGGAGGTGCAGCCGCTAGCGGTGCTCGGTCTGGGGGTGCTCGGTCGCGGGGTGCTGGAGCTGGAGGTGCTGGCGCAGGTGGCGCTAGCTCTGGGGGTGCTGGAGCTGGAGGTGCTGGCGCAGGTGGCGCTAGTTCTGGGGGTGCTGGAATTGGAGGTGCTGGTCCTGGCGGTGCTAGTTCAGGGGGTGCTGGAGTCGGAGGTCCTGGCACTGGAGGTGCTGGTTCTGGGGGTGCTGAGTCTGCGGAGACTGACGCTGGAGACCCTGGTTCTGCGGAGTCCACTCCGCCTCCCCACCGCCACGACACGCGTCTCCAGGTTGCCCGTCGGCGTGAGCGTCAGGAGCAGGAGCGGTTGGAGAGGGAGCGGCAGGAGCTGCGGGTGCTGGACCTTCTGGAGCAGCAGCCGCAGCCGCCACCGCAGCTTCCTCTGGAGCGGCAGTTGTTCCCACCTGTGAGTGGCCTGCGGGCCCTTGGCCTTTCCTCCTCTCCTCCTGTCCGCTCCCAGTCTCCTCCTGTGTTTGTTCCTCCGTTGCCTCATCCTGACGACCGTCCGGCGGTCTGGTCTTCTCCTCCTCCTCAGTCTCCTCCTCCCTCTGTCCGTCGCGACTTGATCACTCGTTGTCCTCCGCGTGCTCGTCACTCGTCCCCTGTTACTGACCTCCACACTGCCCTCCTTTGTTCGTCCCATCGTCGTTCTCCTTCTCCTGTGTCCGTTCTACCGTCTCCTCCTCCGTCCTCTCTCCCAGCCCTACCCACTCCTATAACTGACTACTACCGCACTGTTCGTCCTGTTGCCGCACGTGTCCTCGCCACTCTTGTCTCTGACTCTCGTTTCCCTCCGTCGTCTGCCGCGGCTCTTACTGCCGCTGTCGCTGAGTTTGCTACCGCCAGCCGCCTTGACTACGCCACCTGGGTGGTGCCAGCTCCTCCCTACCGTCCTCTGTCCGTCGGGGGTGGGTTTGCCCTTGGCTGTGACGTCCTAGAGGACAGAGAGTCTGAGCTGGAGTACTGGGCAGCCGCTTCTCCCTCTGTGTGTGCCATGCTGCTCTCCCCTGAGGGAGACCCCGACGCCCTTGACATACCGACTCCTCTCACTTACCGCGAGGCAGTGTCAGGGGCGTGGGCCTCCCAGTGGAAAGCGGCTATGGACTCAGAGTTGGCGTCTTGGAGATCCACAGGCACCTACGTCGACGCAGTTCCCCCTCCCAGGGCGAACGTAGTCGATGGCATGTGGCTCTTCAAGGTGAAGCGGCCGCCTGTGTTCAAGGCGCGCTACGTGGCTAGGGGCTTCAGTCAGCGTGAGGGAGTTGACTTCTTCCAGACCTTCGCCCCGACCCCGAAGATGACTACTCTTCGGGTGTTACTCCACATAGCAGCGCAGCGAGACTACGAGCTGCCCTCCCTCGACTTCTCCACTGCGTTCCTCCAGGGCCGACTGCACGAGGAGATCTGGCTGCGCCGTCCTCCTGGCTTCACTGACACCTTCCCACCTGGGACCAAGTGGAGTCTGAGGCGACCAGTCTACGGTCTCCGCCAGTCGCCCCGTGAGTGGCACGACACTCTTCGCTCCACGCTTCGTGACCTTGGGTTCAGTCCGTCCTCCGCCGACCCGTCGCTGTTTGTTCGAGCGGGTTCTACTCCTTTCTTTATCCTTGTCTACGTCGACGACTTGGTGTTTGCTACAGCAGACAGGGCAGCCCTGGCTCAGGTGAAGTCCGAACTGCAGAAGAGACACAAGTGCACTGACCTGGGTGAGCTGCAGCGTTACCTTGGCTTGCAGATCACCCGGGACAGAGCCGCTCGCACCATCACACTGACGCAGTCACACATGGTGCAGCAGGTCCTTCGGCGGTTCGACTTCCAGTTCTCCACCACACAGCCCACTCCTCTTGCTGTTGACCACAGACTCACGGGCCCCTTTCCTGACGAGCCCTTTGAGTCCAGTGGACCCTACGCGGAGCTGGTGGGCTGCCTCATGTACCTGATGACTTGTACTCGACCGGACCTCGCCTTTCCACTCAGCATCCTTTCTCGTTTTGTTGCGACTGGGAGACACCTCCCTGTCCACTGGACAGCTGCTGTGAGGGTGGCGAAGTACCTGGCGACTACATCAGGCATGGGGCTTGTGCTTGGAGGGACTCAGCCAGTGGCGTTGACTGGTCACTGCGACTCTTCCTACGCTGACGACGTGGAGACTCAGCGTTCGAGTCAGGGTTACTTCTTCAGTCTGGGAGCTGGTGCTGTGTCGTGGAGGTCTACACGGTCGTCGTCTGTGGCTACTTCCAGTGCAGAGGCAGAGATCTACGCTGGTGCCATGGCGGCACAGGAGCTTCGCTGGTTGACCTTCTTGCTCGCCGACCTTGGTGAGCGGCCTCGCTCTGCACCGACCTTGTACGCTGACAACAAGGCCATGATCCTCCTGTGTCGAGAGCCTCGACTGGAGAGCAGAGTGAAGCATATTGACGTGAGGTACTTCCTCCTGCGAGAGCTGCAGCGACGCGGCCAGGCACGCCTGGACTTTGTGGCCTCAGAGGCCAACACTGCAGACGTCTTCACCAAGGCCTTGGGGCTTGTTGAGGTAGGCCCTCGGTTGCTGTAGTTTTGTTGCTTGTTCTGCTTGTTGTGTTTTCCTATTTATATCCTAGTGAACTCCTGAACTGGCCTTGTGGCCACTTGCTTGTGCTCGGAATTTGTGTGGTGTCCTTGAGATCCACCCGGAGCTTGTCTTGCCTTGACTGGTCTTGTGACCGTTTGTTTCACCTTGCTTGCCCTGGTGTCCCTCACTTAGCCTATGGGGGTGTGTCAAATGTTAATGTTATGATAGGCTGCAGTGAGGCACTCCCTAGAGGGTACAACATTTGTAGGACTCCTATTTATATGCTTGCAAACCCTAATCCCAACCATTCCGTTGTGCTCCATTCTTGAGATCGATGTATCACAATAAGTCACGAACATTGTTTTCTGAGTATCACAATTAATCACGAACATTTATTTCGGAGTGTCACAATTAACAAATACGTTTGTGACACTTTCTTTTGTGACATGTCCTCAGCGGAATGTACCCTTAGTCCTGATGAAGCTCTTTATACAGTACTCTTATCCAGTTCATTGTATGACTTTCGAGGACCGCACATCCTGCGCGTCCAGTCAGTATGAGCTGGCATTCTTGAAAGTGACGTGTTACGGTAATTTGCCCCTTTGCGCCGATCTTTGTGACGCACTACCATTTCGATTTGATTGAAAATGCAAGGAAATTTACAGTTTGGCGTTTTAAATTCAGATATCTGTATTTGTCATTATGTAAGTACATGAGCTTATAATTTTTACTCATTTATAAGCAAACCCCCTTGAAAAACAATGTTTTATTATAAGCGCAACTGCGCTTATATTCCGGGTGATACGGTACCCTTGCACCCCCAAGCTCCATGTTATGACGGTTATAATCAGTGTGAGCGAGACAATGAGGGTGATCCCTTGACCCTATCTCTTCTCCACTTTTTACTTGTAACATGAGTGCAAGCCACACACCAGGGCCAACGATGCTTTCAGCCAGTCCATCTCCTATACTGAAATTCCTTCTACAACAGAGACTCCTGATTCGCTATAAGCACAAGCAGCCCCTGCTGCCCGAGCAGGATCTCGTTAAGGAAGCTGATGAGTGCCAGCCACACGATGGGAGCGATGTCAACCCCGCCGATGGGCTGGATGACGGCCCTGGTGAGACGGAGAATGGGCTCCGTGGGTGCATAGGCAATGATGAAAGGGAACTCCGACACTGGGAGCTGGAGAGAAAGAGCAGATTGGGCAGTTCGAAAGGGGGATGCGGGGGAGGCGAGAGGAGGGAGGGAAGGGAAAGGGGAGGGAGGTTGATCGCACACACAGCAGGTGGGTTAGATGTCAACACTGGGAGCTGGAGGAAGGGGGGAAAGAACGCGGAGAAACGGATGCGGCAGGAGGGGGAAGGGAGAAGGGGGGAGGGTGTGGAGGAGAGGTTGATCGCACACACAGCAGGTGGGTTAGATGTCAACACTGGGAGCTGGAGGAAGGGGGGAAAGAACGCGGCGAAACGGATGGGGCAGGAGGGGGAAGGGAGAAGGGGGGAGGGTGTGGAGGAGAGGTTGATCGCATACACAGCAGGTGGGTTAGATGTCAACACTAGGAGCTGGAGGAAGGAGGGAAAGAACGCGGCGAAACGGATGGGGCAGGAGGGGGAAGGGAGAAGGGGGGAGGGTGTGGAGGAGAGGTTGATCGCACACACAGCAGGTGGGTTAGATGTCAACACTAGGAGCTGGAAGAGGGGCGAAGGGGGTGGGGGGATGGGGGAGGGGAGAGGGGGGAAGGACGAGAGCGGGAGAGAGGGGAAGGACGAGGGGGAAAAACCGTCCCACTTCAGCGAATGATTGCTGGAGGGATGGAAGCACAACAGGACGGGACCTGGTGACACACGGGCGATGATGGCGAAGCGAGAGAGGAGGGGGGAGGGGGGCGTGTTGGAAAGGACAAAGGGGCGAATGGATGACCGCAGGTCCACTGGAGGGAAGCAGAACAGGACGGGACCTGGTGACACACGGGCAAGGATGGCGAAGCGAGAGAGGAGGGGGAGGAGCAGTGCGGTGGACGTGACAGGAGGAACGGGGAAAGGGGAAAAATGAAGTGCAGGATAGGTTTGGCACGCACGCATGCGATGAAAGACGTAAAGTGGGGGCAATGGGAAAGGGGGATAATGAGGTGCAAGATAGGCTTGGGGCGCAGGTGATGGAAGAGGACTCAACGGATGGAGGTGGGGGGTAGGGGAGGGAGTGGGGGAGGGAGGGAGAGGGGAACGAGAGGGGGAGAGAGAGGGGGAGGAATGGGAGAGAATGGGTTGGCGGAAGGCGAGAAAACGAGGTGAAGGCGGGACACTGAGAGCAAATGATATTGCCACAGTGTACTCATTACATTCCTTCACTCATATATTTATATATTATTAATATGTTTATACATTATAAGCACTGGTCATTCCACAGATAAACACTGGTCATTCCACAGATAAACTTTCAACCCAGCCAGCTGTCACACTCGGCGCTGCCAGGGCATCACCATGACACCAGCAGCATGACGTCACCATGAGTTCACCGTGCAGCACCATGACGTCATCACCACACATGATGACCCACCGTTAGCCCACCCACTCACACCTACAGTCACACCTACCGTGACACCATCCCCTCCGTACACACCCACCTGCGGGTACCACGACATAACGATGCGGAGGATGAAGAGGAAATTAAGCGCCGCGAAAAGTGGGCCCAACACGGCACCCACTGCTGACGCCGCATCTGGCGAAATCTCCGCAATGACCGCCGCGTTTTGCGCTACCGACGCAACGCCCTCGAGTGACACCGCAGAAGCCGACGGCTGCGTGAGGAAAAGAGAAGCGGAGAAAGCGGCGGCGGCAGTCGCGGCGGTAATGAGAGAACGGGGATCGGACGGCGCTAGCTGGTTGTTCAATGCTGAGCGAGCGTCGTATTCGGTCGCTTCGCTCGCGACATCACGATGCCGTTGGATCGGTGATCGGACGGTCAGAGCTTTGCATGACAGCCTTCGACGTCGCGATGGCGAAGAGAGGGTAACAGATTCCGAACCTTTCGCGAAGAATGGAACTCGTAGGGGCGGTTGTCGAACAAAAGACCTTTGAGTTGACTCAGACGATAGCTGAACCGCTGCGCGATAGTGTGACGTTGACAGCGAGAGAACGCGAGCTGCAGACGCCATTTTTTGTTAGGGATGGTTCGACGAACCACGAAACCTACGGCGAGATTCGGTGCGACGACGAACTAGAAGCGTGCGGACTATTCTAGAGTAAAGCGGTGGAAATTGGCCTACGGTGGATACTGGAAGCTACGGCGTGAGAAGCGGAAGTGAAATGGAGAAGAATCGGGAAGAAATGTGATAGGAGGAGGAAGAGAGAAGGAGAAGCATCGAGAATGGGGTTCGAGACCCAAGGCGTGTTCGAGAAGGTACTGGAATCGGAGTGTTTAGTGAATTCGGTTCGGTTGCGTGCGCGACTTGGGGTGAAACGAGGCGCGCGCGAGATTGCTTGGGAAACAAGTTACGTTACGAATTGCGTTTTTGTGTCTTGCCTGACTATGTGCAAGGAAAATTCCTTTTCCTTACTTTGCGTCCCTCCTCAGCGCGTACAACACTGATCCCGCCAACAGCATCCAACAGTAATCCGTTACCACTCGCGACATTCGCCCCGACACTGTTCCCGCCACTGTTCACGACGCGACCCAACCTCACGGTTCGGTTGGTAACCCGCGCTCCGGACCTCCGCCTCTGTGAAGATGGGAGCTTAAGCTAAGAAGCCATAGCTAGGTTTTAGGTTATATGAAAGAGAAATAGGAGAAGAAGGTGAGTTTCACTAGCAGCAATGAGGATACATATAGCAAACCCTAGATGGGTTGTACTCGCTATAGAGCACCCCCACTACAGGCTAGAGAATAACATTCTGACACACCCCCATAGCCAAAGTGGGGTGTAATCAGTACAATGAGCAAGCAGGTATAGAGCAGGAGTTCACAAAGGTAAGCAAAGTTAGAGCTAATCACAGAGGGCAAGTGAGGAGGAGGAGAGACTGTGGAGGGAGAGAAGATGGGAGGCAACGACTGAAGCTGCAGAGGCACGGGCACAGGAGCGGCTGACTCAGAGGCTACCGAAGCAAGGGCGACGGACTACTGGAGTGACTGGCTCCGCGGCTATAGACGAGCGGCAGGAGCAACGGACCCACTGGCGACTGGTGCAACAGGCTCACTGGCTACCGAAGCAAGGGCGACGGACTACAGGCGCTGCAGGCGACAAGACAGCTACCTTCACACAACCTCCTCCAACTGCCCCACTCCCCTTTCACACACCCCCTGTTCAAACCCTAGCTCCACTCCCACAGCACCCCCTTTAAGCCCTAAACCCTAGGCTCCCACACACCCACCCCCCTCAGCGACAGCTGCAGCAGTGGGAGACAAGGGAGGAGGAGGAGCAAGGGGAGGAACACATAACCGCCACCCCCACACCCGCCACCCCCACGCTCTGCACCCCACACCCCCAGCACCACGGAATGCACGGGGGGGGGTAGGGCCGCGACGAAGAAAGGAGGAGCCGAGGCGCGCGACAGGCGTCGGGGCAGGGCCGCGACGGGGCCGCAACGGGGCCGCGACAAAGTCGCGGCGGGCGACGGGGCAGGGCTTGGGGCGGCGCCGCGACAGGGCCGCGACGGGGCGGCGTCGGGCGACGAGAGGGCGCGACGGGGGGCCGCGACGGGAGCTGCGACGGGGGGTCGCGACGGGGGGGGCCGCGACGTGGGGCCGCGACAGAGCCGCGGCGGGCGACGGGGCAGGGCCGGGGCGAGGCACCGCCGCGCGCCACGGGGCGCCCGACGGTCAGAAAACCGCCGCGCGCCACGAGCGCGCGGCGGGAAGAAAAAAGGGCCGCGCGCCATAGGCGCGCGGCAGGCAGGCGCGCGCTCGAGGCGCGCGTTAGGCAGAGTAGTAGCAGCGGAAGCAGATGGGCTCACAGGCCAAGAGCGTAACAGCTCTGATACCATGTGAAGATGGGAGCTTAAGCTAAGAAGCCATAGCTAGGTTTTAGGTTATATGAAAGAGAAATAGGAGAAGAAGGTGAGTTTCACTAGCAGCAATGAGGATACATATACCAAACCCTAGATGGGTTGTACTCGCTATAGAGCACCCCACTACAGGCTAGAGAATAACATTCTGACAGCCTCGTCATTTCCCAACCTCGGCGCCAGGCCCGTCGCGCACCCCATTTTCACGCATTACCGTTACCACTATAGTTTCGCTATATATTATTCGCTCATGCCTTCGCTCATTGTACTCTTGCTTCGATAGTGCAATCTTCGTTCGTTCACTCAATTGCACGCGTAACACTTGGTATTCAGAGCCTACGATCTCTTCTCGGACCGCACCCACACTTTCGCTTCCCCAATATCTCATTTTTTGGGGGGGGAGTAGACGTCTCTCAGCGAAACAAGCACCGCCGCTCGTAGTGCTCTCTCGTAAGCACGCACGGCCACGACAAAGGCTCTCGCTGGGCTTGCCCGACACCCCCGCCATGGCCGAATTCACTCTCGCGACACTGACGCAGGAGCAACTCGGCCGTCTCGTGCGCCAATTCGAAGACTCGGCGCTCGAAATTGCGACACTTACGGCGGAACGCGACTCCGCTCGTCAGCAATCCACGGTGAATGCTCCAGCGCCACCACACGCACCTGCAAATGCACTCGCACAATTGGAGGAGCCGATCGTCATTTCATCAGGCACACCGGCACAAAATGACAGCGTGGGACAGCGCTCAGGCGCAGCCAGTGATGGCGCCGCCCAATCGATGCCTGGCATGGAGAGGAACAGGGCCGCGCCAAGCCCGCGGGAGCCTCGTGAAGCCCGTCGGCACGTGGAGTTTGCGGCGACAAGTGGCGACCACGCCATTATGGCACCAATGCCACTCAAGCCGCAGCGCCCGCCCTGCTTCGACCAGAGCAAGCGTAGAGGTCCGACGGTTCAATCGTGGGTCTTCACGATGAACGTCTTTTTCGACGCGAACTACGTCGAGTCGGACGCAGCGAAGATCCGATACGCCGTCTCGCTGCTGAGGGGCCCCGCCATGGACTGGTGGCGAGTCATCGTGACGTCGCCACGCGCCTACGAGCCACCGTCACCTGGAGTTCATTCTGCGAAACCGCCCAGTACAGCACGTGGGACGCATGGTGCGCAGGGCTCCGGGTGCGCTTCGAGCCGATTGCAGCTTCTATTTCGGCGCGCCGTAGACTGCGTACTTGGCAGCAGCTCGGGTCGGTTCAAGACTACACGAGTGGTTTCCTCGCATTATGCGAGCAAGTTGGCTACATGCAAGAAGCGGAGCGGGTGGACCGTTACGTCGGAGGGCTAAAGCCGGACATCTCGCACGAAATCATGCTACGCGGACTCTCGAATTTCAACGAGATTCTCGCGCTCGCCGAGAAAATCGACAATTTGCGCCGTCTGAGACCGGGGTCCTACTACGGACATCGCCCTCGGGGACCGATCGAGCACGCCACCGTACATGCCGTTGCGACAAATGCAGCTGCCGCGCAGTTTAAGGGGCGTTGCTTTGCCTGCAATCGGCCGGGCCATCGCAAGAGTGAATGTCCAGAGGAGCTGAGGCGCCGCGGAGCAGAGCAGGGGAGGGAGTCTCCAAGGCAGGGAAACGCCAGCAGTCAGTAGGAATCGGGTCAACTACTGACGAGGCTGCCTGGTCGCCCAACCTCACCGACCCTCATCGAGTTACAGTACCGATTCATGCTATCGATCGGGCTCGGACGAATAAGGAGGGTACAGTGACGGATTGCCCAGTACTGATCCACAGAAAAATACAGGGAGCAGCAGCAAAGATTATTATCGACGGAGGAGCAAGTCACAGTTTAGTTAATACCGCGACCGCACGGAAACTTCAACTGACACTTAGCCGGTGTTTTCTGGAGGTAGCGCACGCTTAGTTGACGGCACACCGCTGGCCATACGGGAGAAGGTGGAGAGATTAAAAGTCTGCTGTGGGGGGAATTTCGGATTTACACAGGAAATGTTCGCGACGACATTGGATGGGCACGACAATTTACTAGGACGTGATTGGCTGCGACGGTATAACCCGCGAATTGACTGGACGACGGGTAGCTGCACTGTGCGAAGTAGCGGTAACTGGGTTGAGCTACCTTGCTGGCAGTCGCCCGAGTCTTCAACGGTCCACGTCAACGCCATCACAATGAAACGGGCCGTCGCCGCTGGAGCTGACGTGTACGCAGTGGATATCGCAGTAGTAGGAGAAGCAGAGCATCCGAGCGATATTCAGAAACTGCTGGCAGCGGTACCGCCCGAAGTACAGGAACTGTTGAAACGGTACCCGAAGATTTTTCCCAATGACTTACCGGAGGGACTGCCACCTCAGCGAGTGCACGACCACCGAATAGAGTTAGAACCGGGGGCACAGCCAACCGTACAGCGACAGTTCAGACTGACACAACCCGAGCTCGACGAACTGAGGAAGCAGTTAGATTACCTGTTAGAGAAGAAATTCATCCGATCGAGTTCGTCACCGTTCGCCGCGCCGATCCTATTCACACCGAAAAAAGACGGAGGGTTTCGCATGTGCATCGATTATAGAGCACTCAACAGGGTAACAGTCAAGTCGCGGTACCCCATCCTTCGCGCCGACAGGACTAGGTACGGGTCATTCGAGTACACAGTGATGCCTTTCGAGCTGACCAACGCACCGGCGACATTCCAGATGACCATGAACGAGGCTTTTAGGCCACTCTTAGATAAATGCGTGATAGTTTACCTCGATGACATCCTCGTCTACAGTCGCGATAAGCAGCAGCACTTAGCAGATCTGGAAGTAGTATTTAAAATTTTAGACGAGCACCGGCTACTGACCAAGGGTTCCAAGTGCGAGTTTTTTCAGGACAAGCTAGAGTTTTTGGGACACACTATTTCGGAGGCTGGGGTTGAAATTGACCCAAAGAAGCTGGACACGGTCAAAGCCTGGCACCCCCCGACGAATATCACGGAGTTGCAGAGGTTTTTGGGGTTCGTCAATTACGTGCGACGGTTCGTCCCCGACATGGCACGGTTAACAGCGCCGCTGACGGACTTGCTACGGAAGGGGGTCGCTTTAACGTGGGGGGAGAAAGAGCATGCTGCCTTCTCTGCCTTGGAAAATGTTCTCTGTTCATCGCCCGTACTGCGCATCGCCGACCCACACCGACCATTCGAAGTGGTTACAAACGCAAGCGACATCGCCATCGGAGCCGTACTGCTACAGGACTTCGGCAACGGCCTACAGCCCATCGCATAGGAGTCACGAAAACTGCATCCGCCCGAGAAAAATTACCCGATACACGACTGCGAAATGCTCGCGATCGTGCACGCAATCAAAGTGTGGCGCTGTTACTTGACAGGCGCAGACGTGACAGTACGGACAGACCATAATGTCAGAGGTCCACTGGTGATCCCTGATTGATCCTAGGGAAGGGTTACAGGCTCGTTGTCCTGGGGGGTTATGGGCGCACTGACCCGCTACTTAACAAGCCCTTTTATCCCAATGGTCTAGTGGTTGGGATTCTGACATGTTATCAGAGCGAAGGTCTCGAGTTCGAATCCCAGTGTGTGCACTTCGGGCATCCCAGTGCCGGGGGGGTGTCAGAGGTCCACTGGTGATCCCCGATTGATCCTAGGGAAGGGTTACAGGCTCGTTGTCCTGGGGGGTTATGGGCGCACTGACCCGCTACTTAACAGGCCCTTTTATCCCAATGGTCTAGTGGTTGGGATTCTGACACATAAATCGCTACAGTACCTCCGCGCACAGCCCCACCTCAACCCACGACAGATTCGCTGGCTCGATTTTCTCGAGTCAAATTTCCACTACACGGTCACCTACAAAAAGGGGGCATCGAACATTGCCGACGCACTGACCCGCCCCACTACCCAGATCCATGCGATACTACTTGCCCAGACCAGCCCACTACTGACAGGACTATTTACCCACGGGTACCAAAGGGAGTTTATTACGTAAAAGCCGGGACCGACCGCATCTGGGTACCAGGGTACACACTGCTATGGGAATTACTACTACAGGAGGCACATGACGGAGTTACCTTAGGTCACTTCGGAGCAGAAAAAACACGGCAGCAGCTGCAGCGGTATTATTACTGGGCCGAAATGCTGACCGACGTGCAGCGACACGTGGCATCGTGTCCCACCTGCCAGCTCATGAAATCATCACGGAAGCGGCCGGCAGGACAGTTGCAGCCGATACCACCCCAGAGCGTGCTTGGCAGCAGGTGACGATGGACTTCGTGACGGGGTTACCGGTCGGAGCAAGTGGGAATGACGCGATCCTGGTCGTCGTCGATCGGTTGACGAAAATGGCACACTTCGCAGCTTGCAAGAAATCGATCACAGCCGAAGAAACAGCCCGCCTCTTCATCTCCACCGCCATTCGACTGCACGGGATACCAGCAGCGATCATCAGCGACCGCGACACGAACTTCACCAGCAACTTCTGGCGGAACTTATGGCAGCAGTTCGGCACGCGACCACAGTTTAGTTCTTCGTACCACCCCGAGACCGAGGGACAGATGTCAAACATTATATGTTTACATTGTGTAGGCTATAGTGGGTTTAGCCTTAGGGGGTACAACAAACTTAGGGTTTCCTACTTGTACCCAACTTTCTGCTAGTTCATTCATTCTCGTTCGTTCTTAATTTCTATCATGGTATCAGAGCATGAGGTGCTGCTGGTGCCGGTGCTGCTGGTTCTGCTGGAGGTGCTGCTGGTGCCGGTGCTGCTGGCGCTGCTGGAGGTGCTGCTGGTGCTGCTGGAGGTGCTACTGGTGCTGGAGCTGCTGGAGGTGCTGCTGGTGCTGGAGCTGCTGGAGGTGCTGCTGCTGCTGGCGGTGCTGCTGGCGCTGCTGGAGGTGCTGCTGGTGCTGGAGCTGCTGGAGGTGCTGCTGCTGCTGGCGGTGCTGCTGGCGCTGCTGGAGGTGCTGCTGGTGCTGGTGCTGCTGGAGCTGCTGGAGGTGCTGCTGGTGCTGGTGCAGCTGGAGCCGCTGGTCCTGGAGGTGCTCGTACTGGAGCTACTGGAGCTGCTGGGACTGGGCCTGCTGAGGGGGTTGGAGCTGGAGGTGCTGAGCGGCCGCGGCCGTACTACGTTCCGCTCCTTCAGCAGGTTCTTGGTCTCCCGCCCGCTACTGGTCCTACTCCTCCCCTACTGAGTCCACCGTCTGTCCAGTCGCAGTCACAGTTACAGCCTGCCTCTCCGCTACCTGCTCCTCCTTACACTGCGCCGGCGGGTAGTCTTACGGAGCGTCGTGAGCCTGAGTCTCGTCCTCCGTCGCCTGAGTCTAGTCCTGCGTCTCCTGAGTCTCGTCCAGAGTCGCCTGTCCGTGCTGCCCGCACTGGTCGTCGTGTTCCGCGTGAGCGTCCTCCTCCTGTCCTTGGCTCTCACTACATGACCCTTCGTCCTTCCACTGCTCCACAGCGTGTCCCTCTGCCGTCTCCTCCTGCGTCCTCTCTTCCTGACGTTGCTGACCCGCCGTCAGACCTTGCTCGTGCTGCCAGTCCTACTGTCACGCGTTTCCTCGCTACTGTTGTCACTGACCCTACCTTTGAGTCCTCTGCTGCGTCTGCTCTAGTCGCTGAGCTTGTTGACTTTGCTGCCGCCTGTCGTCTAGACTACGCCGCTAGCCTTGTTGCTGAGTCTGAGTCTGTCTGTCCTCCGTCCGTCGGGGGTGAGTGTGCACTTGGCACGGACGTCCTTGAGGACAGACAGGAGGAGTTTGAGTGCTTTGCTGCTGCTTTACCTCATCTCGTGTCCATGCTGATTGCCCCTGAGGGAGACCCGGATGCACCAGACATCCCGACCCCACGCTCCTACGCAGAGGCGATGGAGGGTCTCTACTCCTCTCAGTGGCAGACAGCCATGGACGCAGAGATGGCTTCCTGGAAGTCCACAGGCACCTACGTCGACGAGGTTCCCCCACCTGGGGCGAACATCGTCAGTGGCATGTGGATTTTCAGGGTGAAGCGGCCGCCGGGTTCTCCCCCTGTCTTCAAGGCGCGTTACGTTGCTCGAGGCTTTTTTCAGCGAGATGGAGTTGACTTCTTCCAGACCTTCTCCCCGACCCCGAAGATGACCACTCTTCGGGTTCTGCTGCACGTCGCTGCTCAGCGTGACTACGAGCTCCACTCTCTTGACTTCAGCACTGCGTTCCTACAGGGCAGCCTGCACGAGGAGATCTGGCTGCGCCGCCCACCTGGCTTCACTAGGTCGTTCCCTCCTGGTACCCAGTGGAGCCTCCGGCGGCCAGTCTACGGTCTCCGCCAAGCACCCCGTGAGTGGCACGACACACTGAGGACTACGCTTGCGGCTCTTGGGTTTGCTCCTTCTACTGCTGACCTGTCGCTGTTTCTACGCACCGACACCACTCTGCCGCCGTTCTACGTTCTCGTGTACGTCGACGACTTGGTCTTTGCTACTGCTGACACTGAGGCACTCGCCCACGTGAAGTCGGAGCTGCAGAAGAGACACACGTGCACAGACCTGGGTGAGCTGACAAGCTATCTTGGCTTGCGGATCACCCGGGACAGAGCACAGCGCACCATCACCTTGACTCAGTCACACATGGTGCAGCAGGTCCTTCAGCGCTTCCGCTTCACGTACTCCTCGCCTCAGCCCACTCCTCTGCCTACCGGTCACTCGCTCTCAGCTCTGCCTTCGGATGAGTCCGTAGAGCCAAGTGGCCCGTATCCAGAGCTTGTGGGCTGCCTCATGTACCTGATGACCTGCACTCGACCTGACCTTGCATACCCTCTTAGCATCCTAGCACGCTATGTCGCTCCTGGCCGTCACCGGAAGGAGCACATGGATGCCGCTAAGAGGGTGTTGCGCTACTTGTGCAGTACGTCGGGCATGGGGCTTGTGCTTGGAGGACGGCGCGACGTTGTCCTCACTGGACACTCAGACGCTTCTTGGGCTGACGACCAGGCTACGCAGCGGTCTTCTCAGGGTTACACCTTCAGCCTTGGCTCTGGTTCTGTTTCCTGGCGTTCTACACGCTCTTCCTCTGTTCTCAGCTCCAGTTGTGAGGCTGAGATCTACGCCACAGCCATGGCTGCCCAGGAGCTACGCTGGCTCACCTACCTGCTGACCGACCTCGGAGAGCGGCCTCGTTCTCCTCCAGTGCTGTACGTCGACAACAAGGCAGCCATTGCCTTGTGTCAGGAGCACAGACTGGAGCACAGAACGAAGCACATCGCTCTGCGCTACTTCCTTGCTCGAGAGCTGCAGCAGCGTGGTCAGCTTCGTCTCTCGTACGTGGCCACTCGGGCCAACACTGCTGATGTGTTCACCAAGGCGCTTCAGTCTTGTGATCATCAGCGTTTCTGTACTGTTCTAGGCCTTGTGCCTACTCTCCCTCACGTGCTCACGTCTTGACTCTGCTTGTACTGTGGTCTCTATATATATACCTGCATGCTTACACTTGCTAGGTTGTGATCACTGTACTTCTTGTTCTATTATCAAACTGCATGTGAACTGGTCTTGTGACCACTTGCTTGTGCTCGGAATTTGTGTGGTATCCTTGAGATCCACCCTGAGCTTGTTTTGCTTTGCCTTGCTTTGACTGGTCTTGTGACCCCTTGCTCTCCCCCACTTAGCCTATGGGGGTGTGTCAAACATTATATGTTTACATTGTGTAGGCTATAGTGGGTTTAGCCTTAGGGGGTACAACAAACTTAGGGTTTCCTACTTGTACCCAACTTTCTGCTAGTTCATTCATTCTCGTTCGTTCTTAATTTCTATCAACAGACAGAAAGGACAAACCAGACCATGGAGCAACTCATCCGAGCCACGTGCGACGACCCGACCACCTGGGAACAGCAGCTGCTACTCATCGAGTTCGCATACAACAAACTCGCCGTCCGCCACGACCCAACAGTCACCGTTTTACCTGAACTACGGACAATACCCCACAGTACCCATGACCCCAAATCCCGACAACCCGGTGTCACGAGCACAACAGTTCGCCGAAATTTTACAAGCAGCATGGACCCGAGTAGCAGACGCAATAAAAAAATCGAATATCATCGCTAAACGCAACGCTGACCGCCACCGCCGACCCGTCACTTACCAGCCCGACGACCTCGTTTTACTCGACACCCAGAACCTCCGCCTGCCCATCACCCCAAAACTCCGCCCCCGATATTGTGGGCCATTTCGCATCAGCCACATCATTACACCCGTCACCACCCACCTCCTCCTCCCTGCTGACTGGTACGTCAGCCCGTCATTCCACATCAGCCTGCTTCGCCCTTACGTACCATCCACCAGCCAACTGCCTCGCAACCGTCCAACCAGCATGACACGACCGCCGACCGAGCCAATCATCACGCCCGAGAAGATTCTGAGCCACCGAGTTCGTGACCCACGGGGAGCTCGTCGGATCGAATTTTTGATCCGCTGGAAAGACCGAACGCCCACTGAAGACAACTGGGTTCCCCTGGACAGAATCGAGAACCACCCCGTCCCCACAAAATACCTGCGCAGTTGAAATTTCCGGGATGTACACGCGCTTCCGTAAGGAGGGCCTCCTTAGGGGGGGGGGGTAGTGTAAGGAAATTATTTTTCCTTACTTCGCGTCCCTGCTCAGCGCGTACAACACTGATCCCGCCAACAGCACCCAACAGTAATCCGTTACCACTCGCGACATTCGCCCCGACACTGTTCCCGCCACTGTTCACGACGCGACCCAACCTCACGGTTCGGTTGGTAACCCGCTCTCCGGACCTCCGCCTTGTCATTTTCTAACCTCGGCGCCAGGCCCGTCGCGCACCCCATTTTCACGCATTACCGTAACCACTGTAGTTTCGCTATGTATTCTTCGCTCATGCCTTCTCTCATTGTACTCTTGCTTCGATAGTGCAATCTTCGTTCGTTCACTCAATTGCAGTCGTAACACTATAAAACTGCTTGTACTCATTTTGGAAATTATCACTTGGTGATTCTGAAAATTGCTGAAGTGTGTATTAACAACTTCAAGCAGAGCTGCGCATATCGTTGGAATCGGGTGATCGTGGAGAACACGATAGGCGATAGCAAGTAGACTATTGCCGACCTAGATTTTTTTCTAAAAATGCAAAACCAGAGCGCTTCAGAAATGGGCTGAGTGTATGTGTGGCGACCACAGGCTGGGAAGCCGCTGGCAGCAATGTGCTCTGAGATGGTGTTCTAGCCTGGAGTTCTTGCGGGAAACCAGTCTAGGTATTGGAGGGAGGACTTTCAAGAGATAGCTTGCTGGCTGACCATCACGGAGCTGACGAGGCGAGGTGACGAAAGTCGAGGTGGACGAAAGTGAGTTGCAATTGCGATTTGGTAATCTGGTGCGAGTAACATTACTGAAACAAATTTACACGTGTAATGAATTTTCCCGAATTCCTTATCAGGCTTGACTGCTACGCGTACAACCCCGATTTTCGGACTTGCGCGTTCGGCCGGCATCCACGATGCCGAGGCTCCTTGCGTCGCCTTCGACTTTCCGATCGCCAAACTGTCAAACTATATCTGTGTTAATTCTGTGTAGGCTATAGTGGGGTAGCCCATATGGGGTACAACCCAATGTTAGGGTTAGTACTTGTATCCACAATTCATTCAATGCAGACATGGTTTCGGAGGAGTAGGTCCGTAGGACCTTTTTTTTTTTTTTTTTTTTTTTTTTTTTGGGCCCACCATTCCGACTGCGGTTACCGCGTTACCCCACTGCCCTACCTCGCGTCGCGCTGCCCCGCGCACGCCACATGCGCGCTGCCCCTGCTGGCCGCGCGCCATTGTTGCAGCGCGCGTTTTCTCTATCGCGCTGCCCCATCTGCGCCCCGCGCGCTGCCCCGCCCGCCGCTTGTAGCCCCGCGCGCCGCCTGCCCCTGCCGCGGCTGCCTGCTACACCCAGCGCGCCATTCGTCGCGCTACCCCGCAGCCCTGCGCGCCGCCCGCCCTGCTGCCGCAGCCGCCCGCTACACCCTGCGCGCCGCCCGCCCTGCTGCCGCGGCCGCCCGCTACGCCCTGCGCGCCACCCGCCCTGCTGCCGCGGCCGCCCGCTACGCCCTGCGCGCAGCCCACCCTGCTGCCCCGCCGGCTGCCTGCAGCCCCGAGCGCCGCCTGCCACAGCCGCGGCCGCCCGCTACGCCCAGTGCGCCGCCCGCCCTGCTGCCCCGCCGGCCGCCTGCTGCCCCCCGCGCAGCCTGCCACTGCTTTGGCCGCCCACTAGGCTCCGCGCGCCGCCTGCCCACTAAGCCCACGCGCCGCCTCTGCGCCTGCCCCTATTGCGGCCACCCGCTTCAGCCCGGCGTGCCGCCCCTGCTACTGCTGCTTGCCTGCTGTCGCTCTGCCCTGCCAGTCCCGCGTCAGTAGCTATGGCCACCCTCCGAGTTCTGTCGTTCGATCCTGAGGGCCGCCCGATTCAGTTTGAGACCTGGCTCGATGACCTGCAACTGTTCCTAATGAGCGATAGCAAGGACAATGTCTCTCTCTTGGACCACACGTCTAGTGCCTCAGTCGCTCCTGCTGCCACAGCTGAGCTTAGCGCCCGTTCCCAGTGGCAGACTCGTGACGCTGCTGCTCGCCTAGCTGTTCACAACCACATGCCGCTAGCCGAACTCACGCATTTTGGCGAGCACAAAATCGCTAAGGCCGTGTACGACGCTATAGTTGCTTGATACTCCTCCCCTGCCACTGCTGCACTTAGCCGCCTCATGCTGCCCTACCTGTTTCCTGAGCTGTCCACCTTTGCCACAGTTGCCGATATTATCACCCACCTTCGCACTAGTGACACTCGCCTTCGCGGCGCCCTCCCCAAAGAGTTCTTATCTAAGATCCCGCCTCCGATGTACTGGACCCTCCACTTCATAGTGACCCGTCTCCCTGACTCTCTTCGCTCAGTCAGGGACTACTTTCTCGCTCGCTGTCCTACCGATCTCACTGTCGACCTCCTAGAGGAGTAGCTTCTAGCCGCTGAGACTTGCATAGTCTTTGCAGGTGCTGCTCGTGGCGCTCCTCGCACCCTGATCTTTGAGTGGTGCTCTCCCTCTCCCCTCGCCCCCTCCTACGCTACTGCCGCTGCTGCTGACTTCCTTGGTGCTGAGTCTGTTGGTGCTGCTTCTGCTCCTAGTGGGAGGTGCCGCAACGGCAAGGGCAAGGGAGCCAAGGGAGCCAATGGTAGCGGAGGTGGCACCGGGGGGGGGGGGGGGGGTGGTGGAGAAGGTGGAGGAGGAGGAGGTGGCGGAGGGAGTGGTAGCGGGAGTGCTGGCGGGAGTGGTGGCGTCGGTGGCGTCGGTGGGAGTGGCGGTGGAGGCGGTGGCGGCGTGGGGGGTGGCGGCGGCGGTGGCGGCGTAGGGGGTGGCGGCGGCGGTGGCGGTCGGGGCGGTGGTGGCGGCGGCGGTGGCGGTCGGGGCGGAGACACTGGCGCTGGCCAGAGACAGCAGCAGCAGCAATGTCCCCGTGAGGCCCTTACACCCCAGCAGCTTCGTGAGTGGCTTGCTCAGCGTGGGACGTCTGGGGGTAGTTGTCGCTGCCCGTATGTCATTCGCACAGGTGACCGCGCTAGTCACACATGCGGGAAGTTCCACACCCAGCACCGCTGCTTCTCCCGCCTTGACGACGCCTGGCGTGAGGAGATGGGCAAGGAGGTCGAGCGCCCTCGCTGGCATGAGCTGCTTAGGGCTGGTGTAGACATCTTTGCTCTTGACTATGATGCTATCCTTGCTGCCATGTATGCATTGACTGTTAGTGATGAGGGAGACTGTTACTTGTGTGTGCCGCCTGACCCAGGTATAGAGGCTGCTGCCATAGGTGCGAGCGAGTCTGCTCTCTCAAGTACTGCGCCTGCTGAGGCCTTGCACACCTTCACGCTTGACTCAGGTGCTTCCCGCTGTTTCTTTCGTGACAATACTGCACTCACTCCACTCACTGCACCTGTTGCAGTCTCTCTGGCTGACCCCTCAGGGGGCCCAGTTCTTGCACGGTCCACCACTGTGCTCCCGTGCCCGGCGGTTCCGTCTGGCTCACTGACAGGCTTCCACCTCCCCTCGTTCTCTACGAACTTGGTGAGCAACGCAGTTCTCCAGGACTAGTGGGTTGACACCTTTACCCCTAGAGGAAAGCGTGTGGTGATCTGTACGTGCTCCCGGACCGGCCGTCACCTGGCCATGTTTGTCGTCGGCCAGGGTCGAGTCTTTACACACTCACGACTGCGCCTCCTCAGGTAGCTGCTACTGGTCAGGTGTCTGCGTCAGGTCAGGTAGCCTCCCCTTGTTCGTGTCGCTCCCTGTCGCACCAGACTCTTCTCTGACACCACCATCTGGGTCACCCCTCCTTGCCACGTCTGCGTGGCATGCACCGTCGCCTCCTTGTGTCTGGTCTTCCCAGGTCTCTCCCTCCCCTCCCTCCCTCGCCTGCGCCGCCCTGCCTTCCTTGCGTCGAGAGGTGGCAGCGCGCCGCTCCTCACTCCTCGTTTCCCCCGACAGAGGCTCCACTGCAGACCCTGCACATGGACGTGAGGGGCCCAGCCCGCGTTCGTGGACAGGGCGGCGTGAGGTACTTTCTGCTGGTTGTCGACGACTACTCGCGTTACACCACAGTCTTCCCCTTGCGCACCAAGGGTGAGGTCCCTGATGTCCTGATCCCTTGGATCCGAGCAGTTCGTCTCCAGCTCCGCGAGCGATTCCGCCAGGACCTCCCTGTCCTGCGTCAGCACTCTGACAGAGGTGGTGAGTTCTCCTCCGACCTCTTGCGGGCCTTCTGTCAGGGGGAGGGCATCCTCTAGTCGTTCTCGCTTCCGGCCTCACCGCAGAAAAATGGGGTTGCTGAGCGCCGCATTGGCTTGGTCATGGAGATCGCTCGTACCTCCTTGATCCATGCGGCAGCTCCCTATTTTCTGTGGCTGTTTGTGGTCCGGTACGCCGCGCAGCAGCTCAACCTCTGGCCCCGTGTCTCCTTGCCGGAGACCTCGCCCACACTACGTTGGACGGGAGAGGTTGGCGATGCGTCGGTGTTCCTGGTCTGCGGTGCTCGTGCCCTTGTCCGCGATACATCCGCGGACAAGTTCTCCTCCCGCACCATTCCCTGCGTCTTCCTCGGCTTCCCCCCTGACGCGCCTGGCTGGCAGTTTTACCACCCCACCTCGCGCAATGTTCTGTCCTCTCAGAACATCACCTTTGACAAGTCGGTTCCTTTTACCGTCTCTTCCCCTACCGCACTGCCCCTCTCCCTCCCCCGCCGCTTTTCCTCGCTCCAGGTCCCCCTCCGGTAGACCCCCTCGCTCCTCAGGGTCCTGCTCCTTCAAGTGTGTCTCAGGTAGACCCACTCCCCTTGGCTAAGCCTATGGAGGTCACTAGCGACTCAGGGTGCTACTGCGGGTGGTGTTGCTTGGGGTGCTGCGTCTGGGGGTGCTGAGCCTGTGCGTGAGGTTCTGGGGGGTGCGGAGCCTGGGGGTGCTGAGCCTAGGGGTGCTGAGCCGGAGGGTGCCGGGTTTGGGGGTGCTGAGTCTGCTGATGTGTCTCCGGGTCGCTTTTCACGACGGGGGCCTCTCTCACCACATCAGCTACGAGAGTGGCTTGCGTGGCGTGCCTGCCTGAGGAGTCGTGCTGTTGGAGCTGGAGGTACTGCTTCTCGAGGTACTTCGGTTGGAGCTACTGGAGCTGCTCGTCGTGGAGGCGCTGACGGTGCTGGTGTTTCTGGTTCTGGAGGTGCTCGTACTGGAGGTACTGGAGCTGCCAGAACTGGTGGTGCTGCTGGAGCTGGAGGTGCCGGTTCTGGGGGTGCTACTACTGGAGGCACTAGAGCTGGTGCTCTCGACCCTGGAGTTGGAGACCCTGGAGCTGGAGGTGCCGGTGCTGGAGACACTGGAGCTGGAGACCCTGGAGCTGGAGGTGCTGGAGCTGGAGGCGCTAGAGCTGGAGACCTTGGAGCTGGAGGTGCTGGAGCTGGAGGCGCTGGAGCTGGAGGCGCTGGAGCTGGAGGCTCTGGCGCTGGAGGCGTCGGGATTGGTGGCCCTGGAGCTAGAGCTGCTGGTCCTGGAGGTGCTGGAGCTGCCCGAGCTGGAGGCACTGCGGGCGCTGGAGCTGGAGGCGCTGGCGCTGGAGGTGCTGGAGCTGGAGGCGCTGAAGCTGGAGGTTCTGGAGCTGCTGGTCCGGGAGGTGCTAGTACTGGAGGTACTGCTGCTGCCGGAGCTGGTGGTGCTGCTGGTGCTGGAGGTGCTGGAGGTACTGCACAGCAGCGACTGTTCTTCGCTCCGCCGTCACCTTCGTCTATGCCACCGCCTGACTCCGCGCTTCGCCAGGTTCTTAGCCTCCCATCTTCTACTGGCCTCCCGTTACAGCCAGGCTCTCCGCTCCCTACTCCTTCTCCTTACACTGAGCAGGCGGACTTGCTTACAGAGCGTCGTGAGCCTGCGTCTCGTCCTGCCTCGCCTGTTTGCGCTGGTCAAACTGGTCGTCGTGTTCCTCGTGAGCGTCCTCCTCCTGTCCCCGGCACGCACACTATGGCACTTCGTCCTTCCTCTATTCCACAGCGTGTTCCCCTTCCGTCTCCTCCTGCGTCCTCTCTTCCGCACATTCCGGACCCTGAGTCTGACTTAGCTCGTGCTGCTAGCCCTATTGTCACCCGTCTCCTGGCCACTGTAGTCACTGACCCTTCGTTTGAGTCTGCTGCAGCGTCTGCCCTAGTTGCTGAGCTAATCGACTTTGTTGCTTACTGTCGTCTTCACTACGCCACTAGTCTTGTTGCCGAGTCAGAGTCTGACTGTCCTCCGTCCGTCGGGGGTGAGTGTGCTCTTGGCACGGACGTCCTTGAGGACAGGCCGGAGGACTTTGAGTGTTTTGCAGCTGCTGTACCTCATCTCGTGTCCATGCTGATTGCACCTGAGGGAGACCCGGATGCACCAGACATCCCGACCCCGCGCTCTTACGCAGAGGCGATTGAGGGTCCCTACTCCTCTCAGTGGCAGTCAGCCATGGACGCAGAGATGGCATCCTGGAAGTCCACAGGCACTTACGTCGACCAGGTTTCCCCTCCTGGGGCGAACATCGTCAGTGGCATGTGGATTTTCAGGGTGAAGCGGCCACCGGGTTCTCCGCCTGTCTTCAAGGCGCGTTACGTTGCTTGAGGCTTCAGTCAGCGACAGGGAGTTGACTTCTTCCAGACCTTCTCCCCGACCCCGACGATGACCACTCTTCGGGTTCTGCTGCACGTCGCTGCTCAGCGTGACTACGAGTTGCACTCTCTTGACTTCAGCACTGCTTTCCTACAGGGCAGCCTGCACAAGGAGATCTGGCTGCGCCGCCCACGTGGCTTCACTGGGTCGTTTCCTCCTGGTACCCAGTGGAGCCTCCGGCGGCCGGTCTACGGTCTCCGCCAGGCGCCTCGCGAGTGGCACGACACACTGAGGACGACTCTTGCGGCTCTTGGGTTCGCTCCTTCTACTGCTGACCCTTCGTTGTTTCTACGCACCGACACTTCTCTGCCGCCGTTCTACATCCTCGTGTACGTCGACGACTTGGTTTTTGCCACTGCTGACACTGAGGCACTGACTCTAGTGAAGTCGGAGCTGCACAAGAGACACACGTGCACAGACCTGGGTGAGCGACGCAGCTATCTTGGCTTGCAGATCACCCGGGACAGAGCACGGTGCACCATTACCTTGACTCAGTCACACATGGTGCAGCAGGTCCTTCAGCGCTTCGACTTCCAGTACTCCTCGCCACAGGCCACTCCTAAGCCTACTGGTCACTCGCTCTCTGCTCTGCCTTCGGATGATTCCGTAGAGCCGAGTGGCCCGTATCCAGAGCTTGTGGGCTCATGTACCTGATGACCTGCACTCGACCTGACCTTGCTTACCCTCTTAGCATCCTGGCACGCTACATTGTGCCCGGGAGACTAGATACTAGATACGTTGCTTACCCTCTTAGCATCCTCGCTACCTCGATTCATTGCACCCGTAATACTTGGTATTCAGAGCTTCTTTCTTTCGGACCGCGCATCTCCGCAGCCCAGGAAATCAACATTTGTTTTTTTCAGTCGAAGGGACTCACGCACCTTAGCCCCTAGAAGCCGCTGTCCTCTCGTTCTCTCGTAAACGCGTGCAGCCACGACTGTGCCTAGAACTAAGGCGGGCTGACGCCCTTCGAAATTGCCGAACATATCGACGTCACCACCCTCACGCATGAGCACCTGAACGAACTGCTGCGGCGACTTCGCGAAAACTCTAAAGAAAACACGGCGCTGACGGCAGAACGCACGTCCCTGCAAAATGACGTCGCACGAGCACAGCAAGCACAATCTCAAGCATCTGGCACTCCGGTACAGCCTGCACCACAGATATCACAACACGAAAGCGTGGGGCAACCCGCGAGCGCGGCTAGTGATGGCGTCGCCCGCCACGACGAGGACGACAACCACGGCACGATACACCCCGAAGCGACGACGAATGCGGCCCGAAACCAACCGCGCGTCACGATTTCGGCACCGATCAACGATTCGGCACTGCCGTCACCGATGCCGCTAAAGCCGCAGCGTCCACCATGCTTTGACCCGAGTCAACGGGGTGGTCCTACCGTTCAGGCGTTGCTATTTACGATGAATATTTTCTTCAACGCCAACTACGTCTCGGAGGATACGGCGAAGATTCGTTACGCCGTGTCGCTGCTGCGGGGACCCGCCATGGACTGGTGGCGTGTCATCGTCACGAAGCCGAATGACTACGCGACTCTACCGACACGGGAACGACAAACCGGACCCTGGGCGCCGTCGTATTTCGTGGAGGTGCCCCAAGATCGCACGTGGGACGCGTGGTGCGCAGGTTTGCGCGCTCGATTTGAGACAATTGCGGCTTCGATCGCGGCGCGTCAGAAGCTCCGCACTTGATGCCAACTCGGCTCCGTCAAAGATTACAACAGCAGGTTTCTGATGCTATGCGAGCAAGTGGGTTATATGCAAGAGGGTGAGCGTATCGACCGCTACATCGGCGGCCTGAAGCATGATATCGCCCAGGAAATCCAGCTTCGCGGCGTCACGGATTTTATGGAGATTCTCGCCATGGCGGAGAAGCTCGACTTTTTCCGCCGACCGAGACCGTAGTCCTACGGAAGCAGTAACTGGGGACATCGATCTCGTGGGACGAACGAGAGCGCTACGATACGTGCCGTCGCCGCGAATGCCGCTGCAGCACCGTTTAAAGGGCGCTGCTTTGCGTGCAATCGGCCGAGACACCGAAGAGCGAATGTCCGGAAAACGCTAAGGAAGAGGGGGAAGCTGAGCAGCAGAAACAGACCAAGCAGCGGAAATGCTGGGAGTCAGTAGCAGACGGGCCCTCTACTGACAGGTCACGCCGCTCGCCCGACCCAACGGACCCTCACCGAGTGATTGTGCCGGTTCACGCAATCGACCACACCCTGCCGAATAAGGAGGGTACTACGGTAGACAGCCCCATACTGCTCAGTGGGAATATAGGGACAGACTTAATTAAAAAATTCGTAGACGGGGGAACCAGCCACAGCCTCATCAACACTGCCACAGCACGGAAGCTGAAACAGCCACTGGACAGATGCTTATCTGAGATCGACGCAATACTGGTTGACGGCACGCCACTGGCGATACGGGAACGCGTGGACCGGGTTCGGATTCGATGCGGGGGTAACTTCACGTTTAGCCAGGAAATGCTCGCGACAACCCTCGACGGAACCGACATTTTACCCGGTCGTGATTGGCTGCGACGACACAACCCGCGAATAGACTGGAAGACGGGTGACTGCACCGTGCGAGTGAACGGTAACAACATCGCCTTACCTCGTTGGGGCTCGCCTGAGTCTTCGTCGGTGCGTGTCAACGCGATCACGATAAAACGCGCCGTAGCGGCAGGAGTTGACGTGTACGCGGTTGACATTCGGGAAGCCGAGGCAGCAGACAAAGGGGGGGATTTACAGAAACTTCTAGTCGACGTACCGGATGATTTGGCAGCACTCCTGAAGCAGTATAGTGGGATATTTCCGGACGACCTGCCGACGGGACTGCCACCTCAGCGACCGCACGACCACAGGATAGAGTTAGAACCGGGGGCACAGCCGACAGTACATCGACAGTTCCGACTGACCCAACCCGAACTAGACGAACTGAGGAAGCAGCTGGATTACCTGCTCGAAAAAGAGGTAATTCGCCCGATTTCGTCACCCTTCGCAGCACCGATACTGTTCACGCCAAAAAAGGACGGGGGTTTTCGCATGTGCATAGACTACAGAGCACTAAACAAGGTTACCATCAAATCTCGTTACCCCATCCCGCGAGCCGACGAACTGATCGACCAACTGCACACAGCCCGGGTTTTCTCGGAAATCGACCTTAGAGAGGGTTACCACCAGATGCGAGTCAACCCACCCGACTGCCCCAAGACAGCCTTTCGAACACGCTACAGATCCTTCGAATATACAATCATGCCTTTCGGACTGACCAACGCCCTCGCCACTTTTCAACCGACCATGAACGAAGCATTCTGCCCGCTTTTAGATAAGTGCGTCATCGTGTACCTCGACGACATACTGATTTACAGCCCCGACAGAGCACAGCACCTACAAGATATCGAAGCCGTTTTTAAAATACTGAGTGAAAACCGCCTACTGACCAAAGCTTCTAAGTGTGAGTTTTGGGACACATTATTTCGGCTGAAAAAGTGGAAATAGACCCGAAGAAGATCGCAACGATTCAAGCGTGGCACGCACCGACAAATTTGACCGTATTGTAGAGTTTCTTGGGGTTCTTCAACTACGTGCGCCGGTTCGTCCCCGACATGGCGAAGTTGACTGCCCCGTTGACCGACAAGCTGAGGAAGGGGGTTGAGTACACGTGGGGGGAGAAAGAGCAAGCTGCCTTCTCGGCCCTCAAAAATATTTTGTGGTCGCCGCCCGTGCTTCACATCGCAGATCCGCACAGTCCGTTCGAGCTCGTCACCGACGCTAGCGACATCGCTGTAGGAGCAGTACTGTTGCAGGACTTCGGGAACGGCATCCAGCCAATCGCGTACGAGTCCCGCAAGCTTCACCCACCCGAGCGCAACTACCCGATACATGACCGCGAGATGCTGGCGATCGTGCACGCGTTCAAGCGATGTTACCTCACGGGAGCAGACGTGACAGTACGAACAGACCACCGATCACTACAGTACCTTCGCGCCCAACCGAATCTCAACCCGCGACTGATCCGCTGGTTGGACTATTTGGAGTCCAACTTCCACTACACCGTCACGTACAAAAAAGGCGCATCAAACATTGCGTCAAAAGGCGCATCACTCACCCGCCCCACCGCCCAACTCCACGCCATCCTACTCGCCCAAACCAACCCGCTATTAACAGGCCTATTCACCCACGGATACAGTACCGACCCATTTTTCACGACCGGAAATTCACAGCAACTGGCAGAAGCTAAAGGAGTTTATTACGTAAAGACAGGTACCAACCGCATCTGGGTACCCGCGTACTCACTACTGAGGGAGCTGCTACTGCAGGAGGCACACGACAGGATTACCTCGAGACATTTTGGGGTAGAAAAAACGCGACAGCAACTACAGCGATACTACTACTGGCCGGAGCTATTGACCGACGTGCAGCAGCACGCGGGCTCATGCCCCACGTGTGAGGTGATGAAGAGCTCGCGAAAAAGGAAGGCGGGTCAGTTGCAACCGATTCCACCACCCGAGCGCGCCTGGCAGCAAGTTACCATGGATTTTGTCACAGGGTTACCTTCGAGGCCTGGGGGTAACGACGCGGTTATGGTCGTCGTTGACAGGCTGACGAAAATGGCACACTTCGCTACGTGCAAAAAGTCGATCTCAACCGAGGACACCGCTCGCCTGTTCATCGCAGCCGTCGTAGGCCTGCACGGGATACCAGTAGCGATCATCAGCGACAGAGACACGAAGTTCACCAGCAATTTCTGGAAGAACCTCTGGGAGCAGTTCGGGACCAGACTACAGTTCAGCTCGTCGTACCACCCCGAGACCGATGGTCAAACGGAACGGACGAATCAGACGATGGAGCAGTTAATTCGTGCCACGTGCGACGACCCGACAACTTGGGAGCAGCAGCTGCCGCTGATTGAGTTCACGTACAACAACGCCACGCCAGCGACGACGCAACAGTCCCCGTTCTACCTGAACTACGGGAAAAAATCAACAGTGCCCATGACGCCGAGTCCGGACAACCCCGCGCCACGTGCACAGCAATTCGCCGAGATTCTGCAGGATGCCCGAACCAGAGCCGTAGAAGCAATTAAAGAGGCAAATGTCATCGCTAAGCGCAACGCTGACCGCCACCGCCGCCCAGTCACATACCAGCCAGGGGATTACGTACTGCTTGACACGCAAAATCTGCGACTGCTCGACGTACCAAAACTTCGACCTCGCTACTGTGGTCCATTCCAAATCAGCCACATCATTACAACAGTAACCGCCCATCTACTGTTACCGACCGACTGGTACACCAGCCCATCATTCCACGTCAGCCTGCTTCGCCCATACATCCCAACCACGAGCCAACCGCCTCGTCACCGCCGGCCATCTATGACTCGCCCTACATCGGAGCCGATCATCGAGCCCGAAAAACTCATGAGCCATCGGATTCGACACCCTACGGGAATCATGAGGATTGAATTCCTTGTTCGCTGGAAGGACCGCACACCAACTGAGGACAGCTGGGTGCCCCTGGCCAACATCGAAAACCACCATGCCCTGCAAGTGTATCTCAGGAGCAGGGGTTTCCGCGATATACACGCACTCGCGTAGTGGAGGGGGCTTCTTGAGGGGGGTGGTAGTGTAAGGAATTTTCTCAACATTCCTTAGCGCATCCTGCAACATCACATACAGCAGCAACCGTTGTTCGCCCGTTACTGCTAACGGGGCTTTGCCGACTTCGCGCACACTGTTTCACCAAACCTCGCACTGCTGGCCCGCCCGTGTCGGCCTACGCTTCGGGACTAGCCCGAACCTCACTGCCAGCGTAGCACTAGCTAGCTCGCACGCACCGCGTTACCGTTTGCATGTTTCGTGTTTAAATGTTCGCTCATGCCTTCGCTCATATTTTGTACTCGTTTGACACTTAGTGCAATCCTCGCTACCTCGATTCATTGCACCCTTAAAGCAGGGGTGCACTTTCCTATGGGTGGTTTTTGGGGGCAATGTTAGTGCACACCCTTTTGTCAAACATTCATGCTATAGTCTTGCTAGGCTGTATTGGGGTAGACACTATGGGGTACAGTTTCCTAGGGTTTCATATTTGTACCCAACTCATTTCTAGTCATTCTCATTCCTCGTAATTATTTCACATGGTATAGAACGAGTTTCCTAGTGGGAACGTTTTTAGGGCCCACCACTACGATTTTTTTTTTTTTTTTTTTTTTTCCTTACCTGCTCGGAGCGCGCTTCGCGCCTGCCTTAGTTGCGCCCCGTGCGCCTGCCCCCCCGTCGCGTGCCCTGCCCTTAGCGGCCCGTCGCGCCCCTTACGGCCCCTTCGCGGCCCCTTCTCGGCCCTTCGCGGCCCCTCTCGCGGCCCTTCGCGGCCCCCTCACGGCCCTTCGCGGCCCCCTTCGTGGCCCTTCGCGGCCCCCTCACGGCCCTTCGCGGCCCCCCTTCGCGGCTCTTCGAGGCCCCTTCACGGCCCTTTGCGGCCCCTTCGCGGCCCCGCCCCGTCGCCTGTCGCGGCCTGCCCTGCCTTCGGCGCGGCCCTCCTCTGCTCCGCTCGTCGACCCGCCGCCCGCCCTGCCCCTCTCGCCGGTCGCGGCCTCCACCTGCAGCAGCAGCCGAGGAGCCCTGCAGCAGCTGCTGTCCCTGCCGCCGCCGCCGAGGCTGCCTCCGCCGGTGTGACGAGCCGCCGCCGCCGCTGCCGTTGCTTCTGCCCCGGCCCTGCCCTGCAGCCGAGCCGCGGCCCTGACCTGCCGCCCAGTTGCGGCCCCGACCCTGCCGGCGCACCACAGCCCTGCCCCACCAGTAGCGGCCTCCCTACCCACCCGCCCCTGGTAAGCGCACCGCCGAACCGCGCCGCCCTGCCTAGCCGAGCCGCCCTGCCTAGCCGCGCCGCCCTGTCGAGTCGCGCCACTCTTACTGCTCCTGCTACTGCTGTCATGGCTGCCCCCAACGTACTCAAATTCGATGCTGAGGGTCGAGCGGTAGATTTTGAGGTCTGGGTCGATGATCTACAGCTGTTCCTGCAGTGCGAGAGCAAAGATCAGGTCTCGCTTTTTGATCTCACGTCTGGCGCCTCTGCTGCACCTGCTGCCACTGCTGACAGTGCTGTTCGCTCGCAGTGGACCACGCGCGATGCTGCTGCCCGCCTTGCTATTCGTAGTCACCTGCCGTCTGCTGAGCGCGCGCACTTTAGTCAGTACAAGACCGCTAGGACTCTGTACGACGCTGTTGTTGCGCGCTACTCCTCCCCTGCCACTGCTGCCCTTAGTCGCCTCATGTTGCCGTACCTGTTCCCTGACCTAGCCGCTTTTGCCATAGTCGCTGACCTCATTACGCACCTCCGCACTAGTGACACCCGCTACCGCGCTGCGCTTCCTGCCGAGTTCTGCGCCAAGAACCCCCCCCCTATGTACATCACTCTCTACTACCTCGTCACCCGGCTCCCTGACTCCCTTTGCTCGGTCAAGGACCACTTCCTCTCCCTCTGCCCCACCACGCTCACCATTGACCTCCTCGAGGAGCGCCTCCTTGCAGCTGAGAAGAGTATAGTCGATGTAGGGGCCTCTCGTGGTGACCCTCGCGCCCCTTTCATTGAGGGGTGCTCCCCCTCTCCCCTCTGGCCCTCTGTTGCCTCTGCTGCTGCTGTCGACCTCGTTGGCACCGAGTCGGTCGGCGCTGCGTCTGCTCCTAGTGGGAGGCGCCGCAACAGCAAGGGCAAGGGGGGCAAAGGGGGTGGAGGGGGCGGCGGGGGCGGCGGTGGTGGCGGTGGAGGTGGCGGAGGGGGTGGGGGTGGAGGTGGGGGTGGGAGTGGTGGCTCGGGTGGGGGCTTCGGTGGCGGCGGTGGAGGTGGAGGCGGCGGAGGCAGCGGGAGTAGGGGTGGAGGTGGCGGCGGCGGAGGCGGAGGTGGGGGTGGCGGGGGCGGTGGTGGGCAGCGGGGAGGCGCTAGCGGTGACCAGCGCCAGCAGCAGCAGCGCTCCCGTGAGACCCTATCGCCTCAGCAGCTCCGTGAGTGGTACGCTGGGCGTGGGAGGTCTGGGGGTGCTGGTCCCCGCACTTACGTTCTTCGCACCGGCGACCGCAGTGGAGAGACGTGTGGCGGCCCGCACACCACACCTCGCTGCTTCGGCCGCCTGTCTGACGCCTGGCGTACACAGTTCCCTGGCTCTGCTGAGATCCCTCGCTGGGATATTCTGCTTAAGTCGGGGGTTGCTATCTTTGATCTTGACTATGATGCTATCCTTGCTGCTATGTATGCTATGTCTATTAGTGCTGAGGGTGACTGTTACCTGTGTGTTCCGCCCGACCCGGGCATTGAGGCTGCTGCGCTAGGTGCTAGTGCGTCTACTGCTCCAGGTGCTGGTGAGACTGCTCTCTCAGGTACCGCGTCGGCTCAGGTCTTACACACTTTCACCCTTGACTCGGGTGCTTCCCGCACTTTCTTTCGCGACTGCACCACACTCTCGCCGCTCAGTCGGCCTGTGGCAGTCTCTCTGGCTGACCCCTCTGGGGGACCAGTTGTGGCCCGTTCCTCCACTGTTCTCCCGTGTCCTGCGGCTCCGTCCGGCTCGCTGTCTGGTCTTCACCTCCCCTCGTTCTCTACGAACTTGGTGGCGGGATCTTCAGGATGGGGGTGTTCACCAGTTCACCCCTGCCTATCAGCGTGTGACACACTGCACGTGTGCTCGGACGGGTCGTCACCTGGCCACGTTTACCCGTCGGCCAGGGTCCAGCCTGTACACCCTCACCACTGAGTCTCCTCCTGTCACTGCGGCTGGTCAGGTAGCGGCGTCGGGTCAGGTGTTTGCTGCAGCGTCCCGGTCTGGTCCTGAGTCTGCCCCCTGCTCGTGTCGCCTCCTGTCTCACGAGACTCTCCTTTGGCACCAACCCCTTGGTCACCAATCCCTGCCTCGTCTCAGAGGCATGGCCTCCCGTGTCCTTGTCTCTGGTCTCCCCCCTTCCCTTCCTCCTCTTCCTCCGGGGCCTGCCCCTACCTGTGTTCCCTGCGTCGAGGGCCGGCAGCGCGCCGCTCCTCACTCCTCCGAGTTTCCTCCGATAGAGGCTTGAGGACAGACAGGAAGAGTTTGAGTGCTTTGCCGCTGCTTTACCTCATCTCGTGTCCATGCTGATTGCCCCTGAGGGAGACCCGGATGCACCAGACATCCCGACCCCGCGCTCTCAGAGGCGATAGAGGGTCCCTACTCCTCTCAGTGGCAGTCAGCCATGGACGCAGAGATGGCTTCCTGGAAGTCCACAGGCACCTACGTCGACGAGGTTCCCCCGCCTAGGGCGAACATCGTCAGTGGCATGTGGATTTTCAGGGTGAAGCGGCCGCCGGGTTCTCTGCCTGTCTTCAAGGCACGTTACGTTGCACGAGGCTTCAGTCAGCGTGAGGGAGTTGACTTCTTCCAGACCTTCTCCCCTACCACGAAGATGTGTCAAACATTATATGTTTATATATTGTGTAGGCTATAGTAGGTTTAGTCATAGGGGGTACAACAAACTTAGGGTTTCCTACTTGTACCCAACTTCTTGCTAGTTCATTCATTCTCGTGCAGTACTATCTTCTAACATGGTATCCGACGCCTAGGTTAGGACCTAGGACCCACGTTCGGTAGGGCCCACCGTTCTGCCGCGCCGTCGAGCGCCTCGCTTCCTAGCGCCGTCGAGCGCCTCCTCTCCTAGCGCCGTCATGCGCCTCCTCCTCCTCGCGCCGTCGAGCGCCCCTCTTCCTAGCGTCGTAGTGCGCCCATAGGACAGCCGCGCGAGCCGCCCGTCAGCCGCACGCGCAGCCGCCTACTCCGCCGCACGCGCAGCCGCACGATAGGCCGCACGCGCAGCCGCACGTACGACAGCACGCGCAGCAGCTAGCGCAGCCGCACGCGCAGCTGCACGCTCGGCCACGCGCACGACCGCACGCACGGCCGCACGCACGACCAGACGCACGGCCGCACTCACGACCGCACGCACGGCCGCACGCACGACCGCACGCACGGCCGCACGCACGACCGCACGCACGGCCGCCCGCTAGGCCGCACGCACGGCCGCAAACGCAGCCGCACGCACAACCGCACGGGCAGCTGCACGCACAGCTGCAAGTGCAGCCGCCCGCGCAACTACAGTCACGCGCACAGCCGCAGGAGCAAGCCGCCGCGCCGCCCTGCCCGAGCCGCGCCGCGCCGCCTTGCCCGAGCCGCGCCGCGCCGCCCTGCCCGAGCCGCGCCGCGCCGCCCTGCCCGAGCCGCGCCGTGCCGCCCTGCCCGAGCCGCGCTGTGCTGTCACACTGCTACTACTGTACCTACTGTTCCTACTGTTCCTACTGCTCCTACTGAAACTATGGCTAGTCCTGCAGTTCTAGCTTCGATGCTGAGGGCCGCCCGATCCGTTTTGACACCTGGCTCGATGACCTCCATCTCTTCCTCCAGCTCACTGCTAAGGAGGATATCTCCCTGTATGACCATGCGTTAGGCCTCGCTCCTGCCCCTGCTGAGACAGCTGACAGTACTTGTCAAACATTATATGTTTATATTGTGTAGGCTATAGTGGGTTTAGCCTTAGGGGGTACAGCTTTGTTAGGGTTTCCTACTTGTATCCCCCTCCTACCTAGTTTCATGCATTCTCGTTCTATTCTAGATTCTAACATGGTATCACGAGCCTAGGTTGCTACCTAGGACCGCTTTCTACTATGGGCCCACTATTCCGCTAGAAGCGCCCTCGTGCGCCCTACCTTACGTGCGCCCTCGTGCGCCTTTCTCTGCTAGTGCGCCTTCGTGCGCCCTCGTGCGCCCTCGTGCGCCCTCGTGCGCCTTTCTCTGCTAGTGCGCCTTCGTGCGCCCTCGTGCGCCCTCGTGCGCCTTCGTGCGCCCTCATGCGCCCTCGTGCGCCTTCGTGCGCCCTCGTGCGCCCTCGTGCGCCCTCGTGCGCCCTCGTGCGCCCTCGTGCGCCCTCGTGCGCCCTCGAGCGCCCTCGTGCGCCCTCGAGCCGCCCCTGCAGGTCCGTCAGGCCCCCGAGCCGCCTCTGCAGACCCGTCAGGCCCCCCCCGAGCCGCCTCTGCAGGCCCGTCAGGCCCGAGAGCCGCCCCTGCAGACTCGTCAGGCCCGCGCGCAGCCTCTGCCCGACCGCGTGCCGCCCCTGCAGGCTCTCGCCGCCCGCCGCGTCGCCCTGCCCGCGGCGTCGCCGCCTGCCCGCGGCGTCGTCACCTGCCCGCGACGTAGCCCCTGCCCGCGGCGTCGTCGCCTGCCCGCGGCGTCGTCGCCTGCCTGCGGCGTCGTCGCCTGCCCGCGACGTCGCCCCTGCCCGCGACGTCGTCGCTTACCCTCGGCGTCGTCGCCTGCCCGCGGCGTTGTCGCCTGCCCGCGGCGTCGTCACCTGCTCGCCGCGTCGCCCTGCCCGCGGCGTCGCCACCTGCTCGCGGCGTCGCCCTGCTCGCGGCGTCGTCACCTGCTCGCCGCGTCGCCCTGCTCGCGGCGTCATCACCTGCTCGCCGCGTCGCCCTGCCCGCGGCGTCGTCACCTGCCCGCCGCGTCGCCCTGCCCGCGGCGTCGCCACCTGCCCGCCGCGTCGCCCTGCTCGCCGCGTCGCCCTGACCTAATCCGCGCCTGGCCTCTGGAGCAGCCGCCCCTGGCCACTGGAGCAGCCGCCACTGCAGGAGCCGCCCCTCGCCCCTGGAGCAGCCGCCCCTGCAGCAGCCGCCCCTGGCCCCTGGAGCAACCACCGCTGCAGCAGCCGCCCCTGGCCCCTGGAGCAGCCGCCGCTGCAGCAGCCGCCCCTGGCACCTGGAGCAGCTACCGTCGCGGCCCGGCCTCGCCCTGCAGCAGCTGCCGCGGAGCTCCCTGCTGCGGCCCGGCCCCGCCCTGCAGTTGTAGCGGCCCCGCTGTCGCCACCGTCTTGCGCCTGCCGCGCCGACCACTGGTGAGCATTGCCCTGCCAGCACTGCTACCGCTAGCCTAGTTGCTGAGTCTGAGTCTGTCTGTCCTCCGTCCGTCGGGGGTGAGTGTGCTCTTGGCACGGACGTCCTTGAGGACAGGCAGGAGGAGTTTGAGTGTTTTGCCGCTGCTTTACCTCATCTCGTGTCCATGCTAGTTGCCCCTGAGGGAGACCCGGATGCACCAGACATCCCGACTCCGCGCTCTTACGCAGAGGCGATAGAGGGTCCCTACTCCTCTCAGTGGCAGACAGCCATGGACGCAGAGATGGCTTCCTGGAAGTCCACAGGCACCTACGTCGACGAGGTTCCCCCACCTGGGGCGAACATCGTCAGTGGCATGTGGATTTTCAGGGTGAAGCGGCCGCCGGGTTCTCCGCCTGTCTTCAAGGCGCGTTACGTTGCACGAGGCTTCAGTCGGCGAGAGGGAGTTGACTTCTTCCAGACCTTCTCCCCGACCCCGAAGATGACCACTCTTCGGGTTCTGCTGCACGTCGCCGCTCAGCGTGACTACGAGCTCCACTCTCTTGACTTCAGCACTGCTTTCCTACAGGGCAGCCTGCACGAGGAGATCTGGCTGCGCCGCCCACCTGGCTTCACTGGGTCGTTCCCTCCTGGTACCCAGTGGAGCCTCCGGCGGCCAGTCTACGGTCTCCGACAGGCGCCACGTGAGTGGCACGACACACTGAGGACTACACTTGCGGCTCTTGGGTTCGCTCCTTCTACTGCTGACCCGTCGCTGTTTCTACGCACCGACACCTCGCTGCCGCCGTTCTACATCCTCGTGTACGTCGACGACTTGGTCTTTGCCACTGCTGACACTGCGGCACTCGCCCACGTGAAGTCGGAGCTGCAGAAGAGACACACGTGCACAGACCTGGGTGAACTGACAAGCTATCTTGGCTTGCGGATCACCCGGGACAGAGCACGGCACACCATCACCTTGACTCAGTCACACATGGTGCAGCAGGTCCTTCAGCGCTTCCGCTTCACGTACTCCTCGCCTCAGCCCACTCCTCTGCCTACCGGTCACTCGCTCTCAGCTCTGCCTTCGGATGAGTCCGTAGAGCCGAGTGGCCCGTATCCAGAGCTTGTGGGCTGCCTCATGTACCTGATGACCTGCACTCGACCTGACCTTGCATACCCTCTTAGCATCCTTGCACGCTATGTCGATCCTGGCCGTCACCGGAAGGAGCACATGGATGCCGCTAAGAGGGTGTTGCGCTACTTGTGCAGTACGTCGGGCATGGGGCTAGTGCTTGGAGGACGAGACCGAGTTGTACTCACTGGGCACTCAGACGCGTCTTGGGCTGACGACCAGGCTACTCAGCGGTCGTCTCAGGGTTACACCTTCAGCCTTGGCTCTGGTTCAGTTTCTTGGCGTTCTACACGCTCGTCTTCTGTTCTCAGCTCCAGTTGTGAGGCTGAGATCTACGCCACAGCCATGGCTGCACAGGAGTTACGCTGGCTCACCTACCTGCTGACCGACTTGGGAGAGCGGCCTCGTTCTCCTCCAGTGCTGTACGTCGACAACAAGGCTGCCATTGCCTTGTGTGAGGAGCACAGACTGGAGCACAGAACGAAGCATATCGCTCTGCGCTACTTCCTTGCTCGAGAGCTGCAGCAGCGCGGTCAGCTTCGTCTGCGTTACGTGGCCACTCGGGCCAACACTGCTGATGTGTTGACCAAGGCGCTTCAGCCTTGTGACCATCAGCGCTTCTGTACTGTTCTAGGCCTCGTGCCTACTGGGCCTCACTTGCTTACTTCTTGACTCTGCTTGTACTGTGATCTCTGTATATATACCTGCTTGTTTACTCTTGCTAGGTTGTGATCACTGTATCTCTTGTTATACTATCAACCTGCATGTGAACTGGTCTTGTGACCACTTGCTTGTGCTCAGAATTTGTGTGGTTTCCTTGAGATCCACCCTTGTGTGGTTCTATTCTAGATTCTAACAGTACTACCCACTCACAGTGGCAGACTCGTGACGCCCACTCTCGCTTCGCCATTCGCAACTCCCTGCCGGTAGATGAACGCGAGCACTTTAGCCAGCAGAAGACTGCTCAGTCGCTGTACAAATCTGCCGTTGCTCGCTACTCCTCGCCTTCCTCTGCTGCGCTAGGCCGCCTCTCACTGCCCTACCTGTTCCCAGACTTGGCCACATTCTCTACCGTTGCTGACCTCATTACTCACCTCCGCACTACTGAGATCCGCTTCCGTGCTGCCATGCCCGCTGAGTTTCTTGCCAAGAACCCCCCCCCGCTGTGGCTCACTCTTTACCACCTGGTCACCCGTCTCCCTGACTCCCTTCGTGCGGTCAGGGACACCTTCCTTGCCATGTGCCCCACCGAGCTCACCATTGACCTGCTTGAGAAGCACCTGCTGGCAGCCGAGTCTAGTACAGTAGCTGTCCGTGCGTCTCGAGGCGACCCCCGCACCCCTTTCTTCGAGGGGTGTTCCCCCTCCCCTCTTCTTCCCTCTGTTGCCTCTGTTGCTGCTGTCGACCTTCTCGGTGCTGAGAAGGTCGGGACTGCGTCTACTGCGAGTGCGAGGCGCCGCAGCGGCAAGGGCAAGGGGGGCAAGGGGGGCGGCGGTGAAGATGGGGGCGGCGGTGGTTGGGGCGGTGGGGGCGGTGGGGGTGGTGGCGGGGCTGGAGGGGCCAGTGGCAGCGGCGGGGGTGGTGATGGCAGCGGCGGGGGTGGTGGCGGCAGCGGCGGGACTGGTGGCGGCAGCGGCGGGGGAGGTGGCGGCAGTGGTGGAGGAGGTGGCCGGGGTTGGGGCAGTGGTGGTGGCGGCGGCGGCCGCGGTGGCAGTGGTGGTCGTGGGGGCGGCGGAGGCAGTGGAACTCGTGGCGGCTCGGGCGGTGGCCTGCGCCAGCAGCAGACCCTGTCGCCCCAGGAACTCCGTGAGTGGTACTCTCAGCGTGGGGGGGGTGGCCTTAGCTGCCCGTACGTCATCCGCACAGGTGACCGCGCTGGTCAGCCGTGTGGGAGGGCGCACACCCTGCAGCGCTGCTTCTCCCGCCTCGACGATGCCTAGCGCACCCAGTTTCCGGCTGCTACTGAGCTGCCCCGTTGGTTTGATCTGATCAAGAAAAACATTGATGTCTATGCTCTTGACTTTGATGCTATCCTTGGTGCCATGTATGTGATGTCTACTAGTGGAGAGGGTGACTGTTACCTGTGTGTCCCGCCCGACCCGGGCATTAGGACCAGTGAGGCTGCTGCTCTAGGTGCTAGTGTGTCTTCTGCACCAGGTGCTGGTGAGGCTGCTGCTCTAGGTGCTCGCGAGTCTGCGCCCGCTGCGTCTACTGAGGCACTGCACACCTTCACACTGGACTCAGGTGCTTCTCGCTGTTTCTTTCGTGACCGCACTGCCCTTGAGCAGCTTGCTCGGCCAGTTGCTGTCATTGGCTTGGTCATGGAGGTCGCTCGTACCTCCTTGATCCATGCGGCTGCCCCCCACTTTCTGTGGCCGTTTGCGGTCCGATACGCTGCGCATCAGCTCAACCTCTGGCCCCGTGTCTCCGTTCCGGAGACTTCGCCGACACTGCGTTGGACGGGAGAGGTTGGTGATGCGTCGCGTTTTTGGGTCTGGGGATCTCGAGCTTTTGTTCGTGACACGTCCGCGGACAAGCTCTCCTCCCGCGCTGTTCCTTGCGTCTTCCTTGGCTTTGTCCCGGACGCGTCTGGTTGGCAGTTTTACCACGCCACCTCGCGCCGTGTCCTGCCCTCTCAGGACGTCACTTTTGACGAGTCCGTCCCCTACTACCGCCTCTTCCCCTACCGCACTGCCCCGCTCCCCCCCCCCGCCTCTCTTCCTCGCTCCAGGTGCTGCTGTCGTAGACCCCCTCCCCCCTCAGGGTGCCGCTCCCTCAGGTGTGTGCCAGGTAGACCCGGTTGAGCCTGTCGAGGTAGCTGTCGACTCTCGTCCTGCTTGGGGTGCTGAGCCTGAGTGTGCGGAGCCTGAGTGTGCGGAGCCTGGGGGTGCTGAGCCTGAGTGTGCGGAGCCTGGGGGTGCTGAGCCTGAGTGTGCGGAGTCTGGGGGTGCGGAGCCTGGGGGTGCTGGACCTGAGAGTGCTACGTCTGAGGGTGCTGAGCCTGGGGGTGCTGCGACTGAGGGTGCTGAGACTGGGGGTGCTACTCCTGGGCGTTCGGCGCCTGGAGACCCTCCTTCTTCCCAGCAGCTGCGTGAGTGGTACTCGCGGTATTGCAGCCTCAGGAGAGGTGCTGCTGCAGCTGGTGCACGTGGTTCCCCGCCTCGGCGGGAGCTACCCTCTCCCCAGCGACTCCGAGAGTGGTACGCTCGGCGCTGCAGTCTCCGGAGTGGCGCTACTGGTGCTGGGGACCCTGGCGTTGGAGCTGCTGCTGGTGCTGAGGACCCTGGAGATGGAGCTGCTGCTGGTACTGAGGACCCTGGAGTCGGAGCTGCTGCTGGTGCTGCGGACCCTGGAGTTGGAGCTGCTACTGGTGCTGAGGACCCGGGCGTTGGAGCTGCTGCTGGTGCTGCGGACCCGGGCGTTGGAGCTACTGCTGGTGCTGCGGACCCTGGCGTTGGAGCTGCTGCTGGTGCTGAGGACCCTGGAGTTGGAGCTGCTGCTGGTGCTGAGGACCCTGGCGTTGGAGCTGCTGCTGGTGCTGGCGCTACTGGAGCTACTGGTGGTCTTGCGGGCGCGGTAGCTGGTGACCCTGGAGCTGAGGCTACTGGTGGTCTCTCTGCTGGTTCTGGCGACGCTACTCGGCCGCAGCCGTACTTCGTTCCACTCCTTTAGCAGGTTCTTGGTCAGTTGCCTCCTGCCTTACCACTCCCTGGTCCTTCTCCTTACACTGGTCCGACTGGAGGTCTTACAGAGCGTCGTGAGCCTGAGTCTCGTCCTGCGTCGCCCGAGTCTCGTCGTGCGTCGCCTGTTCGTGCTGCTCACACTGGTCGTCGTGTCCCTCGTCAGCGTCCTCCTGCTGTCCCAGGCACTCACCAGATGGCGCTTCGTCCTTCCTCTGCTCCTCAGCGCGTCCCCCTGCCGTCTCCTCCTGCGTCCTCTCTTCCTGCTCTTGCAGACCCGGAGTCTGACTCCCTTCGTGCTGCCAGTCCTACTGTCACGCGTCTCCTTGCCGCTGTTGTCACTGACCCTTCCTTTGAGTCCTCTGCTGCGTCTGCTCTAGTCGCTGAGTTAGTTGACTTTGCTGCCGCTTGTCGTCTAGACTACGCCGCTAGCCTTGTCGCTGAGTCTGAGTCTGAGTCTGTCTGTCCTCCGTCCGTCGGGGGTGAGTGTGCTCTTGGCACGGACGTCCTTGAGGACAGGCAGGAGGAGTTTGAGTGTTTTGCCGCTGCTTTACCTCATCTCGTGTCCATGCTAGTTGCCCCTGAGGGAGACCCGGATGCACCAGACATCCCGACTCCGCGCTCTTACGCAGAGGCGATAGAGGGTCCCTACTCCTCTCAGTGGCAGACAGCCATGGACGCAGAGATGGCTTCCTGGAAGTCCACAGGCACCTACGTCGACGAGGTTCCCCCACCTGGGGCGAACATCGTCAGTGGCATGTGGATTTTCAGGGTGAAGCGGCCGCCGGGTTCTCCGCCTGTCTTCAAGGCGCGTTACGTTGCACGAGGCTTCAGTCAGCGAGAGGGAGTTGACTTCTTCCAGACCTTCTCCCCGACCCCGAAGATGACCACTCTTCGGGTTCTGCTGCACGTCGCCGCTCAGCGTGACTACGAGCTCCACTCTCTTGACTTCAGCACTGCTTTCCTACAGGGCAGCCTGCACGAGGAGATCTGGCTGCGCCGCCCACCTGGCTTCACTGGGTCGTTCCCTCCTGGTACCCAGTGGAGCCTCCGGCGGCCAGTCTACGGTCTCCGACAGGCGCCGCGTGAGTGGCACGACACACTGAGGACTACACTTGCGGCTCTTGGGTTCGCTCCTTCTACTGCTGACCCGTCGCTGTTTCTACGCACCGACACTTCACTGCCGCCGTTCTACATCCTCGTGTACGTCGACGACTTGGTCTTTGCCACTGCTGACACTGCGGCGCTCGCCCACGTGAAGTCGGAGCTGCAGAAGAGACACACGTGCACAGACCTGGGTGAACTGACAAGCTATCTTGGCTTGCGGATCACCCGGGACAGAGCACGGCGCACCATCACCTTGACTCAGTCACACATGGTGCAGCAGGTCCTTCAGCGCTTCCGCTTCACGTACTCCTCGCCTCAGGCCACTCCTCTGCCTACCGGTCACTCGCTCTCAGCTCTGCCTTCGGATGAGTCCGTAGAGCCGAGTGGCCCGTATCCAGAGCTTGTGGGCTGCCTCATGTACCTGATGACCTGCACTCGACCTGACCTTGCATACCCTCTTAGCATCCTTGCACGCTATGTCGCTCCTGGTCATCACCGGAAAGAGCACATGGATGCCGCTAAGAGGGTGTTGCGCTACTTGTGCAGTACGTCGGGCATGGGCCTAGTGCTTGGAGGACGAGACCGAGTTGTACTCGCTGGGCACTCAGACGCTTCTTGGGCTGACGACCAGGCTACTCAGCGGTCGTCTCAGGGTTACACCTTCAGCCTTGGCTCTGGTTCAGTTTCTTGGCGTTCTACACGCTCGTCTTCTGTTCTCAGCTCCAGTTGTGAGGCTGAGATCTACGCCACAGCCATGGCTGCACAGGAGTTACGCTGGCTCACCTACCTGCTGACCGACTTGGGAGAGCGGCCTCGTTCTCCTCCAGTGCTGTACGTCGACAACAAGGCTACCATTGCCTTGTGTGAGGAGCACAGACTGGAGCACAGAACGAAGCATATCGCTCTGCGCTACTTCCTTGCTCGAGAGCTGCAGCAGCGTGGTCAGCTTCGTCTGCGTTACGTGGCCACTCGGGCCAACACTGCTGATGTGTTCACCAAGGCGCTTCAGCCTTGTGACCATCAGCGCTTCTGTACTGTTCTAGGCCTTGTGCCTACTGGTCCTCACTTGCTTACTTCTTGACTCGGCTTGTACTGTGATCTCTACATATATACCTGCATGTTTACTCTTGCTAGGTTGTGATCACTGTATCTCTTGTTATATTATCAACCTGCATGTGAACTGGTCTTGTGACCACTTGCTTGTGCTCAGAATTTGTGTGGTTTCCTTGAGATCCACCCTGAGCTTGCTTTGCTTTGCTTTGACTGGTCTTGTGACCATCTGGTTGTCTCCCACTTAGCCTATGGGGGTGTGTCAAACATTATATGTTTATATATTGTGTAGGCTATAGTGGGTTTAGTCATAGGGGGTACAACAAACTTAGGGTTTCCTACTTGTACCCAACTTCTTGCTAGTTCATTCATTCTCGTGCAGTACTATCTTCTAACAAGATGACCACTCTTCGGGTTCTGCTGCACGTCGCCGCTCAGCGTGACTACGAGCTCCACTCTCTTGACTTCAGCACTGCTTTCCTACAGGGCAGCCTGCACAAGGAGATCTGGCTGCGCCGCCCACCTGGCTTCACTGGGTCGTTTCCTCCTGGTACCCAGTAGAGCCTCCGGCGGCCAGTCTACAGTCTCCGCCATGCACCCCGTGAGTGGCACGACACACTGAGGACGACTCTTGCTGCTCTTGGGTTTGCTCCTTCTACTGCTGACCCGTCGCTGTTTCTACGCACCGACACCACTCTGCCGCCGTTCTACGTTCTCGTGTACGTAGACGACTTGGTTTTTGCTACTGCTGACACTGAGGCACTCGCCCGCGTGAAGTCGGAGCTGCAGAAGAGACACACGTGCACAGACCTGGGTGAGCTGACAAGCTATCTTGGCTTGCGGATCACCCGGGACAGAGCACAGCGCAGCATTACCTTGACTCAGTCACACATGGTGCAGCAGGTCCTTCAGCGCTTCCGCTTCACGTACTCCTCGCCACAGCCCACTCCTCTGCCTACGCGCCACTCGCTCTCAGCTCTGCCTTCGGATGAGTCCGTAGAGCCGAGTGGCCCGTATCCAGAGCTTGTGGGCTGCCTCATGTACCTGATGACCTGCACTCGACCCGACCTTGCATACCCTCTTAGCATCCTAGCACGCTATGTCGCTCCTGGCCGACACAGGAAGGAGCACATGGCTGCAGCGAAGAGGGTGTTGTGCTACGTGTGCAGTACGTCAGGCATGGGGCTCGTGCTTGGAGGGCGAGGTCCAGTGGTCCTCACTGGTCACGCTGACGCTTCTTGTGCTGACGACTTGGCTACTCAGCGGTCGTCACAGGGTTACACCTTCAGCCTTGGTTCCGGCTCTGTTTCGTGGCGGTCTACCCGCTCGTCTTCTGTTCTCGGCTCCAGTTGTGAGGCTGAGATCTACGCAGGGGCCATGGCTGCACAGGAGTTACGCTGGCTCACCTACCTGCTGACCGACCTAGGAGAGCCGCCTCGTTCTCCTCCAGTTCTGTACGTAGACAACAAGGCCATGCTGGCCTTGTGACAGGAGCACAGACTGGAGCACAGAACGAAGCACATTGCTCTTCGCTACTTCCTTGCACGTGAGCTGCAGCAGCGTGGTCAGCTGCGCCTTGCTTACGTGGCCTCTCAGGCCAACATTGTGTTACGAGACTAACTTAACGAGTAACTTGGTTTAACTAAGGGCCTAGGCTTAGTAGCCTAGGCCAAGCGGGTGTCGAGTAGTTTGTGCCAAGGAGAATTGAAAATGGTTGGAGGTTCACTATAGCACACGAGTACATATAACAACCTAACAGAGGTGAAAGCGGTGCACCACCATACAAGGGAATTACACAAGAGCTACACTACAGGCAGATTATACTAAATAGGTATAAATCTATTGTGACACACCCCCTATCTGCCTGAAGTGCATAACCATGTGCAGAGCCCCCCTTGAAGGGGTACACCTGTAAAACCCCATTACAGGGCGTGGGAACACCGGCAAGGGGCCCCCACTGAAGCTGACAAGCAGCAACCACCAAGCAGCATCTGAACCACCGCGGTGGAACAGGTGCCCGGCTGCGGTTGAACGCCCCGCAGCTGGTGCACGGTGTGCGAGGAGCACGGGTAGCGGGTAGCGGGTTCGGGTAGCAACTAGGTGCTGTACTGGACGGGCCGCACGGGGGTGACGAGCAGCACGAGACCGGGCAGCACAGACCGGGTGGGGCATGAGCGAGAACTGACAGCACGGGTGGGGCACCAACGAGTACGGACAGCACGGGTAGGGCACAAACGGGCAGAGCGGGGCAGCAAGGGCAGAACAGGGCAACACGGGCTGAACGGGGCAGACACGGGCTGAACGGGGCAACACGGGCAGAACAGGGCATAACACGGGCTGAACGGGGCAGGACACGGGCTGAACGGGGCAACACGGGCAGAACGGGGCAACACGGGCTGAACGGGGCAACACGGGCAGAACGGGGCAGGACACGGGCTGAACGGGGCAAGACACGGGCTGAACGGGGCAACACGGGCAGAACGGGGCAACACGGGCAGAGCGGGGCAGGACACGGGCTGAACGGGGCAACACGGGCAGCAGAACGGGCCAGGACACAGGCTGAATGGGGCAACACGGGCAGAACGGGGCAGGACACGGGCTGAACGGGGCAACACGGGCAGAACAGGGCAAAACGCGGGCTGAACGGGGCAGGACACGGGCTGAACGGGGCAACACGGGCAGAACGGGGCAACACGGGGACAACGGGGCTGCACAGGAAGAACGGGGCAGGACAAGGGCTGAATGGGGCAACACGGCACGGGAACGGGCACAACACAGGCAGAACGGGGCAGCACGGGGAGAGCGGGGCAGCACGGGAACACGAGGGGCAGCACGGGGAGAGCGGGGCAGCACGGGAACACGAGGGGCAGCACGGGAACACGGGGGGCAGCACGGGAACACGGGAGGGCAGCACGGGAACACGGGGGGCAGCACGGGAACACGGGGGGCAGCACGGGAACACGGGGGGCAGCACGGGAACACGGGGGGCAGCACGGGAACACGGGGGGCACCGGGTACGGACAGCACGGGTGAGACTGGCGGGGCACAACCGGGTACGGACAGCACGGGTGAGACTGGCGGGGCACAACCGGGTACGGACAGCAAGGACACGTGAAACACGAGCGGACAGCACGGGCATGGGCACGGGGCAAGGGATGAGAGGAGGAGGAGGCGGATGATGCTGCAGTTGAAATTTCACCACCCACACCCCTTGAACCTCCCCCCCCACAGCAGCAGCAGCGGCGGAGAGAGAGAGGGGGAGGTGTGGTGGCAGTAGCTGCAGATGGATTACCCACACCCTCAACCTCCCCCTTACATGAGCCGCCAACCCCGCCACTCCCCCTCCCCCAGCCGTCCCCTTCGGGCCAACACCACACCTCCTCCCCTTCCCGCTGGATACGGAGCCGGAGATGGGGGTGGGGTGGCAGTTGTCGGTGCGGGGGGGCGGGATCTGGGGCAGAACGGCGGTCTGGGTGCAGGTACGGGGTTCGGACAGGTCTCGCGGACGGGGGCACGGACGTCGGCGTGATGCGGATGGCGTACGGGCGACGGGCGGGGTGCGGGGTGCGGGTGGCGCACGGGCGGCGGGCGGGGTGCGGGGTGCAGGTGGCGTACGGGCGACGGGCGGGGTGCGGGGTGCGGGTCACGGACGATTTGGCGCGTGCAATGGCGTAGCAGCAGCTTCTCCCGCCACTCCCACCACTCTCGCCACCCCCGCCACTCCCTTCACAGCAGTTGCGAAGTCGGCGGGAGGGCGGGCGGGGACCTGGCGACGGGCAGTGGAGTGCGTACGGGTGGCGGGGATCTGGCGACGGGCGGCAGTGCGACGGGACGGGCGACGGGCTGCAGTAGCGGAAATCGCGCGGGTGGCGGGCTGCAGTAGCGGGTAGTGCGCGGGGTCGACGGGGGCGCAAACGACGGCGCGAAGCAGCGGGTCGACGATCGCCGTCACTCCCGCCGCGACCGTAGCGTCCGTCATGCCTACCGTGACGAATTTTGCTACGGGCGAGCGACGGGAAAGGACGAACGGGGCCGCGATTTGCTGGTTAACGGGACGCGCCATCGTGAAGGTTAACGGTGGGCCCTTCAGAAATAGGTCGGGAACGACCTAGCTCTATACCATGTTACGAGACTAACTTAACGAGTAACTTGGTTTAACTAAGGGCCTAGGCTTAGTAGCCTAGGCCAAGCGGGTGTCGAGTAGTTTGTGCCAAGGAGAATTGAAAATGGTTGGAGGTTCACTATAGCACACGAGTACATATAACAACCTAACAAAGGTGAAAGAGGTGCACCACCATACAAGGGAATTACACAACAGCTACACTACAGGCAGATTATACTAAATAGACATAAATCTATTGTGACACACTGCGGATATCTTTACCAAGGCACTCCAGCCTTGTGACCATCAGCGTTTCTGTACTATGTTAGGTCTTGTGCCTACCTGGCCTCACTTACTTACCTCTTGACTTTGCTTTGTACTGTGATCTATATATACCTGCACCTGCCTGTTTACCTTTGCTAGGTTGCGATCACTGTCTTGCTTGTTCACCTTGATTTATAATCCTGCATGTGAACTGGCCTTGTGGCCTTTGAACTTGTGCTCGGAATGTGTGGTGACGTTGTGATCCACCCTGAGCTTGTCTTGCTTGACTGGTCTTGTGACCCCTTGTTCTCCCCCACTTTGCCTGTGGGGGTGTGTCAAACATTCATGCTATAGTCTTGCTAGGCTGTAGTGGGGTAGACACTATGGGGTACAGTTTCCTAGGGTTTCATATTTGTACCCAACTCATTTCTAGTCATTCTCATTCCTCGTAATTATTTCACACCTTTGGCGCTTGCTGATTCGAGGGCGAATTGTTTAGAGTACTGAAAGCTGATGCGAGGAATTGAAACAAGGCTGGCAATGCCAACCAAACTCGTATGAGGGTTGGGTTGGGGGAACACACCGCGGAAGGGCGGAAATCAAGCGAGGGTGCAAACAGAGAAGCGGAGCTAAAAAACTGAGTCGATCAACCTGACAAAAGCGAGTGATAATCCAGGGAGAGGAGCTTCGACCTCAAACCAGGTGCTAACGACATCACAAAGGCAGTAATCTAAGCAACCATTCCCGTCCGTCACTACGACATAGCCCACGAGTAGTGTCACCCCGACTAGCTCGCGGCGTCGTCGCCTGCGCGGTGCGTCGTTTTGCCATCCTAGCTTGCCCCTTTCGTTTTTCCCATGGCATTTTCACTTTAAAAACCTGTTCCGTCGCTTTCGTCTGGCGACTCTCCCCTGCATTTCCGCCCTAACTCACCCGCTGTCAGCGAAGCATGCGATGGGCGTGGCGGGGCAACGCCATCCGGTGGGCGTGGACGTGTCGCTACCCGCGCGCCTCCTCCTCCGCCTATCTTGTCGCGCCTATGAGCGCTCCTGCTGCGCCTTCCGCTGCAGCACTGCGCGGTGAGGGCGAGGGGCAGCGAGAAGCCGCGGGAGTAACGGTTGCGGGCAGAGGCGCTGCGATGGCTAGAAGGGAAGCGATTTGTGTTCCCGGCGCATCGCGTGCTGCATGCGCCGTCGCGGCGAAATGCGAGCCTAAGTTGTACTGCGACGTCGCGGGCGTAACCCGGATCCAGTGCAGGCGAGATAAACACCGGGCGGGCGCGATGAATTCGATGGTCGTAACCCTAAGCCTCACATTTGACGACGGCGTAACTGTGCTGCTCTCGCAGTCTAGTTTATCGTTCGCCTATGCTAATGCTCTGATGATGGCGGGTTGTGGTTGCTAAGCTATTACCTGCTATTGGTGTCGTGGTAGGAGAGGCAACCGCGTCATGGTTCACAAACTGGCTGGTTGTGACTCAAGTTCCCAACTCCCGGTTGGGCAGTCTCATAAGGCGTTCCCACAGTTTCCCGACACTGAAGTTTGCCCACCAGGCTCATGAATTGGCGGAATGGTTGTCAGAGTGGGGTACTGCCCCACTCTGGACACCGCGTCCTTGCGAGCCATTACGACCAGATTGCGACATTCTGACAATTTTCCCTCTCAAAAATATACTCGCAGCCAATAAAACTCCACGTCTGAAAATCGATTGGACTCAACGATTCTGCTGGGATTTCTGACTCCCGCGTATAACGGTGCCCGAAATTTGGGAATGGCGTTGACTTGGAAACCTTCGCTGCTAGGGAATGGCGTTGACTTGGAAAACGGGCAGCTGAACTTCGTTCAATAGCACATAAACGTGGGTTGGGTCGTGGTCCATTTCGGATGGCGTCGTGGGCCGTCAGATGTGATCGTACACGGTCGTGGATGAACACTTGCACGACCGATTTGATGGGAATCCTGGTGGGAAAACTTCGAGCCGCATGTTGGCCAATTTTACAAATTTGGCAACATTGTGAGCCGCGTGGGCAAACTTCAGTGTCGGGAAACTGTGGGAACGCCCTCTCAATTGACGACGGGGGAGAAGCAACCCGCGCAAGTCCGCCAACACTAAAGCGTGGTTCGCTCGGACTCACAACACAAACAGGGTAACCACGTGGAGGCAAGTGATAAACCTTTGCTTCCACCCCCCCCCAATGTGCACCCTTGCTTTAAAGCTGCGGTCTACATTCTAAAAGGTATTTTCGGAGGGTAATCTAAGTGCACACCCTTTGGCCCAACATGATTCGAGAGCGAAGTGAGCTTCTTCCCCAAACACCTGTGCGAGGAATTCAAACACCGCTGGCGATGACAAACGATTTCGTAAGCTGGTTTGCTTGGGGGAAGTAATCCGCGGAATCGCGGAAGACCCTGCGCCCAACACAAAACAACCAAGCGGGGAAGAAAACGCTTGCCCTGATAACCATAACTCCCAAACGTGCAACTTCACCTCACCACTCTAGGCTGCAAATCCCCGCTGGCTGCAGGCAGCGCATCAGAGTGCACCACGCCACCAAGTGATACACTGTCGCGAAATACGCGGGGAGTGCGTAGTGTAGTGTTTGTTTCACGCAGCCACGCTGATAGCCGCGATTCCTTCTAGCAGCGTGTAGCGTAACGTCTGGTTCACGCCACCCCACTCAAACATGAACGATTCTGGTCAGGTGCGCGTACCGTATCGTCTTCTTCAAGCCACCACGCTAAGCCGCGAATCCCGCACGCTACGTCTGTTTCGCGACGCCACGCTAAGAGCCGCGATTCCCGCTAGCGTCACCCGTAGCGCCTGTTTCACGCCACCCCACCACACAGTCGCAATTCTCGCCATGTGCAACTGTCGTATCGCCTTTCCCACGCCACCACACTCGCAGCCGCGATCGTTGCTAGGAGAGTACAGGGTAGCGGCCGTTCCTGTGGCAAACCCATTGGGGAGTGACGGAACCACGCCACTGTTTTCTCTGCCGCGTTATTAGTTAGACAGTAGTTATCGCACGTCCGATAGCCTTATGCGGCGATCCACACTCATGAAGCCATACGGGGTGCGGAGTGAACATAGGATGCCCAGCGGATTCCCAGCGCAGCGTCATCGCCTGCGAGTCGCGTCGCCTTTGTCACGGCGTCCTCGCCACCTTAGGTCGCGAGTCCCTTTTCCCCCAGGTCGCGAGTCCCTTCCCCCCAGGTCGCGAGTCCCTTCCCCCCAGGTCGCGAGTCCCTTTCCCCCTAGGTTCCGCAAGTCCCTTTCCCCCCAGGTCGCACCTCACTTTCCCCCTAGGTCGCACCTCACTTTCCCCCCAGGTCGCACCTCACTTTCCCCCCAGGTCGCACCTCACTTTCCCCCCAGGTCGCACCTCACTTTCCCCCCAGGTCGCATGTCCTTTTCCCCCAGGTCGCACCTCCCTTTCCCCTCAGGTCGCACCTCCCTTTCCCCCAGGACGCACCTCCCTGTTCCCCCAGGTCGCACCTCCTCCTCCTATCTCCTCCCGTCCCTCCTCTCTCAGCTCATTCTATCTCCTCCCTTCCCTCGACCCCAGCTTTCCCTCACGTCTCCCCCTCCTTCCCCCCATTTCACCGTTCTCTACCCCATTTCCCCACAACTTTGTCTACATTTCCCCCCTCCCCCCTTCCGCCACCCGCGTCTGCAGCCTCGTGACCGCCACGGAACCGCCAGATGCGCGTTTGACGAGATGCGCGAGATGCGGCCATTCATGCGCCAGCACCTTTCCTCATCCCTCCGAACCTTTCCTCTCCGCCCTCCGGTAGTGGCGAGTGCGGGCGTGGTGATTGAGTCTGCATTAGTCCCGTGGCAGAATGCGGGGGTGCGAGGGGCAGAGGCGTAGTGAGTGCGGGTTTAGGAAGGGAAGTGCATCTTGCACTCAACTGCGCTCACACGAACCCGCGCATTCCTCCTCATCCCTCCAATCCCCGTCATCCTCTCTCCGCCCTATCCTTCTCTCTCCCCCCTGTCCTTCTCTCTCCCCCCTGTCCTTCTCTCTCCCCCTTGTCCTTCTCTCCCCCCCCTGTCCTCCTCTCTCCCCCCTGTCTCTCTCTCTCCCCCCTGCCCTTCTCTCTCCCCCCTGTCCTTCTCTCTCCCCCCCGTCATCCTCTCTCCCCCCTGTCCTTCTCTCTCCCCCCTGTCCTTCTCTCTCCCCCCTGTCCTTCTCTCTCCCCCCTGTCCTTCTCTCTCCCCCCTGTCCTTCTCTCTCCCCCCTGTCCTTCTCTCTCCCCCCTGTCCTCCTCTCACCCCCCTGTCATCCTCCTCCCGGCCTGTCCACTCCCCTGGCGTCGACCCCATGAGCCTCAGGGTGAGCAACCTCTAGCAGACCGTGTATCTCCTCCTCTCATCCTCCTCCTCTTTCCCCCCTGTCCTCCTCTCTTCCCCGTCCTCCTCTCTCCCCCGTCCACCTCTCCCCCCCCTGGCCCCCCCAACCCCTCTCTCGGGAGATTTCCAACATTCCCTCTCACCCGTCTTCCTACCTCCTCATTTCCCTCTCCCCACTGCTTCCTATCCCCTCCTTCGGCTCCCCCTTTTCCGTCCCTACTCTCTTCCCATCTCCCAACAACTCTCATCCTCCTCCTATCTCCTCCCATCCCTCACCACCTTCCTTCTTATCACCCTCACACCCTCACTCCCCTCTTTCTATCTCCTCCCTTCCCTCTCCCCCCTCTCTCCGGAAAATTCCCCTTTCCTCCCCCCTCCAACCCCTCATTCCCATCCCTCCTTTCACTCATTTCCTCCCCTGCTCCCCCATTTCCCAGTGCGCGTGGCTGCTGCTCGCTTCGCCTGCGTTCGCCAACCGCCCTTTTGCCTCCTGCGCCTGCAGGCGCGCGTGACCGCCAGCTGCGCGTTTGACGACGCGCGCAAGATGTGCACATTCACGAGCCGCGTGACAGCAGCGTGGGTGCCAGAGGCAGAGGCGTGGCGGGTGCGGGTAACGGGAGGGAAGTGCATCTCGTACTCAACTGCTTTCGCACGAACCCTCGCATTCCTCCTCATACCTCCAAACCACTATCCATACCTTTGCTGTCATTCCCCTCAGATTCCTTTCTTTCCCCTTCCTTACCTTTCTTTCCCGTCCCTCCCCTCCTCCTCCCTGCACTTCCCTCCCCATCGTCTCCTTTCCTTTCCCTTCTAATACCTTTCCCTCACCTCCCTTCCATTCCCTTCCATTCCCTTCCCTTCCCTTCCCTTCCCTTCCCTTACCTTCCTTTCCGTCCGCGTCTCTTCTCCTCCCATGCTCCCATCTCTCATCCCTTCCTCATGCCCTGTCCTTTCCCATCTCCCCTCCCTTCCCCCATCCTTTCTGCGGATTACTATGTGCAGGGCAAAGCTGTGTCCTGCTCTCTTCAAGAAGCGGTGTTCCGGAAAAGAGACCTTTACATTATAACCAAACGTCACCAATGCCATCACTAGGATGTAAAGAACCTTTGCCAACGCTCGTCCCTTTTGGATGTCCAGAATTCTTGTTTGTGAAACTTGATGTACTTGATGTTTGGATATGGCATCTGTCCACACTATCCTAAATGTAGCTATTACCTAGCTTGTCTTGTTCATTGCTTCATAATCGACGAGCTGCACCACAGAAGGGACAGGGAAGGGGGGAAGGAGAAGCCAGGGGGAGCAGAAACAGATTGTAAGAAATTAGGGGCAAGGAAGGGGAGAGCTAGCGCACAACAACAGGGGTAACAGAGTAACAGATGCCTTATGGAGAATCTGAGGGTTTTAGAGGACAGGAAACAATGGAACAAGGGGGGAAGTAACAACAGAGTGTTGGCAGCCGGGAAACAAAAGGTAAGCTGGGGGGAAACACAGGGTAATCAGGGAAAACCACAGTTCGAGCAGGAAGGAAACAAAGGTAAGCATGGGTAAGGGAGAAACGGGAAAGAAGTTTGAGTAAGGGAGAGACGGGAAAAGGCGGAGGTGGGAGTAAGGGAGAGGGGGGAAAGAGATGGGAGCAACGAGAGAGGGGAAAGAGGTGGGAGTAAGGGAGAGGCGAGAGGGCAGAGGTGGGAGTAAGGGAGAGAGTGCACACAGGAGAATGCCCACCACACAGCCCTTCTCCTCCCCTTTTTCTCGCTGATTATTTCCTCCCCCCACTCCTAACCGCCCCCCCCTCCTCCACCCCCTTCTCACTGCTTATCCCCCACACAGCCCCATCCATTCCTTGCGTCTCTTGCAGCTAATCTACCCCCGCCTTCCGTCTGTTGACCTCCCTCGCAGATCGCTGCTACCCCTCGCACCTTCTCGCTCCCATCCCCCTATCACCTTCACGTTATCGCCTCCTCGCTGCACCCTTCACGTTTTTTACGCTACTCAATCCTGGACAGCGGTGGACAGCGTTATCCTGCTCGCATGCCTTTCTCCCGCCTCTGCTCGCTTTTTATTTCCCCGCGCCTGCTCGCCGCCCTTTCTCCCGCAGAGACTAGCTTGCTAAACCCCGCGCCGGCTTGCATGCCTTTCTCCCGCCTCAGCTCGCTTCATATCCCCCCGCGCCTGCTTGGAAATGCGGGGAGACGAGAGGGGGTTGAAGGGAGCAAGGCACTGCTACGAGAGGGGGTGGGAGGGAGCAAGGGAGAGATACGAGAGGCGGAGAGACAAGAGGGGAGTGAAGGGAGCAAGGCGGAGAGACAAGAGGGGAGTGAAGGGAGCAAGGCGGAGAGACAAGAGGGGAGTGAAGGGAGCAAGGCGGAGAGACAAGAGGGGAGTGAAGGGAGCAAGGCGGAGAGACAAGAGGGGAGTGAAGGGAGCAAGGCGGAGAGACAAGAGGGGAGTGAAGGGAGCAAGGCGGAGAGACAAGAGGGGAGTGAAGGGAGCAAGGCGGAGAGACAAGAGGGGAGTGAAGGGAGCAAGGCGGAGAGACAAGAGGGGAGTGAAGGGAGCAAGCCGGAGAGACAAGAGGGGAGTGAAGGGAGCAAGGCGGAGAGACAAGAGGGGAGTGAAGGGAGCAAGGCGGAGAGACAAGAGGGGAGTGAAGGGAGCAAGGCGGAGAGACAAGAGGGGAGTGAAGGGAGCAAGGCGGAGAGACAAGAGGGGAGTGAAGGGAGCAAGGCGGAGAGACAAGAGGGGCGTGAAGGGAGCAAGGCGGAGAGACAAGAGGGGAGTGAAGGGAGCAAGGCGGAGAGACAAGAGGGGAGTGAAGGGAGCAAGGCGGAGAGACAAGAGGGGAGTGAAGGGAGCAAGGCGGAGGGACAAGAGGGGAGTGAAGGGAGCAAGGCGGAGAGACAAGAGGGGAGTGAAGGGAGCAAGGCGGAGAGACAAGAGGGGAGTGAAGGGAGCAAGGCGGAGAGACAAGAGGGGAGTGAAGGGAGCAAGGCGGAGAGACAAGAGGGGAGTGAAGGGAGCAAGGCGGAGAGACAAGAGGGGAGTGAAGGGAGCAAGGCGGAGAGACAAGAGGGGAGTGAAGGGAGCAAGGCGGAGAGACAAGAGGGGAGTGAAGGGAGCAAGGCGGAGAGACAAGAGGGGACTGAAGGGAGCAAGGCGGAGAGACAAGAGGGGAGTGAAGGGAGCAAGGCGGAGAGACAAGAGGGGAGTGAAGGGAGCAAGGCGGAGAGACAAGAGGGGAGTGAAGGGAGCAAGGCGGAGAGACAAGAGGGGAGTGAAGGGAGCAAGGCGGAGAGACAAGAGGGGAGTGAAGGGAGCAAGGCGGAGAGACAAGAGGGGAGTGAAGGGAGCAAGGCGGAGAGACAAGAGGGGAGTGAAGGGAGCAAGGCGGAGAGACAAGAGGGGAGTGAAGGGAGCAAGGCGGAGAGACAAGAGGGGAGTGAAGGGAGCAAGGCGGAGAGACAAGAGGGGAGTGAAGGGAGCAAGGCGGAGAGACAAGAGGGGAGTGAAGGGAGCAAGGCGGAGAGACAAGAGGGGAGCGAAGGGAGCAAGGCGGAGAGACAAGAGGGGAGCGAAGGGAGCAAGGCGGAGAGACAAGAGGGGAGTGAAGGGAGCAAGGCGGAGAGACAAGAGGGGAGTGAAGGGAGCAAGGCGGAGAGACAAGAGGGGAGTGAAGGGAGCAAGGCGGAGAGACAAGAGGGGAGTGAAGGGAGCAAGGCGGAGAGACAAGAGGGGAGTGAAGGGAGCAAGGCGGAGAGACAAGAGGGGAGTGAAGGGAGCAAGGCGGAGAGACAAGAGGGGAATGAAGGGAGCAAGGCGGAGAGACAAGAGGGGAGTGAAGGGAGCAAGGCGGAGAGACAAGAGGGGAGTGAAGGGAGCAAGGCGGAGAGACAAGAGGGGAGTGAAGGGAGCAAGGCGGAGAGACAAGAGGGGAGTGAAGGGAGCAAGGCGGAGAGACAAGAGGGGAGTGAAGGGAGCAAGGCGGAGAGACAAGAGGGGAGTGAAGGGAGCAAGGCGGAGAGACAAGAGGGGAGTGAAGGGAGCAAGGCGGAGAGACAAGAGGGGAGCGAAGGGAGCAAGGCGGAGAGACAAGAGGGGAGCGAAGGGAGCAAGGCGGAGAGACAAGAGGGGAGTGAAGGGAGCAAGGCGGAGAGACAAGAGGGGAGTGAAGGGAGCGAGGCGGAGAGACAAGAGGGGAGTGAAGGGAGCAAGGCGGAGAGACAAGAGGGGAGTGAAGGGAGCAAGGCGGAGAGACAAGAGGGGAGTGAAGGGAGCAAGGCGGAGAGACAAGAGGGGAGTGAAGGGAGCAAGGCGGAGAGACAAGAGGGGAGTGAAGGGGATATGGGAGAGGATAAAAGGGAGCAAGGCAGGAGGCGGAGAGAAGGGAGGGGATAAAATGGAGCAAAGCGGATATGGGAGAGGATAAAAGGGAGCAAGGCGGATTTGGGATAGGATAAAAGGGAGCAAGGCGGATATGGTATCATGGAATACGGAAGAGGGAAAGGGGGGGGTATGCTATTCCCCCGCGCCTGCTCGCATGCCATTCTCCCATTTCTGCTCGCTTGTTATTCCCCCGCGCCTCCTCGCTTGCTATTCCACCTCTGCTCGCTTGCTATTCCCTCGCCCCTGCTCGCATGCCTTTATCCCGCCTCCTCGCTTGCTATCCCACCTCTGCTCGCTTGCTATTCCCTCGTGCCAGAGCTATGCATGGGGTAGAGAGGGGAGTAAGGCAGGGAGGGGAGAGGGTAGAGAAGGGAGAAAGAGAGCTATGTATGGGGCAGAGAGGGGAGAGAGGCAGAGAGGGGGAGGGTAGAGAAGGGAGAAAGGGAGCTATGTATGGGGCAGAGAGGGAGAAAGGCAGTGAGGGGGAGGGTAGAGAAGGGAGCAAGGGAGCTATGTATGGGGTAGAGAGGGGAGTAAGGCAGTGAGGGGAGAGGGTAGAGAAGGGAGCAACGGATTTATGTATGGGGACAGGGTACAGGTAAGAGTTGGGAGCAAGGCGCATGACGCGAGGGGATAGAAGGCAGCAAGGCGGATATGGGAGGGGAGAGAAAGGAGCAAAGCGGAAATGACAGTGGAGAGAAGGGCGCAAGGAGGAGATATGAGAGGCGAGAGAGGGGAGCAAGGCGGAGTTATGAGAATCGATAGAAGGGAGCAAGGCGGAGATATCAGAGGGGAGAGAAGGGAGCAAGCAGAGATACGAGAGGGGAGAGAAAGGAGCGCGGCGGAGATATGGGAGGCGAGAGAAGGGAGCAAGACGGAGCGGCGAGTGGGGATAGAACGGAGCAAGGCAGAGATGTGAGAGGGGAGAGAAGGGAGCAAGGCAGAGATGTGAGAGGGGAGAGAAGGGAGCAAGGCAGGGTCACACGAGGGGAGAGAAGGGAGCAAGGCGGAGATATTAGAGGGGAGTGAAAGGAGAAAGGCAGAGATATGAGAGGAGAGAGAAGGGAGCAAAGCGGAGTGACGAGAGAGGAGAGATGGGAGCAAGGCGGAGTACCAAGAAGGGAGAGAAGGGAGAAAGGCGGAGATATCGGAGGGGAGAGAAGGAAGCAAGGCGGAGATATCGGAGGGGAGAGAAGGAAGCAAGGCGGAGATATGAGGGGAGAGAAGGGAGAAAGGAAGGGTCACAAGGGAGGAAGAGAAGGGAGCAAGGCGGAGCGACGAGTGGGGATAGAAGGGAGCAAGGCGGAGCAAGGAGAGGAGAGAGAAGGGATAAAGGCGGGGATATGAGAGGAGAGAGAAGGGAGCAAGGCGGAGATGTGAGAGGGGAGAGAAGGGAGAAAGGCAGGCATCACAAGGGGGGGAGAGAAGGGAGAAAGGCGGAGATGTGAGAGGGGAGAGAAGGGAGCAAGGCAGGCATCACAAGGGGGGGAGAGAAGGGAGCAAGGGGGACATACGAGAGGGGTGAGAAGGGATCAAGGCGCAGATACGAGAGGGGTGAAAAGGGATCAAGGCGGAGTAATAAAGGGTAAAAGTGCAGAATGCGGGATGAGGAGGAGATGGAAGTAAGAGAGACCCCGTGGAATCTGGGAGAGCACGGCATAAGGCTGACAGTAGAGAGGGGAACGCGGAAGAGGAGGTGGAGGAGCGGGGAGTATGTGTGCGACAGGGTGAATGACTAAAATACGCAGTGCGGCATGAGGGGAGTTTAAGAGGGGCGGTAAAAACGGAGTGCAAGTGTCATGGCTAGTTGCGACCGCCTCATGCTGAGCGCCAGTTGACCGTCGAGCTGCGAGCAGAGGCGATAAGCGCCCACCAGAGATTGTAGCAAGACGGGGCGTTGCAGGGGAAACGGTGGGAATCCCGCGGACGAGTGCACACGCGGTACGCGGTGAGCGGATAGCGTACGATGAAGGCGCTAGGCTGATTGCGGCGAGCCGAAAGCGGGACAGTGTATGCGCTACGATGAAAGCAATGCGCGGTTGGAGGGGATTTTTACGTTCTAGGCTGACCGATGTAGGCGGAAAGCGGGATATTAATGCGCTGACATAAAAGCGACGTGCGGAAAGCGGGAAGGGAAGCCGCTGTGCTGAAATCAGTTCGCCGCTGGGGGGTTATGGTGGCCGTACGATGTAAGCGGCGCCTGGAATTTGGGATATGAGTGAGATTAGCACTAAGCGGCGTTCGGAAAGCGGGATATTTCAGCTCAAACATGAACGCGAGGCGCTGAGCTTTTCTCACACCGGTGAATTCCTCCCGTTCTCAGGACGAATGCAAGTCGTCCGGTTGTCATTAGGCGGGGACTGGAAAGAGGCGGATAAAGGGGTGGCGCGAAACTACGAGCTCACCGCCTTGATGCAAGCTGGCGACGAGCTCGGCGATATCGAGCTGCTCGGCGACCTCGCGAGAGCGCAAACCCTAAGCGAGGCAGAACGCGGCGACGATGAAAGCGGGGAGAACGAGGGTTCCGAAGCCTGTCGATTCCGCAAGCATAACGCGGCGACGAGCGCAGAGCACTAGCCGACGGATCGCGTTGGGGAAATGCAGCTGAGAGTGCGGAGCGGAAAGGGGTGACGATGGTTAGAGACTTGAGCGGACGGTGTCGCTATTACGTAGTGGGAGGGTTGGGCGTCGCTGGTTATGTATGGCTGCTATTCTCTATGAATTCTAGTCTACGTGAAGGATATGCTGGCTGTCGAGTGAATTCTGGCTCACATGACTCGCTTCAGTTTTGGTCTACAAACTGATTTGGAGTGGCTCAAGTGATAACCTGAACCCCGTGACCCACCCAAACCTTCCGCCTAGATTGTTGGTTTCTCCGCAGGGGTTCCCGCAGCCACAAAGTTACCGTGTTTTCAAGTGATAAACTTTCCCTCCCCGCTCCAAGTATGTAGACCGCAGCTTTAACAACTTTTCACCTTAAAAAAATGTTCCGACCTTGATTTCGTCCACCCCGCCAGCCCCTTCACGCATCATTGTACCGGTAGTTCCTGAATTCAAAATTTCAAACCTGAGGGACCCGTGCCTGTGACGCCAATAAACTAGCTGTTGACAGCCCAGCATAGAGTGTCGACAGAACAACGAACACTACGAAGAGCCACTTGCGTGTACCGCACAATTAGCAGCCTTCCAGCGATTGTGTACTCCTCTGATCTCATCCATAGTCGGACGCCCTTGTATTATCGCGCTTAGATTGAGGCTTTATATACCACAGCCGGCCAATCCATCTCAAAGCAACACGTCAGCACTGCCATCGGCGTCGAGGTAGCCCGGGTTTCCCTCCCGCGTCATGAGCTAGGTAGTGGTCCCAAGACAAAAACCAGCGTCATTTTTTTTTTATCCACTAAGCGTGTTCGAAAAACACGCAGAGGCAACTCAGCAGCTCGATCGCGCGAGACTGGCTTCGTCCGCAGCTGCGACGAACTCAAAGGCAGCGCACATTCAATTTTATTTGATTCTCACCCTTACAACGTCACTCGTTCAGCCGTCACACTCTCACACGTCACTCGTGCGACGCATTCGTGTGCCGTTTCCGTCGCCCTCACTCGCCCCGCTCCACTCCTCCCCGTTCGCCCTCACCACCCCCCGTCGCCCTCAATACCTCTGTCGTCCGCAGTTTCCCCCCGTCGGCCGCAGATCTTGCCGTCTGCCAGGGTTCCTCACGCCTCCCGCAGTCCCCCCCGTCGCTAGCTGTTCCCCACGTCGCCCGCAAACCTCCTCGCGTCGTCCGCAGTTCCCACGTCGCCCGCAGTTCCGCTCGGCGCCGGCCATTGCCTCCCGTAGCCCGCAATTTCCTCCAAGTCGCCCGCAGTTCCCCGCGTCGCCCGCAGTTTCTCCCGTTGCCACAACCGGCCAATCCATCTCAAACGCCATCACTGCCATCGGCATCGCGGTACTAGCGGGCAGAGCGAGCGGGTGGCGCAGCGGAGGCCGCCATGTTCGCGCGCAAGGCGGTGGAGCTCGTGCAGGAGGTGGCGCGATGCGACGCCGACCAAATACTGCCCTTCGATGTACGCCCTTGTAGCCCGCCGCTGCATGCGTCCGACGCGGACGCGCTGCGTTCGCAGCGATGGTGGTGAAACCTTCCGCATAACCCGCTCGTACATCGCGCTCCCTCGTACTTGCGCCTACACTCTGCTTCCTATCCCCCACCCTCCCCTGTGTGCTGGCTGTCACGGTGTGGCAGGCGGACGGCGTGCAGCGAGTGCTGGAGGAGGCGCACGAGCATCACCAACACATGGTGCAAATCCTCCTGTGCGGATCTCTCCCCCTATCTCCTCTTCTTCTCCCCGCCGTCTATGCTCCTCCGCCGCCATCACCAACACGTTTTGCCTCCGTCGCCTCTCGAAGCGAACCTCCCCTGCTCATTCACTCTGCGTTCCACCCCTCACCCTGGTCTCATCCACCCCTCACCCTGGTCTCATCCACCCCTCACCCTGGTCTCATCCACCCCTCACCCTGGTCTCATCCACCCCTCACCCTGGTCTCATCCACCCCTCACCCTGGTCTCATCCACCCCTCACCCTGGTCTCATCCACCCCTCGCCCTGGTCTCATCCACCCCTCGCCCTGGTCTCATCCACCCCTCGCCCTGGTCTCATCCACCTCTCGCCCTGGTCTGCTGCACCCCTCGCTCTGGTCTCCTTCCTCTTCTTTCCTTTCCCTCGTTTCTTTCGCAACCGCGACTGTTTCTTTCCTTCTCTGCCGCCCTCCTTTGACGCGCCTCAAAAGATTGTTTCTCTTTCTCTGCCGCCCTCCCCCTCCCTCCACCCTCATCCCATGGTGCGTGGCGGGCGGCAGGCGGGTGCAGGGGTCGGGACTGGAGTGGTTTTTTGAGACCTATTTTAAGATATTTCACCCCCCTCCCCCTCGTGCCTGCGGCAGGCGAGTGCAGGGGTCGGGACTGGAGTGGCTTTTTGAGACCTATTTTAAGATATTTCACCCCCGTCCCCCTCGTGCCTGCGGCAGGCGAGTGCAGGGGTCGGGACTGGAGTGGCTTTTTGAGACCTTTTTTAAGATATTTCCCCCCCTCCCCCTCGTGCCTGCGGCAGGCGAGTGCAGGGGTCGGGCGTGGAGTGGCAGGAGACGCGGCTGGAGGACGCCACGGCCGTGATGGTGCACCACCAGGCGCTGCTGCGCAACAAGCGCTGCCTCCTCGCCTACCTGTCAGTCCCTGCCTCCCCGCCTACCTGTCAGTCCCTGCCTCCCCGCCTACCTGTCAGTCCCTGCCTCCCCGCCTACCTGTCAGTCCCTGCCTCCTCGCCTACCTATCAGTCCTTGCCTTCCCGCCTACCTGTCAGTCCCTGCCTCCCCGCCTACCTGTCAGTTCCTTCAACTTGTCGCGCTCATCAGTTTTCTTGCTCCATGTTCCATGCTCCATAAAGCATACATGGTGCAGGTGCCATGCATCTCGCAATCTGCTATGCACCACGCCATGCACCATGTAATCTGCTTGGAGCATGCTGCCTGCCATCGCCACTGTCCACTCTCAGCATGTGAATGTTAATTTCACTACTACCCGGTCTCGCCTCCCCTCCTGTCTCTTCTCCACCCTTCTCTCCCTCCCTTCAGCAATGCGCGCATGAATCAGATCCGACGGCTGCGATGGCAGCTGGGCGCAACGCTGCCACGGGCGTTGCAGGAGCGGCTGAGTGCGGGGGAGGGCGAGTGGCTGGCGCACTACTCACAATCACTGGGCGACTACATGGCGGACGCAGGGCTCGACCTCACTGTGGTGAGTCAGTGTGGAAGCAATCAGGGGGACAAGCAGTGCTTAGTGCCTCGCTGTGGTCAGTCAGTGTGGGGACAACCAGGGGGGGATTAATGAGTCGACTCAATAGTGGCTGGCGCAGTACAGGCAGGCGCTGGGCGACTACATGGCGGATGCAGGGTTGGACCTCACTGTGGTGAGTGCCACTGCGATGTGAAGGGGTGCACTGTGGTGTGAAGGGGGGCACTGCGGTGTAAAGGGGGGCACTGCGGTGTGAAGGGGGCACTGTGGTGTGAAGGGGGCACTGCAGTGTGAAGGGGGGCACTGTGGTGTGAAGGGGGCACTGCGGTGTGAAGGGGGCACTGCGGTGTGAAGGGGGGCACTGCAGTGTGAAGGGGGGCACTGCAGTGTGAAGGGGGGCACTGCGGTGTGAAGGGGGGGCACTGCAGTGTGAAGGGGGGCACTGTGGTGTGAAGGGGGGCACTGCGGTGTGAAGGGGGGCACTGTGGTGTGAAGGGGGGCACTGTGGTGTGAAGGGGGGCACTGCGGTGTCAAGGGGGGCACTGCGGTGTGAAGGGGGGCACTGTGGTGTGAAGGGGGGCACTGTGGTGTGAAGGGGGGCACTGCGGTGTCAAGGGGGGCACTGCGGTGTGAAGGGGGGCACTGTGGTGTGAAGGGGGACACTGTGGTGTAAAGGGGGGCACTGTGGTGTGAAGGGGGGCACTGCGGTGTGAAGGGGGGCACTGTGGTGTGAAGGGGGGCACTGCGGTGTGAAGGGGGGCACTGTGGTGTGAAGGGGGGCACTGCGGTGTGAAGGGGGGCACTGCGGTGTGAAGGGGGGCACTCACTCTGTGGTGTGTGTGCGCTTGGGGACTGCACGGCGAACCTCAGAGTGGGGAGCGAGTGCCTCGCTGTGGTGAGTGAATGCCTCACCATGCCCAGTTAGTGCCTCACTGTGCTCAGTGGTCAGTGTGCCTCGCAGTACTCACAGGCGCTGGGCAACTACATGGCGGACGCACGGCTCGACCTCACCGTGCTCACTGCCTCACCGTGCTCACTGCCCCTTGACCCTGGTGTGGGGTTTGGGGGGGCAGAGGTGATGCTGAGCCCGCGGTCATGTGTGTGGTGACACTGCGGTGTGTGTGGTATCACGTGGTGTGTGTGTTGGCACATGGTGTGTGTGGTGGCATTGTGGTGTGTGTGGTGAAGAGCATGCAGCGCACGTGCACTTGCGCGGAGCCGCCCTCCTCTGAACACCACGATGCTCTGTTGTTTCTGTACCATCAATCTCCTTGCCCGCATCCCGCCCACCTCTTCTTCCGTGTGGCCTCGCATCCTGCCCGCCTGTGGCAGGACCTGCTACCCCCCAAGGACCCTTACATCGAAGTGCGTGTGCTCAAGGACGCCGGTGCAATGTATCTGGACGACAAAGTGGCTTACTTGGAGGCCAATACTCTGCACCTTGTCAGGAAGACCGACGCAGAACCACTTATTCTAAAGGTATTGTACGGGTGCCTGTTACATCACCCTTTCCCTATAAGCCACCCTTCCCCTTGCGTCTTTCTCGCTGTACGTCTGTGTGTGTGTTTGTGTGTCCCCCCTTCCCTTCTCCTCCTCCTCCTCCTCCTCCTCCTCCTCCTCCTCCTCCTCCTCCTCCTCCTCCTCCTCCTCCTCCTCCTCTTCTCTCTCTCCCTCTCTCTCGCCTCTCTCTCTCCCCCTCTCTCACTATGCCTCACCCTCTCCCTCCACTGCACCACTCTCATTTTCAGCTGTTCTCCATCATCCTCACTCCTTCCACATTCGCATGCCCTCATGCACATTATTTTGACCCAGGGATTATTGGAACACCGAGAATACTGACAACTTGGCAGACATGTTTGCCATACAAGAAATCTATACTCCGTTCAGCACATCAACAGTCGTGGTATGAGAATGTATGTGCTCATCAATGACGCAGTTTGGAATGACATTCACAGCCTGCAAATGGTACAGTATGTTTGAAAGTCTTAGGCAAAGCAGAAATTGGGTAGAACAGAGGAAGGCGAGGACCTCGGGATAAAGGAGGTTCGGATAGTTGGCAAATGGTGCGGTGGCGACTCGGGAACAGTTAGGGGCCAAACGTAGGCCGAACCCAACTGACGAGAGACCTTGAGATACTTTTTGGGCAAACTTTCATTCGTTCAAATGGTGGTAGGGTGGTATGTACTGTGTTTAGACCTTGTACTCTATGTATTGAAGAATGTACACTGGAATCGCTAACATTCTGGAAAAAAGAAGACCATCAGGAACATACTCTCCAAAGTAAGCGTACATCAAGGAAAGATAATATTTTACACAACCAGTGAACTTAGACTAAACAAAAGCTTTAACTATTTTGAAGTTCTATGCAGGTTATCTATTTGAAAACAGTCAAGTTCGTGTGCTTGTTTGGTTTGGGAACAGCCTGCTTTCGCGCCAAAACAGAGCTACCCAGACAGCCTCAGCCGTCTCAAAAACCGAGTCGCAATCAGAAGGGACTGCAGCCCGGATGTATCAAAAACACAACCCTCCCTAATTCGCAGGGTATTCAATAAAAAACCATTAACACAGCGCTCGTGGTCTCGAAGGTTGCTTCTCACCGCTATATGGAACTTCTAACTGTTGTTTTGACAAACAATTGGGCCCTTCTATTTGCCAGTCAGCATCGAGGTTGGGCCAGAAATCGGTTACCAAAAGACGATTTGAGTGCGCCCTGCCATTTCAAGCACCACGACAACACGCATGGAACTATGCATTCCCTTCTCGTTGAGCGAGATTCCCTTCAACGAGAACGTGTTCTTCAGAGCGAGCACTTCGTCCTCCATTTACTTCCAGGTCGTTACCGATAATTCTATTCTGTTAGTATCCGCTCGCATTTTCCCTGGGCGAATCTCGCAGGAAATCCTCGTACGCCTGTTACTTCAGGACATCGGCGAGTTTTTCCCCATGGAGCTCGCAGCCCTCGGCGTGCTGCTCCTGCTCACATGTCTCGCAGTTCCACGAGTTGACTGTGTTCCCCTTGCCAACTCCCAGGGTATAGTAGTTAATTTCTGTCTTGCTTTCCTCTCTCACCAGTGGCGACGTTAAGAGAGGAAGTATGCGTAATTGACGTGACGTACATGGAGTTTCCGCTCCGAGTCCCTACTACCAATGCCCTCCTTCACATCACCCTTCGTACTGCGGACAAAGGTGGGAGCGCGCGTGTAATGAGATCGGTCTGACCAAGTCGTCCAATCCCTTCACCTCCCACTTCCCAATCCCTACGCCTTCCTTCCCTGCCGCCAGCACGAGTCCTGCTGGACTGTCAGAAGGCGTGGAACACAACGTTTGATGGCTGGGTGGTTGGTGGGGACTGCAGCAAGGCGGCGAACATCACGTGCGATGCCACGGGCATGATAACAACCATGTGAGTGCGCTTATCAGCTGCTAGAATAGTAAGCCGCCTCGCCATGTCCTCCTCGTCCTCTGCTTCCTCTCCCGCCCCGCATCCCCCATTGTCCTCTCCTCCTTTTGCGCTCATGCTCCAAATGCTGGCCGAGTGCCTGAAGATGCACCCGAAGATTTTGATCCGCATTTCCCAGATGTCTCCGAATATCTCCAATTCACCAGGCCAAGTTACTAGTGTCGCGCGCATGTTTGCGTTTTCTTCGCGCAAACATTGAATATCGTTCAAGGCTCTTAAAAAACTCAGTGCAGTGTACGTCGTTCGAACCGCCGTACGGCACGATCCCGATTCGCGAACGAGAAACCATGGAGGCGCGTGAGATGATCAGAGTGTGAATGTTGCCATAGCATCAGCCGTCTTCGTCCGCGCGTTGGAAATATCAAATTCATAAGTGCGGTTGGAACCGTATCGTTCAATTTTCTCTTTATCGTTCCGTGCTTCGAGTCTTTGATCTAAGCCCCCAGGGAGACGCTTCTACTACGCGCTGCGAGTGTCCATTCCTCTTCGCCTTGTTTCTCTGCATAATACGCATGCGAAGTCTACGTTATGCAATACTATCTACATGCGTGTTTGTCTGTTCTCTCACCAGGCACATCGAGTACAACAGCTTCAATGGCCCCCTTCCTGACTCCATTGGCAACCTTGCGAATCTTCGAAGCTTGTGAGTGCCATTCAACTTGAAGCCCTGGTGCGGCACGTGAGGAACGCAACGCAGTGAGGACATGATTTTATTGCCCGTTTTGCCACGCGATATTTCGAATCGGGCCATTTGCGACGAATCGGTTTGCGAGGAATCAGGCCATTTGCGACGAATCGGGCCATTGGCGACGAATAGGGCCATTTGCGATGAATCGGGCCATTTGCGACGACTCGGGCCATTTGCGACGAATTGGACCTTTTTTCAACAAAGGTGGTTCATTTGCGACAAGTGGGGTCATTCTGACGAATTGAGCTATTTGCGACAAATTGGGTCTTGTCCGACAAATCGGACCCGTTTGTCGCCCAGAATAGATAGTTAGACCTCCTTGTTTGTCATGTATATATTCAGGTAGGGTTAGGGTTTAAGTTCAAGGTTGTATTCAAGCTTAAGGAGTGGTTGAGCACTACAACAGAGCGTTTGAACTTCACCTTGAGACCATACCCGTAAGACTGAAATCGAACTAGCCGATCTTGAAACGCCCGCGCTTCAGGATCCGCATTGCGGCCCCGTCTGAAATGAATGGTCGTTCAAGATCCGCCAGGCATGGTTCGGCTTGTCGACGAGTTCCGGGCCGTTCATTGCCCGGTTCTTGCGGCTTGTCGAGCCGACTCGCCATGACGGAGGGGGGGTGGGGGGGACGAGGTGAACGTTGGAAACGGGCAGCTTGGCTTGTCTCTCGTGCAAGCTGAGGAAGGCAAGCTTCCGGCTGGACGACCAGCTCTTGACTAATCTGGAGTTTTGACACATGCTTGCATGCCTGCCTGCCCTTCGTTTGCAATTTTGTCAGTATCCTGGCGTTTACCAACCTGCCTGGCCCCATTCCTGAGTCCATCAGCAACCTCGCAAAATTAAGTCACCTGTGAGTACCTGCCATGCCTTTTTAGGTTTTGTCTCAGATTGAGGCTTTTCATGCCTTGAAATTTACATGTGATGCCTCGAGCTGAGCTGCTGTGTGCTGTTACAACAATGTGCTCTTACAACAATGTGCTCTTCAGCTGTCTTCTATTCGTGCTCTCCTGCTGTTGCTGTATCGTGCATTACCATAAAGGGTGCCTTCCAGCTTGCACCTCCAGCGTGTAACAAACGTTGAATCTTGGGTCACCATGAATGGACATTAAGATAATGCGTTTATCATGAGTATGCTGCCACGTGGTTCCTACTGCAAAAAGCAGCTAGCAAGGCTCCACACGACGACGCCAGCCACGAAAGAATGAAAAGCAGCTGCATACGAGGCGAGCCGAGCCCTCAGCCAGACATAATTGGTCCCAAGCCAGGAGCTCTTGCGGAGATGAGTGGGCTTGTCCCTTCATATGGCACAGTTTGGTGTGGTGTGGTCGACCCGGTTCTGCTTCTCAAGCCGCCTCCGCACGACTGGGGACGGCGTTGGAGACGGGTCGCGGACGGCCTGGTTCGTCTCATTAACGATCCAAGCCAGCGAGTCGAGCTGCCGGCTGGGCCACCTGTTCCTGACTAATCCAAAATTTCCACACACTCACATGCATGTATGCCCGCTGCACACATCACATGCATGACCTTCACTGTCTTCTCAGAGACCTGTTTACCAACCAGCTGACTGGATTTCCCGAGTCCATCACCAAGCTTGCAATGCTTAATCACTTGTGAGTGTCATCATACCATGCTTTTTCGGGTTTTGTCTCAGATTGGAGCCCCCTATGCCTTAATCTGCAGGTGCTGCCATAATCTGTGTGTGTTTTTAGATGTCTACTGAGGCACCTGCTCTTACCTAATCCGTATTTTCCACACATGCATGCGTGCATGCCCGCTTGCTGTCTTTTCAGCGACCTGGGGAACAACAGGCTGACCGGCACCATTCCTGAAGCCATCACCAACCTCGCACTCCTCACCTACTTGTGAGTACCTGCCATACTTTCTTGCCCTTTGTTTCATATTCGACCTCTTCATGCCTTGAGATCTGCTGGTGCTGCCATGAGCTGTGTGCAACTGGAATGCGCTTTCCAGCCGTCTTCTATTCTTGCTCTCCATGCATTACCGTGAGGGCTGCCTGCCGGCCTCTGTACCTCCTTCCGTGCACAGGGGTGTGCACAGGGGTGTGCGCAGGGGTGTGCGCAGGGGTGTGCACAGGGCTGTGCACAGGGGTGTGCACAGGGGGGTACGCAAGCTTTAGTCCAACTCAGGTAGGTCCTCCCCTCTTTTGAGTCAGGTCCAGCTGGCTCAGAACGAGCGTAGCTGCACTGCACTGCACATGTGACAAAGGTTTGTCCCCTCCTCGGTCATGAGCCGGAGCATCTCGTGAAGATCTGAGAGGGCTTTCCTCTTCACGTGCCAGTTTGATTTGACGTGGTCGGGTCGGGCCCGGACCCCGGTTCAGCTTGTCGACGGGTTCTGGGCCTCTGATTGGCTGACACTTGCCATTCGGCGATCTGGCTCAGCTCGACTGAGGATGAGCTGAACGTTGGAGACGGGCGGCTTGGATTGTCTTTACATAAGCCGACCCGAGCCTCCAGCTGAGCCATGTGCCCTTGACTAATCCGGATTCTCGACACATGCATGCATGCATGCCCATTGTGGTATTTTCAGTGACATCGGCACCAACGGGTTTACCGGCACCATTCCTGAGGCCATCACCAACCTCATGAATCTTCGTGAATTGTGAGTATCTGCATGCCTACCATGCTTTCTTGGGCTTTGCCTCGGATTGAAGCTCGGAATGTGCTCACTAGCTGCCTCCTATTCATTCACTCCTGGTGTTGCTTGTTGTAATATACAGTACCATGCGGAGCGCCCGCCAGCTTGTACGTCCTTCCATGCACAGGGACATGCACAGGCGCGAGCCATCTCTGATAATCACTCCCTCTTTTGCGTCAAAACGAGTGTAGCTTCAAGCCCACCTGCCCACCCATCAGGCCTGAGCTGCTGGCAGGCCCACCCACCTGCTCTTGCCTTATCCGAGTTCCCGCCCCATGCGTGCGTGCATGCCCTTCGTTGTCTTATCAGTAAACTGTTCACCAACAGCTTGACTGGCAGCATTCCCGAGTCCATTGGCAACCTTACGAACCTCAATGTTTTGTGAGTGCCATGCCGTGTGAGTGCCATGCCGTGTGAGTGCCATGCCGTTCGAGTGCCATGCCATGTGAGTGCCATGCCGTGTGTGAGTGCCATGCCATTGTGAGTGCCATGCTTTCTTGTTCTCCGTGTTAGATTGAGCCCCTTCATGCCTTTGAGCTGTGTGCTGTACTCTTGGATGGAATGTGCTCTCCATCTGTCCTTGTTCATTCTCTCCTGCTGTCGCTGAATCGTTCATGAGCTCACCAGGTGCCAGCCAGCCTGCAGCTCCATCCGTGCACATCTCAGGGTTGCCTCTCAGAGTCGCCTCTCAGGGTTGCCTCTCAGGGTCGTGGCAGCCTCCATCTGTGCACGCGTCTTCTCTCACCTCCCAATCTCCCCTCAACTCCCATTCTCCCCTCACCTCCCATTCTCCCCTCAACTCCCATTCTCCCCTCACCTCCCATTCTCCCCTCACCTCCCATTCTCCCCTCACCTCCCAATCTCCCCTCACCTCCCATTCTCCCCTCACCTCCCATTCTCCCCTCACCTCCCATTCTCCCCTCACCTCCCGTTCTCCCCTCACCTCCCATTCTCCCCTCACCTCCCATTTTCCTCTCACCTCATTTCCTCTCACCTCCCATTTTCCTCTCACCTCCCATTTTCCTCTCACCTCCCATTTTCCTCTCACCTCCCATTTTCCTCTCACCTCTCATTTTCCTCTCACCTCCCATTTTCCTCTCACCTCCCATTTTCCTCTCACCTCCCATTTTCCTCTCACCTCCCATTTTCCTCTCACCTCCCATTTTCCTCTCACCTCCCATTTTCCTCTCACCTCCCATTCTCCCCTCACCTCCCATTTTCCTCTCACCTCCCATTCTCCCCTCACCTCCCATTTTCCTCTCACCTCCCATTTTCCTCTCACTAGGGACTTTGCCCAGAACAGCATCACTGGCCCCATCCCACAATCTGTCGAGAAGCTCACGGGCCTTGCTCATTTGTATGTAGCCCGAGTGTACACCAGTTTGGTTGGTGCCGTGAGATTGATTCGTGGCAGCAACTTAAGTAACACACGTGAATGTTAGTCGCTCTTTGAAAGAAATGCATGTGTGTTAAAATGGTGGCAATCGGTTGCTCAGAACAGCATGAAGGTCACAATTCCGCGATCGGTCGAGAAGCTCACGGGCCTCACTCGCTTGTAAGTAGGCATGAGGAAAATTCGAACCCGAACCTGGTCGATTTGAACGAATGCGAACCTGCAGTAAGTCAAACCAAACTGAACCAAGTTGGGGTCGAAGCGTGCGTTGTGCCGGCCGGCTAGTTTGAGGTTCAGGCTTAGCTGGTCGAATCGTGGGGTGTTCGAGTCAAGCGACAGCTTCATTGTAATCACAACTGTTAGTATAATTCCTCCACTCCTTTTCTAGAAAGCGTCTATCGTGAAGTACCATAAGTGGGTGTACTGGACAATGTAGTAGAAAGTAAAGGTTACATCTATCGGGCACTTGGTTACACCTCTCTCCCCCCCCACTTCTCATTTCGTGCCACATGCACACACATCCTCCATGTGCCTCACCAGGTCTTTGTCTGAAAACAACATGATGGGTTCGATTCCTGACTCCATTTCCACACTCACAAAGCTAACTTTCCTGTACGTGCTTTTTGGTTTCTGGGTTGACATGTGATCGATGATCAACTGCGATGGATCAATCTCCTTTGCTCTTCCAACCCCGCATTCCCACAAGCAGCTCCTTCACGCATGCATGTTCTGCTATGAGCAACGTGTTGCACATGTTCTGCCATGAGCAATGTGTTGCACATGTTCTGCCATGAGCAATGTGTTGCACATGTTCGGCCATGAGCAATGTGTTGCACATGTTCGGCCATGAGCAATGTGTTGCACATGTTCGGCCATGAGCAATGTGTTGCACATGTTCGGCCATGAGCAATGTGTTGCACATGTTCGGCCATGAGCAATGTGTTGCACATGTTCGGCCATGAGCAATGTGTTGCACATGTTCTGCCATGAGCAATGTGTTGCACATGTTCGGCCATGAGCAATGTGTTGCACATGTTCTGCCATGAGCAATGTGTTGCACATGTTCGGCCATGAGCAATGTGTTGCACATGTTCTGCCATGAGCAATGTGTTGCACATGTTCTGCCATGAGCAATGTGTTGCACATGTTCGGCCATGAGCAATGTGTTGCACATGTTCTGCCATGAGCAATGTGTTGCACATGTTCTGCCATGAGCAATGTGTTGCACATGTTCGGCCATGAGCAATGTGTTGCACATGTTCTGCCATGAGCAATGTGTTGCACATGTTCTGCCATGAGCAATGTGTTGCACATGTTCTGCCATGAGCAATGTGTTGCACATGTTCGGCCATGAGCAATGTGTTGCACATGTTCTGCCATGAGCAATGTGTTGCACATGTTCTGCCATGAGCAATGTGTTGCACATGTTCGGCCATGAGCAATGTGTTGCACATGTTCGGCCATGAGCAATGTGTTGCACATGTTCGGCCATGAGCAATGTGTTGCACATGTTCGGCCATGAGCAATGTGTTGCACATGTTCTGCCATGAGCAATGTGTTGCACATGTTCGGCCATGAGCAATGTGTTGCACATGTTCTGCCCTAAGCAATGTGTTGCACATGTTCGGCCATGAGCAATGTGTTGCACATGTTCGGCCATGAGCAATGTGTTGCACATGTTCTGCCCTAAGCAATGTGTTGCACATGTTCGGCCATGAGCAATGTGTTGCACATGTTCTGCCATGAGCAATGTGTTGCACATGTTCTGCCATGAGCAATGTGTTGCACATGTTCGGCCATGAGCAATGTGTTGCACATGTTCTGCCATGAGCAATGTGTTGCACATGTTCTGCCATGAGCAATGTGTTGCACATGTTCGGCCATGAGCAATGTGTTGCACATGTTCGGCCATGAGCAATGTGTTGCACATGTTCGGCCATGAGCAATGTGTTGCACATGTTCTGCCATGAGCAATGTGTTGCACATGTTCGGCCATGAGCAATGTGTTGCACATGTTCTGCCATGAGCAATGTGTTGCACATGTTCGGCCATGAGCAATGTGTTGCACATGTTCTGCCATGAGCAATGTGTTGCACATGTTCTGCCATGAGCAATGTGTTGCACATGTTCGGCCATGAGCAATGTGTTGCACATGTTCTGCCATGAGCAATGTGTTGCACATGTTCTGCCATGAGCAATGTGTTGCACATGTTCTGCCATGAGCAATGTGTTGCACATGTTCTGCCATGAGCAATGTGTTGCACATGTTCGGCCATGAGCAATGTGTTGCACATGTTCTGCCATGAGCAATGTGTTGCACATGTTCTGCCATGAGCAATGTGTTGCACATGTTCTGCCATGAGCAATGTGTTGCACATGTTCGGCCATGAGCAATGTGTTGCACATGTTCTGCCATGAGCAATGTGTTGCACATGTTCTGCCATGAGCAATGTGTTGCACATGTTCTGCCATGAGCAATGTGTTGCACATGTTCGGCCATGAGCAATGTGTTGCACATGTTCTGCCATGAGCAATGTGTTGCACATGTTCGGCCATGAGCAATGTGTTGCACATGTTCTGCCATGAGCAATGTGTTGCACATGTTCTGCCATGAGCAATGTGTTGCACATGTTCTGCCATGAGCAATTTGTTGCACATGTTCTGCCATGAGCAATGTGTTGCACATGTTCTGCCATGAGCACTGTGTTGCACATGTTCTGCCATGAGCAATGTGTTGCACATGTTCTGCCATGAGCAATGTGTTGCACATGTTCTGCCATGAGCAATGTGTTGCACATGTTCTGCCATGAGCAATGTGTTGCACATGTTCTGCCATGAGCAATGTGTTGCACATGTTCTGCCATGAGCAATGTGTTGCACATGTTCTGCCATGAGCAATGTGTTGCACATGTTCTGCCATGAGCAATGTGTTGCACATGTTCTGCCATGAGCAATTTGTTGCACATGTTCTGCCATGAGCAATTTGTTGCACATGTTCTGCCATGAGCAATTTGTTGCACATGTTCTGCCATGAGCAATTTGTTGCACATGTTCTGCCATGAGCAATTTGTTGCACATGTTCTGCCATGAGCAATTTGTTGCACATGTTCTGCCATGAGCAATGTGTTGCACATGTTCTGCCATGAGCAATGTGTTGCACATGTTCTGCCATGAGCAATGTGTTGCACATGTTCTGCCATGAGCAATGTGTTGCACATGTTCAGCATACTGCGGAATGAATTGACAAGTGCAATCAGCAGGTGGCATCAGCCAGCGGCTAGCCTTATCTGCTGCCAAGCCAAGCTGCCTCTCTGGGTTTGGATAAATCGTGGCCAAGCCGGCTGGGCTCATTCAGGCTTGACCCTGGCAATCCGTTGTCCTGGCTTGACCCTGGCAATCCGTTGTCCTGGCTTGACCCTGGCAATCCGTTGTCCTGGCTGGACCCTGGCAATCCGTTGTCCTGGCTGGACCCTGTTGGCTTGGCTCAGCTTGCATGGGTCCGAATGCTGCGTGTGTCTGTTCCCATGCTGCGTGCATGGCTCTGATTCTAAACCACTCAATCACCTCTTGGAGCACTTGTGAACCAATTCGCATAAGCATTGGATTCACTCAGTCTATCTTTCCTCCACTTGCTCAAATCACCCTTCTATCCTGCGAATTGCAGAGGTCTCTCAGTAAACAAGCTGACTGGACCAATTCCGCCACTGGGCAACCTCCTTGCATGTGAGGGCATGTGAGTGAGCTGCTTGATGTTGACTATGAGGGTTGACTCACACACTTACCTTGTGCTCGCATAACGTTCTCCTACTTTTTTTTTCTTTTTTTTTTCGTGGGTAATGCTTCTGGTTGATTTCAAGCGGTTGGTTCTCTTCTTGCTATTTGAGCCGGTTGTTTATCCAATGCGGGTTTTTCTTCTTTCCTCGTTTCTCCTGTTGCAATTTTGATCGTCGTACTTGGATGATTAATGGTTCTGTTGACAATGCCTTCATTATTCAACACTCGTTTCACAAAATATTCTGTTGCCCTAAATATCATGGCCGCGCTTAACGGGGTTTCCTTCTCCGCCGTGCATCACCTTGCTTGCTGCGTCTGTTTCCGCGTGAAGCCATACCATGCTCGATGAGCTCAGCTTACAGCCTTCATGGAATCTGCAGACTTCAAGGATTATGTTCTCTGGCTTGTACAAATAAAATGCCTGCTGGTGCCCCCTCACCACATGCATGTCCTTCATTCATTTGTGCCTTATCAGATATCTGAATTACAACAACCTGACAGGCCCCCTTCCTGACTTCCTCACCAAGAACTCAGCCCTTCGCCAATTGTGAGTGCCATTCCGCCTTGGTTGACGTGTCAGCCACACTGCACAGCCCGCCCTGCATGCTTGTTCTCATATTGCAACTTTTTGCTCCTTGTGCTATCCATTCAAAGAAATATATGCCCCAAAATGTGTATGAGCAAGAAAACTTAGACTGGAGTCTTTGTTAGGACGACTGACAGCGGTGTTCCTTATTTAATGTCCAATGCCAAAATGCGCGCGTAACACCCATCTCCATCTTCCCATTGCACAATACAATTGCACATTGCATGCATGTCATAGCTGGCTTGACTCGGGCAAAGGGCTGAGCCGTGGCTCAACCCTTTGGTCCAGCTAGTCATTGCAATCAGTCAAGCTGGCGTACACTTTGTTTAGCCAGCTTGTTGTTACCGCAAGAAGCTTTACATGGAAACCAGCAACCTGCATTTGGATAATTTGATTCCTGTTCATTCATTTACATTCCGATGATACGAGGCGCAGATATCTCAACGACAACGGGCTGACTGGCTCAATACAAGAAACAATCAGCAACCTTCAGAATCTGCTCACCTTGTGAGCCTCTCAACTTGACAGACGAGTCATTGTACCCCTTTTCTTAGGCTTACATATAAATCTATGTGTTCACCAGGTTTCGCCACCCTGGTCCACCCAGCACAATCAGAATCGAGTGACTGCCCTCTCGTTCTCTCATCAGCACATGAACGTCCGCTGCGTGCCCTGCCTGTTTGTCAACACGTGCTACACAAATATTTTCTTCCGTTGCCAGGAGTCTGCAAGGCAATCGCTTGACGGTATCCATTCCATCCACGGTTGGAGTCATGAGCACCCTCACATCGCTGTAATTAGACCTTTGAGGCGCCTCAAAAGCCGTCTCTCTACCCGCGATTTTTATAAGTAGCCTGACATCACTGTGAGTAAGTGACTTCTGAGATGTCTCAATAGCCGCCCATTGTTTGAAGCTTGAGCAACCTGACATGATTGTGAGTACGGTCAGGGCAAGACACGTACCTCAAGTCAAGTGCTACTCGCTTCTTCACTCATTCTCAGAAGTTTCGGGGAGTTGGGTGCTACATGGTTGAGTCTATGTTTCAAAGCAATATAGATAAACAATCCAACTAGAAAGCATTTCCCTTTTCTGATCATAAATGCAACAATCTTTATGCATGCAATCCGTTCCCCTGTGTGTGCTCACCCCTCGCTTGCATGCCCTTCTCCCCTCGCTTGCATGCCCTTCTCCCCTCGCTTGCATGCCCTTCTCCCCTCGCTTGCATGCCCTTCTCCCCTCGCTTGCATGCCCTTCTCCCCTCGCTTGCATGCCCTTCTCCCCTCGCTTGCATGCCCTTCTCCCCTCGCTTGCATGCCCTTCTCCCCTCGCTTGCATGCTCTTCTCCCCTCGCTTGCATGCCCTTCTCCCCTCGCTTGCATGCCCTTCTCCCCTCGCTTGCATGCCCTTCTCCCCTCGCTTGCATGCCCTTCTCCCCTCGCTTGCATGCCCTTCTCCCCTCGCTTGCATGCCCTTCTCCCCTCGCTTGCATGCCCTTCTCCCCTCGCTTGCATGCCCTTCTCCCCTCGCTTGCATGCCCTTCTCCCCTCGCTTGCATGCCCTTCTCCCCTCGCTTGCATGCTCTTCTCCCCTCGCTTGCATGCCCTTCTCCCCTCGCTTGCATGCCCTTCTCCCCTCGCTTGCATGCCCTTCTCCCCTCGCTTGCATGCCCTTCTCCCCTCGCTTGCATGCCCTTCTCCCCTCGCTTGCATGCCCTTCTCCCCTCGCTTGCATGCCCGTCTCCCCTCGCTTGCATGGCGTTCTCCCCTCGCTTGCATGCCCTTCTCCCCTCGCTTGCATGCCCTTCTCCCCTCGCTTGCATGCCCGTCTCCCGTCAGAGCCCTTGGCAACAACAGCCTGAGTGGAACAATCCCTAACTCCATCTCCAGCCTCTCAAACTTGGTTCAACTGTGAGGAGTACTAGTCGTTGCTGGGTGATGTCTGAGGTACACCCAGGTTAGGCATGGGACACGGGTCGGGTCGGGTCGGGTCGGATTACGTTGGGTCAGGTCCACCCGTCCCGACCTGGGATTTTGGCCCTAGGCATGAGAAAAAAGTCCGACCCGAGTCGAATCGACCTGGTTTGGCCGGGTCAGGCACGTTCCGGGTCGGGCCGGGGCATCATTAGAGATTGCAACCCTGACCCGGCCTTACGGAGGCGGGGCGGGGGTCACTGACGACCCGGGCCCTAGTCGGGTTGATCCGGAGGAGGGTTGGGTATTTGTACCCGCGCCGATCTGCGCAAATCGGCAATTTCGGCCGCCGATTTGATTTCGCCACTGACTGAGCAAAGCCGGGTACTCCCTCCTCGCCGTGCATCAGACATATCTACTGGTGGTGTACACTGACTGATACGACCTTGAAA